>OY821517.1:165065459-165397959 GCA_963682025.1 Cordilura impudica
ATATAAACGAGCTGGAAAAACTCAACAAAAACTGAACATTATAGTTTTTTTTTTTTGAAGCTCCATACAAAAACTTTAAACAAACTAAAAATAATGGAAACACATTTACAACAGCAAAAAGGAAATACTCTAACTTATTGTATGCAACAACAACTTTAAAAGCGATAATACACTGAAAGAAAGTATGCAGATGGTTCTCAAAAATTATTGGTATTTAAATCAAAAAAATTTTCAATATTGCACCCAGCAGCATTTGTCATTTAGAGCTAACGGTAAAATTTATAACGTCTCGCATTTACTACATAAATTAGTGTTTTATTAAATAATGAGCAAGAGTACTCAATTCGACTGTGCCGAATTTTTGTCACACTACAGTCGAGTTCTAAACACATTATTATAACCAAGGTTGTTAGATTAGATTAGATTAGATTAGATTAGACTAGATTAGATTAGATTAGATTAGACTAGATTAGATTAGATTAGATTAGATTAGATTAGATTAGACTAGATTAGATTAGATTAGATTAGATTAGATTAGATTAGATTAGATTAGATTAGATTAGATTAGATTAGATTAGATTAGATTAGATTAGATTAGATTAGATTAGATTAGATTAGATTAGATTAGATTAGATTAGATTAGATTAGATTAGATTAGATTAGATTAGATTAGATTAGATTAGATTAGATTAGATTAGATTAGATTAGATTAGATTAGATTAGATTAGATTAGATTAGATTAGATTAGATTAGATTAGATTAGATTAGATTAGATTAGATTAGATTAGATTAGATTAGATTAGATTAGATTAGATTAGATTAGATTAGATTAGATTAGATTAGATTAGATTAGATTAGATTAGATTAGATTAGATTAGATTAGATTAGATTAGATTAGATTAGATTAGATTAGATTAGATTAGATTAGATTAGATTAGATTAGATTAGATTAGATTAGATTAGATTAGATTAGATTAGATTAGATTAGATTAGATTAGATTAGATTAGATTAGATTAGATTAGATTAGATTAGATTAGATTAGATTAGATTAGATTAGATTAGATTAGATTAGATTAGATTAGATTAGATTAGATTAGATTAGATTAGATTAGATTAGATTAGATTAGATTAGATTAGATTAGATTAGATTAGATTAGATTAGATTAGATTAGATTAGATTAGATTAGATTAGATTAGATTAGATTAGATTAGATTAGATTAGATTAGATTAGATTAGATTAGATTAGATTAGATTAGATTAGATTAGATTAGATTAGATTAGATTAGATTAGATTAGATTAGATTAGATTAGATTAGATTAGATTAGATTAGATTAGATTAGATTAGATTAGATTAGATTAGATTAGATTAGATTAGATTAGATTAGATTAGATTAGATTAGATTAGATTAGATTAGATTAGATTAGATTAGATTAGATTAGATTAGATTAGATTAGATTAGATTAGATTAGATTAGATTAGATTAGATTAGATTAGATTAGATTAGATTAGATTAGATTAGATTAGATTAGATTAGATTAGATTAGATTAGATTAGATTAGATTAGATTAGATTAGATTAGATTAGATTAGATTAGATTAGATTAGATTAGATTAGATTAGATTAGATTAGATTAGATTAGATTAGATTAGATTAGATTAGATTAGATTAGATTAGATTAGATTAGATTAGATTAGATTAGATTAGATTAGATTAGATTAGATTAGATTAGATTAGATTAGATTAGTTAGGTTAGGTTAGATTAGATTAGATTAGATTAGATTAGATTAGATTAGATTAGATTAGATTAGATTAGATTAGATTAGATTAGATTAGATTAGATTAGATTAGATTAGATTAGATTAGATTAGATTAGATTAGATTAGATTAGATTAGATTAGATTAGATTAGATTAGATTAGATTAGATTAGATTAGATTAGATTAGATTAGATTAGATTAGATTAGATTAGATTAGATTAGATTAGATTAGATTAGATTAGATTAGATTAGATTAGATTAGATTAGATTAGATTAGATTAGATTAGATTAGATTAGATTAGATTAGATTAGATTAGATTAGATTAGATTAGATTAGATTAGATTAGATTAGATTAGATTAGATTAGATTAGATTAGATTAGATTAGATTAGATTAGATTAGATTAGATTAGATTAGATTAGATTAGATTAGATTAGATTAGATTAGATTAGATTAGGTTAGATTAGATTAGATTAGATTAGATTAGATTAGATTAGATTAGATTAGATTAGATTAGATTAGATTAGATTAGATTAGATTAGATTAGATTAGATTAGATTAGATTAGATTAGATTAGATTAGATTACATTATAGTTTTTTTTTTTGAAGCTCCATACAAAAACTTTAAACAAACTAAAAATAATGGAAACACATTTACAACAGCAAAAAGGAAATACTCTAACTTATTGTATGCAACAACAACTTTAAAAGCGATAATACACTGAAAGAAAGTATGCAGATGGTTCTCAAAAATTATTGGTATTTAAATCAAAAAAATTTTCAATATTGCACCCAGCAGCATTTGTCATTTAGAGCTAACGGTAAAATTTATAACGTCTCGCATTTACTACATAAATTAGTGTTTTATTAAATAATGAGCAAGAGTACTCAATTCGACTGTGCCGAATTTTTGTCACACTACAGTCGAGTTCTAAACACATTATTATAACCAAGGTTGTTAGATTAGATTAGATTAGATTAGATTAGACTAGATTAGATTAGATTAGATTAGACTAGATTAGATTAGATTAGATTAGATTAGATTAGATTAGACTAGATTAGATTAGATTAGATTAGATTAGATTAGATTAGATTAGATTAGATTAGATTAGATTAGATTAGATTAGATTAGATTAGATTAGATTAGATTAGATTAGATTAGATTAGATTAGATTAGATTAGATTAGATTAGATTAGATTAGATTAGATTAGATTAGATTAGATTAGATTAGATTAGATTAGATTAGATTAGATTAGATTAGATTAGATTAGATTAGATTAGATTAGATTAGATTAGATTAGATTAGATTAGATTAGATTAGATTAGATTAGATTAGATTAGATTAGATTAGATTAGATTTGATTAGATTAGATTAGATTAGATTAGATTAGATTAGATTAGATTAGATTAGATTAGATTAGATTAGATTAGATTAGATTAGATTAGATTAGATTAGATTAGATTAGATTAGATTAGATTAGATTAGATTAGATTAGATTAGATTAGATTAGATTAGATTAGATTAGATTAGATTAGATTAGATTAGATTAGATTAGATTAGATTAGATTAGATTAGATTAGATTAGATTAGATTAGATTAGATTAGATTAGATTAGATTAGATTAGATTAGATTAGATTAGATTAGATTAGATTAGATTAGATTAGATTAGATTAGATTAGATTAGATTAGATTAGATTAGATTAGATTAGATTAGATTAGATTAGATTAGATTAGATTAGATTAGATTAGATTAGATTAGATTAGATTAGATTAGATTAGATTAGATTAGATTAGATTAGATTAGATTAGATTAGATTAGATTAGATTAGATTAGATTAGATTAGATTAGATTAGATTAGATTAGATTAGATTAGATTAGATTAGATTAGATTAGATTAGATTAGATTAGATTAGATTAGATTAGATTAGATTAGATTAGATTAGATTAGATTAGATTAGATTAGATTAGATTAGATTAGATTAGATTAGATTAGATTAGATTAGATTAGATTAGATTAGATTAGATTAGATTAGATTAGATTAGATTAGATTAGATTAGATTAGATTAGATTAGATTAGATTAGATTAGATTAGATTAGATTAGATTAGATTAGATTAGATTAGATTAGATTAGATTAGATTAGATTAGATTAGATTAGATTAGATTAGATTAGATTAGATTAGATTAGATTAGATTAGATTAGATTAGATTAGATTAGATTAGATTAGATTAGATTAGATTAGATTAGATTAGATTAGATTAGATTAGATTAGATTAGATTAGATTAGATTAGATTAGATTAGATTAGATTAGGTTAGGTTAGGTTAGATTAGATTAGATTAGATTAGATTAGATTAGATTAGATTAGATTAGATTAGATTAGATTAGATTAGATTAGATTAGATTAGATTAGATTAGATTAGATTAGATTAGATTAGATTAGATTAGATTAGATTAGATTAGATTAGATTAGATTAGATTAGATTAGATTAGATTAGATTAGATTAGATTAGATTAGATTAGATTAGATTAGATTAGATTAGATTAGATTAGATTAGATTAGATTAGATTAGATTAGATTAGATTAGATTAGATTAGATTAGATTAGATTAGATTAGATTAGATTAGATTAGATTAGATTAGATTAGATTAGATTAGATTAGATTAGATTAGATTAGATTAGATTAGATTAGATTAGATTAGATTAGATTAGATTAGATTAGATTAGATTAGATTAGATTAGATTAGATTAGATTAGATTAGATTAGATTAGATTAGATTAGATTAGATTAGATTAGATTAGATTAGATTAGATTAGATTAGATTAGATTAGATTAGATTAGATTAGATTAGATTAGATTAGATTAGATTAGATTAGATTAGATTAGATTAGATTAGATTAGATTAGATTAGATTAGATTAGATTAGATTAGATTAGATTAGATTAGATTAGATTAGATTACATTATAGTTTTTTTTTTTTGAAGCTCCATACAAAAACTTTAAACAAACTAAAAATAATGGAAACACATTTACAACAGCAAAAAGGAAATACTCTAACTTATTGTATGCAACAACAACTTTAAAAGCGATAATACACTGAAAGAAAGTATGCAGATGGTTCTCAAAAATTATTGGTATTTAAATCAAAAAAATTTTCAATATTGCACCCAGCAGCATTTGTCATTTAGAGCTAACGGTAAAATTTATAACGTCTCGCATTTACTACATAAATTAGTGTTTTATTAAATAATGAGCAAGAGTACTCAATTCGACTGTGCCGAATTTTTGTCACACTACAGTCGAGTTCTAAACACATTATTATAACCAAGGTTGTTAGATTAGATTAGATTAGATTAGATTAGACTAGATTAGATTAGACTAGATTAGATTAGATTAGATTAGATTAGATTAGCTTAGATTAGATTAGATTAGATTAGATTAGATTAGATTAGATTAGATTAGATTAGATTAGATTAGATTAGATTAGATTAGATTAGATTAGATTAGATTAGATTAGATTAGATTAGATTAGATTAGATTAGATTAGATTAGATTAGATTAGATTAGATTAGATTAGATTAGATTAGATTAGATTAGATTAGATTAGATTAGATTAGATTAGATTAGATTAGATTAGATTAGATTAGATTAGATTAGATTAGATTAGATTAGATTAGATTAGATTAGATTAGATTAGATTAGATTAGATTAGATTAGATTAGATTAGATTAGATTAGATTAGATTAGATTAGATTAGATTAGATTAGATTAGATTAGATTAGATTAGATTAGATTAGATTAGATTAGATTAGATTAGATTAGATTAGATTAGATTAGATTAGATTAGATTAGATTAGATTAGATTAGATTAGATTAGATTAGATTAGATTAGATTAGATTAGATTAGATTAGATTAGATTAGATTAGATTAGATTAGATTAGATTAGATTAGATTAGATTAGATTAGATTAGATTAGATTAGATTAGATTAGATTAGATTAGATTAGATTAGATTAGATTAGATTAGATTAGATTAGATTAGATTAGATTAGATTAGATTAGATTAGATTAGATTAGATTAGATTAGATTAGATTAGATTAGATTAGATTAGATTAGATTAGATTAGATTAGATTAGATTAGATTAGATTAGATTAGATTAGATTAGATTAGATTAGATTAGATTAGATTAGATTAGATTAGATTAGATTAGATTAGATTAGATTAGATTAGATTAGATTAGATTAGATTAGATTAGATTAGATTAGATTAGATTAGATTAGATTAGATTAGATTAGATTAGATTAGATTAGATTAGATTAGATTAGATTAGATTAGATTAGATTAGATTAGATTAGATTAGATTAGATTAGATTAGATTAGATTAGATTAGATTAGATTAGATTAGATTAGATTAGATTAGATTAGATTAGATTAGATTAGATTAGATTAGATTAGATTAGATTAGATTAGATTAGATTAGATTAGATTAGATTAGATTAGATTAGATTAGATTAGATTAGATTAGATTAGATTAGATTAGATTAGATTAGATTAGATTAGATTAGATTAGATTAGATTAGATTAGATTAGATTAGATTAGATTAGATTAGATTAGATTAGATTAGATTAGATTAGATTAGATTAGATTAGATTAGATTAGATTAGATTAGATTAGATTAGATTAGATTAGATTAGATTAGATTAGATTAGATTAGATTAGATTAGATTAGATTAGATTAGATTAGATTAGATTAGATTAGATTAGATTAGATTAGATTAGATTAGATTAGATTAGATTAGATTAGATTAGATTAGATTAGATTAGATTAGATTAGATTAGATTAGATTAGATTAGATTAGATTAGATTAGATTAGATTAGATTAGATTAGATTAGATTAGATTAGATTAGATTAGATTAGATTAGATTAGATTAGATTAGATTAGATTAGATTAGATTAGATTAGATTAGATTAGATTAGATTAGATTAGATTAGATTAGATTAGATTAGATTAGATTAGATTAGATTAGATTAGATTAGATTAGATTAGATTAGATTAGATTAGATTAGATTAGATTAGATTAGATTAGATTAGATTAGATTAGATTAGATTAGATTAGATTAGATTAGATTAGATTAGATTAGATTAGATTAGATTAGATTAGATTAGATTAGATTAGATTAGATTAGATTAGATTAGATTAGATTAGATTAGATTAGATTAGATTAGATTAGATTAGATTAGATTAGATTAGATTAGATTAGATTAGATTAGATTAGATTAGATTAGATTAGATTAGATTAGATTAGATTAGATTAGATTAGATTAGATTAGATTAGATTAGATTAGATTAGATTAGATTAGATTAGATTAGATTAGATTAGATTAGATTAGATTAGATTAGATTAGATTAGATTAGATTAGATTAGATTAGATTAGATTAGATTAGATTAGATTAGATTAGATTAGATTAGATTAGATTAGATTAGATTAGATTAGATTAGATTAGATTAGATTAGATTAGATTAGATTAGATTAGATTAGATTAGATTAGATTAGATTAGATTAGATTAGATTAGATTAGATTAGATTAGATTAGATTAGATTAGATTAGATTAGATTAGATTAGATTAGATTAGATTAGATTAGATTAGATTAGATTAGATTAGATTAGATTAGATTAGATTAGATTAGATTAGATTAGATTAGATTAGATTAGATTAGATTAGATTAGATTAGATTAGATTAGATTAGATTAGATTAGATTAGATTAGATTAGATTAGATTAGATTAGATTAGATTAGATTAGATTAGATTAGATTAGATTAGATTAGATTAGATTAGATTAGATTAGATTAGATTAGATTAGATTAGATTAGATTAGATTAGATTAGATTAGATTAGATTAGATTAGATTAGATTAGATTAGATTAGATTAGATTAGATTAGATTAGATTAGATTAGATTAGATTAGATTAGATTAGATTAGATTAGATTAGATTAGATTAGATTAGATTAGATTAGATTAGATTAGATTAGATTAGATTAGATTAGATTAGATTAGATTAGATTAGATTAGATTAGATTAGATTAGATTAGATTAGATTAGATTAGATTAGATTAGATTAGATTAGATTAGATTAGATTAGATTAGATTAGATTAGATTAGATTAGATTAGATTAGATTAGATTAGATTAGATTAGATTAGATTAGATTAGATTAGATTAGATTAGATTAGATTAGATTAGATTAGATTAGATTAGATTAGATTAGATTAGATTAGATTAGATTAGATTAGATTAGATTAGATTAGATTAGATTAGATTAGATTAGATTAGATTAGATTAGATTAGATTAGATTAGATTAGATTAGATTAGATTAGATTAGATTAGATTAGATTAGATTAGATTAGATTAGATTAGATTAGATTAGATTAGATTAGATTAGATTAGATTAGATTAGATTAGATTAGATTAGATTAGATTAGATTAGATTAGATTAGATTAGATTAGATTAGATTAGATTAGATTAGATTAGATTAGATTAGATTAGATTAGATTAGATTAGATTAGATTAGATTAGATTAGATTAGATTAGATTAGATTAGATTAGATTAGATTAGATTAGATTAGATTAGATTAGATTAGATTAGATTAGATTAGATTAGATTAGATTAGATTAGATTAGATTAGATTAGATTAGATTAGATTAGATTAGATTAGATTAGATTAGATTAGATTAGATTAGATTAGATTAGATTAGATTAGATTAGATTAGATTAGATTAGATTAGATTAGATTAGATTAGATTAGATTAGATTAGATTAGATTAGATTAGATTAGATTAGATTAGATTAGATTAGATTAGATTAGATTAGATTAGATTAGATTAGATTAGATTAGATTAGATTAGATTAGATTAGATTAGATTAGATTAGATTAGATTAGATTAGATTAGATTAGATTAGATTAGATTAGATTAGATTAGATTAGATTAGATTAGATTAGATTAGATTAGATTAGATTAGATTAGATTAGATTAGATTAGATTAGATTAGATTAGATTAGATTAGATTAGATTAGATTAGATTAGATTAGATTAGATTAGATTAGATTAGATTAGATTAGATTAGATTAGATTAGATTAGATTAGATTAGATTAGATTAGATTAGATTAGATTAGATTAGATTAGATTAGATTAGATTAGATTAGATTAGATTAGATTAGATTAGATTAGATTAGATTAGATTAGATTAGATTAGATTAGATTAGATTAGATTAGATTAGATTAGATTAGATTAGATTAGATTAGATTAGATTAGATTAGATTAGATTAGATTAGATTAGATTAGATTAGATTAGATTAGATTAGATTAGATTAGATTAGATTAGATTAGATTAGATTAGATTAGATTAGATTAGATTAGATTAGATTAGATTAGATTAGATTAGATTAGATTAGATTAGATTAGATTAGATTAGATTAGATTAGATTAGATTAGATTAGATTAGATTAGATTAGATTAGATTAGATTAGATTAGATTAGATTAGATTAGATTAGATTAGATTAGATTAGATTAGATTAGATTAGATTAGATTAGATTAGATTAGATTAGATTAGATTAGATTAGATTAGATTAGATTAGATTAGATTAGATTAGATTAGATTAGATTAGATTAGATTAGATTAGATTAGATTAGATTAGATTAGATTAGATTAGATTAGATTAGATTAGATTAGATTAGATTAGATTAGATTAGATTAGATTAGATTAGATTAGATTAGATTAGATTAGATTAGATTAGATTAGATTAGATTAGATTAGATTAGATTAGATTAGATTAGATTAGATTAGATTAGATTAGATTAGATTAGATTAGATTAGATTAGATTAGATTAGATTAGATTAGATTAGATTAGATTAGATTAGATTAGATTAGATTAGATTAGATTAGATTAGATTAGATTAGATTAGATTAGATTAGATTAGATTAGATTAGATTAGATTAGATTAGATTAGATTAGATTAGATTAGATTAGATTAGATTAGATTAGATTAGATTAGATTAGATTAGATTAGATTAGATTAGATTAGATTAGATTAGATTAGATTAGATTAGATTAGATTAGATTAGATTAGATTAGATTAGATTAGATTAGATTAGATTAGATTAGATTAGATTAGATTAGATTAGATTAGATTAGATTAGATTAGATTAGATTAGATTAGATTAGATTAGATTAGATTAGATTAGATTAGATTAGATTAGATTAGATTAGATTAGATTAGATTAGATTAGATTAGATTAGATTAGATTAGATTAGATTAGATTAGATTAGATTAGATTAGATTAGATTAGATTAGATTAGATTAGATTAGATTAGATTAGATTAGATTAGATTAGATTAGATTAGATTAGATTAGATTAGATTAGATTAGATTAGATTAGATTAGATTAGATTAGATTAGATTAGATTAGATTAGATTAGATTAGATTAGATTAGATTAGATTAGATTAGATTAGATTAGATTAGATTAGATTAGATTAGATTAGATTAGATTAGATTAGATTAGATTAGATTAGATTAGATTAGATTAGATTAGATTAGATTAGATTAGATTAGATTAGATTAGATTAGATTAGATTAGATTAGATTAGATTAGATTAGATTAGATTAGATTAGATTAGATTAGATTAGATTAGATTAGATTAGATTAGATTAGATTAGATTAGATTAGATTAGATTAGATTAGATTAGATTAGATTAGATTAGATTAGATTAGATTAGATTAGATTAGATTAGATTAGATTAGATTAGATTAGATTAGATTAGATTAGATTAGATTAGATTAGATTAGATTAGATTAGATTAGATTAGATTAGATTAGATTAGATTAGATTAGATTAGATTAGATTAGATTAGATTAGATTAGATTAGATTAGATTAGATTAGATTAGATTAGATTAGATTAGATTAGATTAGATTAGATTAGATTAGATTAGATTAGATTAGATTAGATTAGATTAGATTAGATTAGATTAGATTAGATTAGATTAGATTAGATTAGATTAGATTAGATTAGATTAGATTAGATTAGATTAGATTAGATTAGATTAGATTAGATTAGATTAGATTAGATTAGATTAGATTAGATTAGATTAGATTAGATTAGATTAGATTAGATTAGATTAGATTAGATTAGATTAGATTAGATTAGATTAGATTAGATTAGATTAGATTAGATTAGATTAGATTAGATTAGATTAGATTAGATTAGATTAGATTAGATTAGATTAGATTAGATTAGATTAGATTAGATTAGATTAGATTAGATTAGATTAGATTAGATTAGATTAGATTAGATTAGATTAGATTAGATTAGATTAGATTAGATTAGATTAGATTAGATTAGATTAGATTAGATTAGATTAGATTAGATTAGATTAGATTAGATTAGATTAGATTAGATTAGATTAGATTAGATTAGATTAGATTAGATTAGATTAGATTAGATTAGATTAGATTAGATTAGATTAGATTAGATTAGATTAGATTAGATTAGATTAGATTAGATTAGATTAGATTAGATTAGATTAGATTAGATTAGATTAGATTAGATTAGATTAGATTAGATTAGATTAGATTAGATTAGATTAGATTAGATTAGATTAGATTAGATTAGATTAGATTAGATTAGATTAGATTAGATTAGATTAGATTAGATTAGATTAGATTAGATTAGATTAGATTAGATTAGATTAGATTAGATTAGATTAGATTAGATTAGATTAGATTAGATTAGATTAGATTAGATTAGATTAGATTAGATTAGATTAGATTAGATTAGATTAGATTAGATTAGATTAGATTAGATTAGATTAGATTAGATTAGATTAGATTAGATTAGATTAGATTAGATTAGATTAGATTAGATTAGATTAGATTAGATTAGATTAGATTAGATTAGATTAGATTAGATTAGATTAGATTAGATTAGATTAGATTAGATTAGATTAGATTAGATTAGATTAGATTAGATTAGATTAGATTAGATTAGATTAGATTAGATTAGATTAGATTAGATTAGATTAGATTAGATTAGATTAGATTAGATTAGATTAGATTAGATTAGATTAGATTAGATTAGATTAGATTAGATTAGATTAGATTAGATTAGATTAGATTAGATTAGATTAGATTAGATTAGATTAGATTAGATTAGATTAGATTAGATTAGATTAGATTAGATTAGATTAGATTAGATTAGATTAGATTAGATTAGATTAGATTAGATTAGATTAGATTAGATTAGATTAGATTAGATTAGATTAGATTAGATTAGATTAGATTAGATTAGATTAGATTAGATTAGATTAGATTAAATTAGATTAGATTAGATTAGATTAGATTAGATTAGATTAGATTAGATTGGATTAGATTAGATTAGATTAGATTAGATTAGATTACATTAGATTAGATTAGATTAGATTAGATTAGATTAGATTAGATTAGATTAGATTAGATTAGATTGGATTGGATTAGATTAGATTAGATTAGATTAGATTAGATTAGATTAGATTAGATTAGATTAGATTAGATTAAATTAGATTAGATTAGATTATTGCTATTATTTCGAACCCCCAAGAAATTGCGTCCCCATCTGGTAATTTAACGCATTCAAGTAATATTGATTGGCTAAAGTACAAAAAGGTTCTTAGTACCCATTGCACGGAAAGCTTCCCGTTAAGAATACCAGATGATATTGACCTCTCGATTGTTCACTTTGAACAAAATCTCAAACTATATTTTAGCTGAGCTGTGTTCGACGAGCGCGTCGACTGCTGCCGCGCAGTTGTCGCCAACTTATTTTAACTGCCAAAATACATTTTTAAGATCATTCCGATATTTTAGCTAGGCTGTATTCCACGCACCAAAATGATGCCATTGAAAAGAATACAGATTTTAAATGTGTTTATTGCAGGACAGATAGATATTGAGAGCAGTATGCAAATTTTCACATAAATAAATATTTAGTAAAATTCATTAAATAAAAATATGTAACAATTTAAGAATGAATTTTTGGAGTAAGTTCATTTTTTTATTTAGTTTTTCGAAAAATTGCGGACTTTGTTCACTTCTTTTTTTAAATTTGGAGAATTTGCTCAACGTGAAGTTATTTCCCAATTTTTTGGGGAATAACTTAATTTTTTTTGCGAATTTGTTCACTGAGGAGTAAGTACTCAGCGCCTGCTTACCATTACAACTAACTATGTCTAAGCATGGATTATTTTGTGAATGATGTACAGAAGTTACGAATTTTAGTTATTCTAGAGCTTTGGGTGCATATAGGAAAACATTGTGCTGGCTCCAAAATCTGGAGCATGCGACATAGAATTGTCCATGAGAAAAACTGGGAGACTCTACGTTTATACCTGCGACCTTAAAGATTAAAGATTATTAATTATCATAGCAAATGCAAGACGCACTGGGATTTGCAGTATTTTAAAATCAATGGGCATATCGGCCGATATCAGGGGTATTCTTGGTATAAAAACATTGTCAGCAGCTCCAGTTTTTGTGAGTATTGAAAGATAAAAATTTGTATAGCGAACAAATATACCAAAAAAGAGAAAATGAATTTTATACAAAACGTGGGCGTAAACGTAGGCGTGGGCGGAAAGAGGTATATGGAGGCCTTCGCTGGAGTACAGAGATCACGTGTACCAAATTTCAGAAAAATCTGTGGCAAAATAAAAGTTTGTATAGCCGTCAAACAAACAAATAAACGGACAAAAAAATGAATTTTATATACGTAGAAGTGGGCGCAAAAGTAGGCGTGGCCCGTAAGAAGCATATGGTGACTTGCCTAGAGTATACAGATCATGTGTACCAAATTTCTGAGACATTCGTTGGAAAATAAAAATTTCTACAGCGAACAAAAAACAGAAAATAAATTAATGAATTTTGTATAAAAAGTAGGCGTGGCCGGTAAGAAGCATATGGCGACCTTCCCTGGAGTACAGAGATCGTGCGTACTAAACTTCAAAGAAATCTGTTAAAAAATAAAAATTTATATAGTGGTCAAACAAAAAAACAAACAAACAAACAGAAAATGAATTTTAGATATACAGATAATTTATTATGTAAAGGCACCTCTATGATTAGTACATTATAAACAAGTAAGAAAATTATAGTTGGTCTAGGCCGACTATACCATACCCTGTACTATGATTTAGAGACCCTATCTCTTCGGTCCAACTAATTTGATATAGAAAATAAGCATAAACAAAGTTGAGTGGCATTGTTATTAATTGTTTTGGTTACAGATATGAAAAAGTTCATATTGGATGCTATATATTTATGGGGACTAGGACGAAAAGTGAACCGATCCTGCCTTGATTTGGTAAAGTCACTTAAATTTTGAAAAAATATATACAAACCAAATTTGAGAAAAATCTGTGCAATATTTTTGTTTCTTGATAGATTTAAGTGAAGATCCGGAAGCATCTCTACATGGGGCCTATGACTAAGAATTGTCCTATACGGATTGTATTTGGACTACTGATTAATGGATATAATAAACACATACAAACCCAATTTGACTGATATCTATATGATAATTTGGATCTTATGGCAATTTATGCCGATTTCATAGGGGTCATTTGTATGAGGACTAGGTCTGAACACGGACCGAATTTCACCAATTCTAATAGCGTTCATGCTATGACCGATAAAAGCTTATATACCAAATTTCATCAACATTTATTCATATTTGCGACCTGTAGTTTGATTACAAGGTTTACATGGACACACAGACGGACGGACGGACGGAAATCGTTAAATCGACTCAGAAAGTAATTCTGAGTCGATCGGTATAATAAAAGATGCCTCTAGGTCAAGAATTTTTGGTAGTTACAAACAGCAGCACAAAGTCATTATACCCAAACCACATAGTGGTATGGGGTATAAAAATGTGATTTTTAAGCGAATGTATCTATAATATTAATAGGCTAGGCGATTTCTTGTGACTGATGTTTTGTTCTGCGGTTTTATGCCGATTTTGAGCAAATGTATATTATTTGAAAGGTATTTCTTTTCGGAGGTTTTGCAGATTTATAGATTTTTAAATTTGTTCCTTTATTTTGGGTAAATTGCATTTAAAGTTACTACTAACACATACATAAAATTATACAATGCTAATGTGTTTGTAATAAAAATGAGTTTGGTTTTTGTGTTGATTTGTGAAATGGCCATAATTGATTAGGGTCTTTATTTAATGAAAAAATTAAATTTTCTAGAATTTGCGGTCGAATTTTGAGGGCTGGAATCTGCTAGTTTTTTTTAAAGTAGTAAAAATTTTCGTTTTTAAGAAAATTTTTTTTTGTTTTCCTAATTTACAAAATTTACTTTTTTAAGAAAGGGTTTCTTATAAAAAGTTACTTTTTAAGAAAAGCTACTATTTTGAGACAGGCAACTGTTTTGAGTAACAATACATTTTCGCAAAATATTCTTTGGAATAAAAGGTCCTTTTTAAGAAAATGTACCTAGTTAAGAAGTGGTTATTAAGAATATTAACTCCATAAAGAAAATTTAATTTGTAAGAAAACGAACTTTATATGAGTTATAATTTTGTGAAATATTAATTATTACATTCAGTGATGAGCGTTACAGTAAGTCAGTGATGGGCTTAACTATATATCTGTGGTCACAAGCATCAACCGCCTAAGTCGAATATCATGCTTTCGAGAAAAATAACTTTTTATATAAATGTAATGATGTTTCATCACGACTTAGGTCAGTATATTTTTATTTATATCTTTTTAAAAAATAGTCTTAGAAAAATGGGGATTTCACGTAAATATAAAGCGTTTTTAGTAGAACATGACAGCATACATAAACCAAATCGTCGAATATCATGCTTTTGAGAAAAATAAGTTTTTTTTATAAATGTAATGGGGCTTCATTACGACTTAGGTCATCATGTTTTCATTAATAACTTTTAAATAAACAGTGATAGAGAAATAGGGATTTCACGTAAATATAAAGCGTTTTTAGTAGAATATGGTAGCATACATAACTCAAATCATTCTTAAGTCGACTTAGGCGGTTATCGCTTGTGACCACAGATATTAAGATTAAAGATTATTTTATCGATAAAAAGTAAAATTGTTGGTGCTTCGAAGCTAATAAAGCTTGATATATAAGTTTATCGGCTTGAAATAGCCTTAAATATATATTTGTGGTAAATTTTTAAATTTTA
This sequence comes from Cordilura impudica, assembly GCA_963682025.1. Lineage (NCBI taxonomy): Eukaryota > Metazoa > Arthropoda > Insecta > Diptera > Scathophagidae > Cordilura > Cordilura impudica. The sequence continues at coordinate 165,081,496 of OY821517.1, forward strand.
AACCTTTAAGGATATGCAATGATGAAAATTTGAAAGGATATTTCCATAAAAATGCCAAAAACCAAAAATTAATAATTCCGCGAAAAGTTTTTATTATGATTTCCGATTTGCGGTTAATGTAATTTTGACCTCTTTGGAGTCTGTTCATAACAATATGACGGTCACTATAACAATAACAATAAGCGGAGGTGTCACCAAAAAGTTTCGATTCAACGAAACGATATTACTTATTTGCCGAAAACACATATGTGTTCTCAAGAGTCAAAGAAAAATCAGGCATCGCTTTTTCTAAGAATTAAAAATAAATATAATTTATGAAGTAACCGATTTTATTTCTACGAGATACAATTATCCATTAGAATATTTAAGGTTATATCTTCTATTCGAAAATAGGCGGTGCTTCATACCAAGCCGACTAAATTTGCAGAATCAACATATTACATATTTTCTCTCAGTGTAGATATTTAAACATAACATTTTTATGTTCGCATGCCATGAAAATATGTGGAAGGTTACCCCAAGTCACACTTAAGCTGAATTAAGTTAAAAAATTTTCATTGACTTTCAAAAGTTGCAAAAAGAGTACAACGTGAAAGACAACAATTGGTTTCCCCTCCGCATCAAGAGGAACCAACAGTTTTATATTTAAATAATGTTCAAAAATATCAATATACAAGTACAAGTACATTGAATACTTAACATATACAAACTATTGAAAACAACTTTGATGAACTGTAAAAGTGAAAGATTATTGGAAAATGAATGAGATGAGATGAAACTTTAAATAATGGCGATATACAAAGAGTTTAATATTTCATATATTGAACTCCTAGTAGTACTGTAAGTAATAATAAAAAATGCAAACAGACCTGAGTTTTAATCTGAATTGCATATATTTGTTAGTTTCAATTTTAAGAAAGGATAAAACCAGTTATTCATATGGGTTCAGATTGGGTGTCTGTGTTCAAGACGAAAGTTTTGATAAAATTTTAATTTCATGAATATTGGATAAACTGAGTATTGCTCCGTTACCACAAACAAAAATTCTATGTTATGTATCGAATAACGAAACAGCATCAAATATTTTTTTCAATTTTTAGAATTTAAATGTGGTCAAAATAAATATATGTAAATATTAACAGCTAAAAGTTAGTTAAATTAATACTTATATTTAGTATGTAATCTGTCTTTTTTTAAATCTATAATATTAATAGGCTAGGCGATTTCTTGTGCCTGATGTTTTGTTGTACCGTTTTATCCCCATTTTGACCAAACGTATATGTATTACTTGAAAGGTATTTCTTTTTACCCGTGTGGGGTTTGCTAGATCCTCCATCGGGACCCTCCCATGGCGAATTGGGGACGCTCGCCATATTGTTTCAATATGGAGGGTACCGGGGAAATACGATACCCGGGGGTGACAAAAATCTAGCAACAGCAGCGTCGGTTTCATCAGATTAGGTGCGGCTGCGAGCGGGCGTCGGAACTTGTATCAAGCGGCTCGCTATATAAATGTGTATGGAGGTAGAACTAGATGCCGCAAGATGTAGATCACCAGTGCGTATCCCACTGACGTATACGGGGTTGCGTGGGGTTGGTAGCCCTACCATAAAAAAATAGATTACCCAAGAAACGGAAATTGGAAATGAAAACAAACGGAAAACCCAGATGACGACCTTTGGCTTTCGTAAAAGGACTATGATAGGAACATGGAATGTGCGAACTTTGACGGATGTATCGAAAATGGAGCAAGTCTGTAAAGAAATGCAAAGGTACAAACTTGAAATCCTGGGCCTTGTAGAAACAAGGCGAATGGGCAAAGGCGAAGAATATACAGAATCCGGTCAATACTTTGTGTTCAGCGGAAATGAACAATACCGTATTAACGGCGCGGGGTTACTCATTTCCCATAAAGCAAAGAAATCGCTGATTGGATATAACCCAATATCTGAACGAATCATCACCGCTAGGTTCAAATCAAGATATCGCAATATAACGGTCATACAATGTTATGCTCCCACAGAACCCTATAACGATGATATTAAGGATGAGTTTTATAGATTACTAGAAAACACTGTAAACACTACCCCCGAAGGTGACATATTGGTCGTACAGGGAGATTTTAATGCCAAAGTCGGAACTGACAACTTAAATATCCAAAATATCATGGGGCGGCATGGCCTGGGTGGGGAAAGAAACGGAAATGGAACTCGTCTGGTAGAGTTTTGTGGAAACAATCACCTTTTCATAGGAGGCACGAGATTTCCTCACCGCGATATACATAAATACACTTAGCAATCTCCAGATGGTAAAACTAGAAATCAAATAGACCACATATTGATCAGCAGAAGATTCCACAACTCTCTTCTTGATGTGCGCACTCGTAAAGCCGCTGACGTATACAGTGATCACAACTTATTGGTAGCTCAAATTAGATTACGACCCGCAGCAATACAAATCCAAAAAAATCGCAACGGAAAATTCGATACTTGTAGATTTGAAGATCCTCTTGTGCGCGAGAGTTATGTAGAAAGTCTAAGAATTTAATTTAATGAATTTAATGACCAGCCGACCTGGGAAGACGTGCGTAGAATCTGCAGAACAACAGCTGAAAGGAAAATAGGTTACAAAAAAGGAGACAGGAAATTATGGATTAGCGACGCAACTTGGGATCTCATCCTTGAAAGAAGATCACTTAAAGCTGCAATGCTCAATTCGCAATCAGACGAAGATAAGCAGCTGTTAAAGACGCAATACAACGACACCGAACGTCAAGTAAAAAAATCGGCAAAGAAAGACAAGGAAAATTGTATCAACAACATTGCTACTGACGCTGAAAATGCTGCCATGCGAAATAATTTGAGAGGTGTGTATAAGGCCATTACACTAATTACCAACACTAAATCAACGGTACCTCCTCTACAAGATAACAACGGAAACAACCTCACATCAGATGACCAATAACTTGCGCGATGGAAAGAATTTTTCGTTGACGCTGACCAACAATCCAGTATGTCGCAAAGTCCCATTGAAACAGGTCAACGCCCCAACCCTAACTGTAAGATCTCTACGATATCACCAACAATCATTGAAATCTCAGATGCTATACGGCAGTTAAAATCCCACAAATCCGCCGGACCCGACAACCTTCCAGCCGAACTTTTCAAATACGGTTCAGAAATACTGGCCCCCATCCTTTATCCCTTAATAGACCAAGTCTGGCAATCAGGCTGTATACCAAGATCCTGGAAAGAAGGAACGATTATTAATATTCCAAAAAAGGGAGATTTAAGCAACTGCAGAAATTGGAGGGGTATAACATTACTAAATACTATCCAGAAGATTGTAACAAAAACAAATTCAGAAGTATCAGATGGCATACAATGGAGACCGAACCAAAGATTATCTGATCTTGATTATGCGGACGATATTTGCTTTTTGAGCCACACCCTATCCGGAACACGGACAAAGCTAGAGGCATTAATTCGTATTGCTGGTAAAATGGGTCTCAAGGTCAATATGACAAAAACAAAACTGATGCGTGTTGAGACTGCGAACCAAACTCCACTGACAGTCACAATAAATGGTAACCCATCTGTCGTCAAGGATGTCACCAATTTTAGCTACCTTGGGAGTGTAATCTCCAAAGATGGTGGAGCAGATGCGGATGTTTCAAGCCGCATAAATAAGGCAAGCGCCGCATACCATAAAATGAAAAGAATTTGGACGTCTCGCAACATTAGCAGAAAAACAAAGCTTAAGGTCTTTAACACCAGCATTAAACCAATTCTTTTATACGGCTGAGAAACTTGGAAGGTGACAAATAATATCTGCCAAAAATTACAAGTTTTCGTCAACAAATGTCTTCGTCGCATCTGTCACATATTTTGGCCCAACACCATTTCAAATGAAGACCTTCTGTCGTTAACACAAAGCGAACCTATTAACACAGAAATAAAGCGTAGAAAGTGGCGGTGGATAGGTCACACGCTAAGAAGAGAAGATGTCAATATATTTAAAATGTCGTTTGAATGGAACCCGCAGGGTACAGGACGCAAAGGAAGGCCAAGAAATACCTGGATTCGATCGATACATTCCGAAAGTCAACATATAGGCTCATGGCCTGAAATTCGTTGTATTGCACAAAACCGCCAACAATGCACTATGGCCGAAATTGCGATTTTAGCGGCAGAAAGTAAATTTTTCAACTTTAAATTTTTACAATTTTTTTGATGGTGTTCAATACCCAACATATTGATAAGAAAAAGCTAAAAAAAAAAAATTCACTGTTGGCAACCCTGTTTATGTACAAACAGCTGTTAATGTTTACATATTTTTTAGTACGTGTTAATACAAGTAAAGCAGCAAAATTTTTATAAAATTAAAAACTGTTTTTTTAATAATATATTCTTGTAAAAAAAATTTTGTAAATATGAGATCTAATACTCGAGGTGAGTATTTTTACTATATACAAATATAGTTTGCTAAATGTTTGTATTTCGTACTTATTTTGGTGGTTTTTTGTGTGAATTTTTTTTGTGAAATTCTGAAGAATTTTATCGTTTTTCGTAGAGTAAAACTAAAAATGTCATGAAGTGTCATTGGAACTATTTACATGTGGTTATTTGTACAAAACTCAAGTTTTATGTCATGGTAAAAGTGTATGCATTTGACTGCTAATGAACGAATTTTTAATATTTTTGTAGAAACACTCAGGTTCAAAAATTCTGAAATATTTCACTTTTGGTTGAGAAACAACAGGAATGTTTCGAATTACATAGAAGGAAAGATTCCATACGAAATTGACAGTGAATTAAGTAAATTAATATGTACTAAAGCTCGGAACTTATCTAATTTTATTAAACTAAAATGGGATAAACAATCCAGAAATGAGAAAACATTTTGAAAATATATTAAGGAATGGTTGGGTCGAGAAACAATTTTTTTATACCGAAAAAGATTATGCTATCGGGCGACCAAAAATGACTTATGATAATAGCTGCGAAAGAAATAAAAGGAAATTAGCTTCCGAAATAGCTTCCCAGCAAGGAGACTATGAGCAATTATTAGTTCATGCTTTGAAGTAAAATATAAATTATATATGACATTAATAGATGGGAAAGTCTTAAATGTGTTGACAGAAACTAAAAGTGCACAGCAATGCCCCATCTGTCATGCCGGTCCAAAGCAATTTCGATCTATAAGAAACTTTGATTCTCCTAATTTTGAAGCGAAAATGGAATAGGTTGCCTTGCAGAAAATGCATCTGAGGCGCGAAACAAATATTATAAAAAAGATCGAACTGGTCACGCTCGAAAGGATTCCAGAGTGCACAAGGTAATTGACATGTATCATAGAGCTATGGATAGCTCTGACCCGTATATTTCAAGCTTATGTTTGCAAGAACGTACAATTAGTTCAGAAAAACTTCCGTTTCCTCGAGAAGTAATTGATCTTTTTAAAATGCCTGAATTACCACCAGAACTGCTATTACCTTCGACATCTCAAGAAGCCTCCAGCTGTAATTATAGTTCTGATTCCGATGTTAGCTTAGAGTCGTTAAATAATTATACTTTGGGATTAGAAACAGATGAAAAGGGGGCGTGAACCGCTCATTTTTTTTCTGAAGTGGCTTTTTTGTCAGTAGAAGTCCGTATAACCATTTTGGTGAAACTAGCTTGCCAGGAAGTACTATTTGCCATTACTTTTAAATAAGGGGGCGTGGCCCGCCCATTTTTTCTAAAATCGAATTTTTTCTCACTAGAAGTCTATACAACAAAGTTGGTGAAGCTAGCTTGTCGGGAAGTATTTTTTGCCGCTAAAATCGCGATTTCGGCCACAGTGCAATGGAGTGCGACAATTTCCGCCCTATGTTCCGTATAGGAACGTCAATTGGACAGCATATGAGTTTGAATTGAATTAATTGTAATAAAATGTATCTCTACCACTTTAATAATCTTTTATATATTTAAATAAATATGCTTCCTTTGTCAAGGAAAAAAAATGTCTTTTTAGCCGTTTTGCAGATTTACAGATTTTTAAATTTTTTCCTTTATTTTGAGTAAATTGCATTTAAAGTTGCTACAAACACATACATAAAATTATACAAGGCTATGTGTGTGTTTATTAAATTTGTTTATGTGTTTGTAATAAAAATGAGTTTGTTTTTTGTGTTGATTTGTGAATTGGCTATAATTGATTAGCATACTTTTAGGGTCTTTATTTAATGAAAAAAATGAAATTTCCTAGAATTTGGCTGGAATCTGCTAGTAAGTCTTTAATAGACTGAAATTTTTTCACATGAATTACTTGTAAAGAGAATTCAATTTGTTGGTCTTACAAATGTGCTACAAAATTGTTGTTTACGTAAAGGAATTAAATTAAATTTTCTCCTAATATAAAACGAATTCCAATATACATCATTATATTAAATATACATAATCAGCCCAATTCTGAATATTCATGCGGATCTTTGTTCCGGGAATTTTTATTTCTTGAGAAAATAAACAGAGAATATTTAAAGTCAGCTGTTTTATTTGACAGCTGCACAAAATATTTGAAAGAATACTGGAAATAACATATAAAACTTTTTGGCATATTTGTTAGAATATTTTTTCTTACACCGTTTGAAATTAGGAAAATAAACCTGGACCCCATAAAATATATATAATCTTGATCCATATAAAAAGGCGGGATGATACAGCGATGTCCGTCTGTCCGTCTGTGGAAACCACGACCACGCCCTGAATATGTTAGCTGGGTTGCTCGTTTTTAATGAAAATGATTCATTAATGTCCTGAACAGTTTTTTTATATAAAATCATTACAATCGTTTCATAAGGTCCCGAAATTTCAATGAAAATGTAAAAATACTCTTGAAAAATATGATTTGTGTGTTGTTCTTGTTATTGTTTTTATTCTACATTTTGAAATATGTGTGTTAGCTGTAATTGTTGTTGTTGGTGTGGTCATAGCCTCTGTTGTATTTGCCTAATGATGGTGTATATATTGTTATACTCCACGTATCCTATTAGTATCGGCTGGTATTGTTATACATTTTTTGAATGTTATCCCGAAATATACATAAAAATCGCCAATAAGAAAGAAAAATAATAATAAAAAGTACATTTTCTTAAAGACGTACGTAATTATCCCTAAAAAATTAAACACCTATTTATAGTTTGAAATAAAAACAAGAATTAATCAGTTGGATAGATTTTGACGTCATTTTTCAGACATATTGCAATAAGTACTGTAATTAATACGCAATTTTTTGATTTTGACTTCAAAGGTTCGTGGTAGAGCAGAAGAAAGAATTTAAAATTTAGAAATATATGCTTTCTTCTGATCTACTATAAACCATTGAATTAATCAGATTTTCATAATTTTGTTTGCAACAATTTTGATGCAAGCAGTTTTCTTTTAAGAACTCTAAATATGCACTTATAAAAAATGTCCATATTAAGAGTTTTTCATTTAAAAACATTCTAATTTTTATATATATTTTATTATACGAATTATCATATTTTGAAGAATTCAGGAAATTAATTTTTTAGAAAAACTCTCAGATTAGAAAAGTTAATCATTTTAATATATTTCCCGTCACACACATTTAAAAGTTGTTCTTTAGTATATGTCAGATTATAAATTCTTTTAATAGAATGACCGTAAAGCTTACAAAGTTTAAAACAAGCTAATAAAAAATTATTTCCCATAGACTTCACAAATAAAAAGAAAATCCCTAGGAAACCGTTGCTTTTAAACAGTATACACATAAGACTGCTCACAAAAAAGTTTTTTCTTTAATTGATATATATGCGCAGTCTAAAATATGAGGTTTGCTGTCATAAATGCGGTCTCTATATTTTATATCGATCCGACGGTGCCTTCTGGTGCCTAGTGGGGCGCAAAGTACCCGAAATGTGCTTAAATGGGGGAAAATATGACTTTTTTAAATTTTACGAAAATTTAATTCTACAGTTGAATTTTTTCAACAGGTTATAATATGAATCGATTTCAGTATTAAATTGTCTTTTCAAAAAGCTATATAACTACAAAATTTAACAAAATCTCGCCAAGAAATAGTAAATGCACCTGACCACTTTTGTGCCAAAAAAAAAAAAAACATGGAATTCGATGGTAATTTTTTCAACTTTGAGAAATTGATTAAAGCCAAAGTTTTTTTTTGTCTTAAGCACTCAGATGTCAAGTATTGTTTTAATACCACGTTGTTAACCTATTGTGCAATGAGACCGAAAATGGCAAATTTTTTTATAAAGTTTTGAAAACTCATTTTTCAAGTTTTGAAAAAATTTCTTAAACAAAATTTAATTTACAAAATATGCATAGAACAATTTTATTTCCCAAACAACAATAAAGGTTTCGTTTACTAGAATAATACATTATTTTTAGGTACCTTTTCTTACCTTTTCTTAAATATGCCAAAATTCAAAGTTTGACTTCGGCAAGGAATGGGTTAGCGTTTTCGATTTATTCCAAATTTTTACCATGGAAGACTTGCACATTTGGTTATTATATTTTAACCGTCACATTTACAAATTGAAGAGCACATTCAAAATATTTGAATTTTTTGAATAAATTGTCTTTTATTAGCTTGGGGACATATGCGACCGCAAGTCTAAAAGGGTTAATGGGGTCTTATTATTTTTTTCCGAAACTCTAGGCTTTTAAGATAAAATATAACATCTAATAGTAGAAAACTGATTATTTAGAGAGATAATATTTAGCGAACATTTCACAAACATCTCATTTTTCTCGAAGTCCACAAAAAATAAATCATTGAAAAAAATTCTAGCAAAAATTCTACCTAAAAATTCACACAGTTAAACTTTAACATGTATTTAACAAAACCTAAAAGTGACATATCCATTTTTTAAATTTTGTTTAAGAAAATGTTTCAAAACTTGAAAAATGATTGATCAAGACTTTATCAAAAAAATTACCCATTTTTTACCCATTTTTATTGCGCAATAAGTAAGAACGTGGTAATAAAACAATACTTAACATCTGAGTGCTTATAAGTATAGTAATCAATTTCTCAAAGTAGAAAAAAGTGCCATCAAATTTTCTTGACAATTTAATACTGAAATCGATTCATATAACAACCTGTCGCAAAAAATTAACTGTACAACGAAATTTTCGTAAAATCGAAAAAAAAGTTATATTTTCCCATATAAATACACTTCGGGTACTTTAGGCCCAACTAGGCACCATCGGATCGAGATAAAAAATGAAGATCGCACATATTAAGAATTAAAAAAAATTCCATACAAGCTCCGACACATTCAATTATTTGACGGATAACTTGTGAATAGGATTTTATGAAGTGATTTTATTTTTCATCTTAGTAACTGGCTTTATACATATACTAAGCTTAAAAAGTCTAGCAATAGGAATATTATAAATATACAAATTTTTGGGATAGATTTTATAATATGTGATTTTCAAAATATTTTCCTTAATGCCTTTGCTATCTATTTCTGCCACATTTTTTATTTTTTTTTTTTTTTTTTTTTTTTTTGTTAATAAAAAATTGAGTAGAAAAATTTAATAAAATGTTCATTTAAATGATTAATAGCAATTCAGAGCTTAGTTTTAAATGGTGAAATAAAGTTTAAGGATCCCTTTTAAAGGGAAAGAGAAATGATATAAAAATTAATCAACGGTTAACCGCGGTTGACTATTGAAATGATGTGCGGAAGTAATGTTGAACGTGCTCAAATTGAGCTATAAGCGGCTTACATAAAACCAGGGAACAAGGTTTTTGTTGATTAAGAACTGACTATCGTTTTTAATGTTATTTGGGATGCTGAATCCAAATTTGCAATTGGTTTTTTTCTATCAGATCGACTTTTCACGATATACCGTTATGTCCAAAATTAAGGCACTTCCACTACATAATATATTGGAATAACTTGAAAACGGTTCACCATGTTGAGTTAAAAAAATCCAAAATTCGCCAACAATATCATCTTGAAGGCGTGCTTACATTGGTTTTAAATTTTCCCGGTAGTTTCAGAGATATCATTGAAGTTTTGAAAAAAAATAACGATTTAAAAAAAAATTTTTTTTTGTTTTTTAAAAATCCATAAAAATAAAACTGCGACAAAAATCACAGTTTTGGTCTAAAAGCATTTAGATAAACTTATTTCGAATGAAATAAGCTTTATTTCATTGTAATCGGTGCACAATTTTGATTTTGCTCACAATTTACTGAGAAAATTGAATTGATAAAAATCGCGATTTTTTAACATCAGTGTGGTTGGCTGCTGTTCCATTTATGTAATAATTGTATTACAGTAATTGTTTTTAGGTCACTGATTTCAGATATTAAGTCAGATTTTTTCTATCAGCTTTACTTTTCAATTTATCAATAAAAAAGAATTTAAAGATATATAAAAATTTTTAATACACCAATATTAGTAATTACAATTCATCGAAAAATTTTCTATTATAAGATTTTCGTAAATTATCTTGATTAGAGGGTTTATTTTTAATGCTGCAGTAATAGTTCGCCATCATATGGGTACCCAGTGACCCTGGTACCGCTCCTCTATTGTACGAATATCTTGATGGAAACGTTAACCTTGTTCTTCACTAAAGTCTCCAAGACTTTCAGGGAAATAATCCAAATGACTCTGTAGCTAGTGTACCTTAATGCTCATATTACAACCAAGCTGCTGGAAATGTGACAACATGTTATATATCAAAGTAACACAGTTTTCAATAAATAAAATGATTTATATTTTTTGTGGATTTGCAATTTTATTTTTTTGTCATTATTCACTTTTAAAAACTTGTTGAATGAGAAAAAGTGGGTGAATGAATGCTTATATATATAATTCTTACTATTTTACTGAAGTACCTAGAAAAAATTCTATCCACAATTTTACTGACAGGTATTTATGAATGGACGCATCTGTTAAGGGGCATATGTACCTGTTTCAGCCTTCTAAAAAGCAGGTTCATAAAATTTATTTTCTAATTTCTCACAACTTTCCAAATTAGCACTCGTATGTGGGTGGAATTTTTGTAAAAAAAAATCATCCGTTACAGGAAGCCAACGGAAAACCACACATTAATAAAAAAGTGCACTTTTATTTTTTCCCTTTAATTGACTGTGAATTGACTAGGTATCATAAGAACAGCAATCCAGAGTCCACGCACATTTATAAGCGTTTACTAGTTTGCTACCGCAACCATAAAAATGAATTAACGATTTGTTTATTACTTAATTTTTTTTTAATTCTGAGAAACATAAAAAGTCATGAACATTTTTTTTCAAAGGTAACAAGTACATCTAAAAAAAAAACAGTTTTAAAAATCACAAAAAATGGTGAACCGTTTTCAAGTTAATTTTGGACATAACGGTATATCGCGAAAAGTCGAGCTGATAGAAAAAACCAAGTGCAGATTTGGATTCAGCATCCCAAATAACATTAAAAACAACATTCAGTTATTAATCAACAAAAACTTATTACATAAATAGAACAGCAGCAAACACACACATATTAAATAAATGTTATTTTTGTATGGAAATCGCGATTTTTATCAAAAATTTGGAGTTCCTGTTGGCGTTCACACTGCCAGAAATCGATTAAAAGAGGCAAATATATTAGCTACAAGACCAGCCAAGAAACCACTTATAAGTATGGTCAATAACAAAAAACGGCTTGACTTTGCAAGACGATATCTCCATTGGTCGAAGGAGCAGTGGGCCAGTTTTGTGGACGACTCCAGTTTAGGAGTGACCTCCGCAATCTCCCGCTCTCAACCCCATAGAAAACCTATGGGAGCTTGTAGATCGGGAAGTTAAGAACAAAAAAAAAAAAATTTTGCAGCAATTAGAAAAATTTGTAAAATTAGAATGGAGAAATGTGCCCCTAATCATGTCATATCCCTAGTCGATTCCATGCCATCCAGATTAAATGCGGTAATAGCAAATAATGGCTATGTCACAAAATATTAGTTTTAAGAAAAATTTAATAATAAGTATTAATTTAATTTAAATAAAATTTTTGAATTACAAGGAGTTGCATTTTTTTCTCGTATAACATAAGGGATAATTTTCTTAAAAAGCAAGTAGAGTAAGTAAGAAATTATAGTCGGTATAGACCAACTATACGATACCCTATACCATGGTTTAGAGACCCTATCTCTTCGGTCCAACTAATTCGATATCGAAAATAAGCACAAATCAAATTTGAGTGGCATTGTTATTAATTTTTTGGCCGCAGATATGAAAGTTTATATCGGATGTTATATATATATGGGGACTAGGTCGAAATGTGGACCGATCATGACCATATTTGGTAAAGTCACTTATATTTTGAAAAAATATACACAAAACAAATTTTAGAAAACTCTGTGCCAAATTTTTGGTTTTTTATAGATTTAAGTGAATATCGGGAATCAGCTTCGTATGGGGTCTATGAATAAGAATTGTCCGAAAGGCTTTATTTTTGGACTACTGATAAATGGATGTAGTAAACATACTCAAACTCAATATGACTGAGATCTATAATTGAATATTAAGTCGATCTCATGGGGGTCATTTGTATGGGGACTAAGTCTGAACATGGGCCGATTTCACCAAAATATATTCATATTTGCGACCTGTACTTTAATTACATGAACACAGTGACGGACAGAGGGACAGACGCACGGACATAGCTAAGTCGATTTAGAAATTGATTGTAAATTGATCGGCACAATATTAGGTAGCTCTAGGTCAAATATTTTTGGTAGTTAGAAACATCACCACATATCGCAATTTAAATACAAAAGAGTCACAACTCAAAATTTTCCAAAATTGACTTTTTTCCATAAATTAATTCACAGGACACATTTCTAACTACTGCAAAAATTTATTTCTCATAACTATCTTCTTTAACAGGAAAAATGCTGTTGTATCTGGGGCACAACTTGAGATAATATCACTAGTCAAATGAAAAAATTTCAGTCAGAGAGTCATAACTCAAAATTATATTTTATTTCCACAAATACAATATAAATTAAAAAAAAAGTATAGCAAACCTTTCCTCAAAATTGACATTTTTCATAATGAAACTACATTTTTATACCCTATACCACTATGTGGTTTGGGTATAATGACTTTGTGCTGCTGTTTGTAACAACCAAAAATATTTGACCTAGACCCATCTTTAATTATACCGATCGAATCAGAATCACTTTCTGAGTCGATTTAACAATGTCCGTCCGTCCGTCTGTGTGTCCATGTAAACCTTGTAATCAAACTGCAGGTCGCAAATATGAATATATTTTGATGAAATTTGGTATATAAGCTTTTATCGGCCATAGGATGAACGCTATTGAAATTGGTGAGAATTGGTCCATGTTCAGACCTAGCCCCCATACAAATTACCCCTATGAAATCAACTTAAATTGCCATAAGATCCAAATTATCATATAAATCTTAGTCAAATTGGGTTTGTATGTGTTTATTACATCCATTAATCAGTAGTCCAAAAATGATCCCTGTGGGACAACTCTTAGTCATAGGCCCCATATAGAGCTGCTTCCCGATCTTCACTTAAATCTATTAAAAAACAAAAATATTGCACTGATTCTTCTCAAATTTTGTTTGTATATATTTTTGAAAAATACAAGAGACCTTACCAAACATGGTCAGGATCGGTCCATTTTTGGGCGTAGTCCCCATATAGATATAGCATCCGATATGAACTTTTTCATATCTGCAGACAAAAAAATTTATAAAAATCCCACTCAAATTTGGTTTATGCTCATTTTCTATGTCCAGTTAGCTGGGCCTATGGGGTAGGGTCTCTAAACGCATGGTATAGGGTATCCCATAGTCGGTCTAGGCCGACTATAATTTTCTTACTTGTTTTAAATAACACAATCATTTTTAAACCCTTTTTTTATATCCTATACCACTATGTGGTTTGGGTATGACCTTGTGTTGCTGTTTGTAACTACCAAAAATATTTGACCTAGACCAATCTTTTATTATACCGATAGAATCCGAATCACTATCTGATTCGATTTAACGATGTCCGTCCGTGTGTCCGTCCGTCCGTCTGTGTGTCCCTGTAAACCTTGTAATCAAACTGCAGGTCGCAAATATGAATATATTTTGATGAAATTTGGTATATAAGCTTTTATCGGCCATAGGATGAACGCTATTGAAATTGGTGAGAATCGGTCCATGTTCAGACCTAGTCCCCATACAAATGACCCCTATGAAATCGACATAAATTGCCATAAGATCCAAATTGTCATATAGATCTCATTCAAATTGGGTTTATATGCATTTATTACATCCATTAATGAGTAGTCCAAAAATTAGCCCTATGGGACAACCCTTACTCATAGGCCCCATGTAGAGCTGCTTCTTAAATCTATCAAAAAACAAAAATATTGCACTGATTCTTTTTGAATTTTGTTTGAACATATTTTTGCAAAATACAAGAGACTTTACCAAACATGATCATGATCGGTACAATTTTAGGCCTAATGCCCATATAGATATAGATATAGATATAGATATATATATATATATATCATATCTGCAGCCAAAAAAATTAATAAAAATCCCACTCAAATTTGGTTTATCTTATTTTCTATGTCCAGTTAGTTTGACCTAAGAGATAGGGTCTCTTAGGGCATGGTATAGGGTATCGTATCGTCGGTCTAGACCGACTATAATTTTCTTACTTGTTTTAACTCATACTCTGTCTGTCTGCCATGGGTGGACCCCATTCTCCCTTATCCAATAGATCTGAAACTTGGCCCATAGTCTTGTCGTGACTACAGATTAATTTTGGGGTAGTCACGCACAGTCACGCGTGATCACGCACAGTCACGGAGTGATCTAAATATCATTTCCCCTCATCCGATCGATCTCAAACATGGTCCATACAATTGCTGTGAAAAAAGATTAATTTTGACTTAGTCACGCACAGTCACGCATGGTCACGCACAGTCACGGAGTGATCTAAATGTCATTTCCCCTCATCCGATCGATCTCAAACTTGGTCCATACACTTGCTGTGAAAAAAAGATTAACTTTGATTTAGTCACGCACAGTCACGCATGGTCACGCACAGTCACGGAGTGATCTAAATGCCATTTCCCCTCATCTGATCTATCTGAAACTTGGTCCATACACTTGCTGTGAAAAAAGTTTAACTTTGTCTTAGTCACGCACAGTCACGCATGGTCACGCACAGTCACGGAATGATCTAAATGTCATTTCCCCTCATCCGATCGATCTCAAACTTGGTCCATACACTTGCTGTGAAAAAAGATTAACTTTGACTTAGTCACGCGCAGTCACGCATGGTCACGCACAGTCACGGAGTGATCTAAATGTCATTTCCCCTCATCTGATCTATCTGAAACTTGGTCCATACACTTGCTGTGAAAAAAGTTTAACTTTGACTTAGACACGCACAGTCACGCATGGTCACGCACAGTCACGCACAGTTCCCCTCATCCGATGGACCTGAAACTTTGTCCATAGACTTGTGGCCAAAGATTAATTTTAAGATAGTACCACACAGTCACGGAGATATTCAAAACTCATATGCATAAGGACAGAAAGAGTTTTAATAAAAACTTTGTTTTTATGGGTTATATTATTACACAAACAATTTTTTGCCTCTATTGAAAATTTGAAAATTTTGAGTTGTGACTGTTTTGTATTTAAGGTGCGATATATAAAAATACTTGTGAAAAAATTAAATGAGTAAGATTTTTTCGAACTCACACCTTAATTCACCGTCACACACTCAAAAGATCACTCTGGGGACACCGTTTTGAATTGATTGAGGCGATAAAATGTGAAGGCCATACCAGAAATTGTTTTTCGTGGATTAGAAAAACCATATGTGTATTGTATAGGAGGGCGACTACTTAGAAGGCAATGAAATTGATTTGGAAGAATAAATAAAGATTTTTCATTTTATACCTAAAGTTAACTTTCCATTTGTACACAGCATTTGAACGGCACCATAATTCTTTTACACCTTAAAACTATACTTCATATTTATTGTCTGTTATATAATTGTGAATTATAGTGTTATATATTTATTTTTTGTTTTACCTTTTACCTTGCTATATTTCTTCAGTTATATGGAAAAAGGGAACATTATTTTGCATAATAAATTAACTTTTCCTCTTAGAAACCTTTACATTCTTTTTAGTTTTCACTACTTAAAGTTTGTTTTTAGCCTTCTCTGTCATTTTTTTTTTTCTAAAAGCAGTGAGTGTGCATGTATCAACATTAACTCTATTTTATCGTTTCCGACAACAGGATTCATTTTTTTTTTTTTACATTCTGGAGTGAAAATACTGTTACCAAAACCAGCAACAGCAGTAGCTATTGGGAGGAAAAAAAATAACTATTTTTATATATATAAAAAAAAAAAAAAAATAGAAGATAAAAGTAGTAAAATATAAAATAAAAAACGAAAAAGTATCAGCAAAACGTACAATGGTAATAACAGACTTTAAAGGCATTGTTATGGTACGTAGTACTGGAGCTGCTACTTTTACTCCTGCTTCCAGACAACTTTCACCTTGCACACTGCCACGAAGCAACTAATTTTCGACAATAAAATGATTTTTGATAGTTAAAACATTCAACTATAAAAACTAAATGTGAAAAGATTACAGCTTTTAATAGTTTTTCTGACTAAAAATATACGAATTTCTATAAATTTTATGGTTAACTTTAACTGCCGGATCAGATGACGGCCAAAACTTAAGGTTACAAAACTAAAAAACTCTGATCCAGTGTCCATTCCTCTAAGTGGCTTTTTGCGTAAGTACGAGTAGCAAAAGTACCATTCAGGTTGGTTGCTACACTGATATCACTACACAAAACATCAGTTGCGGCGCCTTTAGGAATATTAAATAGTTTATAGTTTTTATTTATAGTTTAAGATAAAAAAAAATATATTATTTTGGTAATTTTTGGTTTTGGAAGCAAGAGGTGAATTCGTGTTGATACCTGATGAAGTTGCCTACTGTAAATATGTGTTTGCTATTATTTGCCAGACCATAGACCTGGCTGCAATATAGAAACTGTTCTTTTTTTTTTGGTGTACACAGGTGAAGCAGACATTAAGCTTCTTTAGACTGAGTCAGTTTATGCTTCATATAAAAACGGTCATTGTTTTTGTTAATCTGCTATGCGGTAACTAAATCTGTTGTATATGCACGACGATAAACAGTTTGTACTCTACATCCTTCTTTTTTTTCCATAGATCTTGTTGAGGCATCTGAAAGCAGTACTTCTGCCTATTAATACGCTTTTTTTACACCGCTATGTGGCCGCTACGTGGCCTGGGTATAATGACATTGTGTTGATGTTTGTAACTACCAAAAATATTTGGCCAAGACCCATCTTTTATTATACCGATTGAGTCGCTGAGTCACTGAGTCGATTTAGTGATGTCCGTCCGTCTGTGTGTCCATGTGAATCTTGTAATCAAACTACAAGACGCAAATATGAATACATTTTGATTAAATTTAGTATATAAGCTTTTATCGGCCATATGATGAACCCTATTGAAATTGGTGAAAAGTGGCTCATGTTCAGACCTAATTCCCAAACAAATGACCATAAATCATCATCATATCAAAATAATCATATAAATCTTGGTCAACTTGGGTTCGTGTATGTTTATTACATCCATTTATCGGTAGTCTAATTCCACTAGCCAACAAGGTTTTGGACTGGAGCAACCAATTATCTTTCCTAAGGTAATTTGGTAGGCTGAATTCGAATCTGTAATTGGTTTTCTCTATCGCGTCAGGTTTTCGAGATAAAAAGAAAATGTTTTTATTCGTTTTTTACATAAAAAATCATTAGTTTATTTAAAAATCAATGAATTTTCAAAATTGAACGTCGCACAGTGGACCATTTGACGAGAAGGCGGTCAAAAATCTATAACTTTTGATTGGATTGGAATTTTGATATGCGGTTTTTTTGTTTGGTAGGTAAGACTTTAGCCTTTAAGTTTTGCTATAAAACGTAATTCTCGACCTATAATGAAAAAAGTTACGGAGGGTTTAAAATACATTTTCATTTGTAGTTGAATTTTAGTACAAAAGTGAAGTGTTAAAGGGTAAAAAAAGGTTTTTTTTAATATAATGTCTTATTTTTTCAGTTAATTTTACAACTAATACTTTTTAACAATTTTTTAATATATTTTTCAGAAAATGCCAAACTTTGGCCCCCGTAAACTTTTTAGTCCTAATGTGCACAAGGGCCAAAGGTTGTTTTTTTTTTTTTTTTTTTGAAAGATCCCGAGTTAAAATATAATTTATTAAGCAGCGAACGTAAAAGTTACCTTATATTGGTTCAAGATAGAGTAGTTTCAATGAAAAACTCGTATGTTTTTGCTTTAGTTAAATTTTTTTTTATTGTCTTTTTAAATATTTCTATATCAATTTTTATGGTAAATTTATGAAATATAACAATCTTTATTATAAATTTACAAAATATATAAATTTGTAAATCAAGAAAATTTTTTAACTATATAAAAAAAGTGTAACTTATTGTTAGTGTAATAAAAAAGTACTTTAAATCAACCAATTTTAGTAAAAATTTCTTCTAAATAGTCTTGATTTTCATCTTCTAGAAGTTGTTTAGCTTCTTCGTCTAATTCAATAGAGGTAGTTTCCCATTTTTGACGAATGTTGGACATATATGGATCTGAAGTGCACAACAAAATAGTGATAAGGTCTTCATTAGTACAACATCTGGATATTTTCCTTGTGTTGTGCTCGCGAAGGAATCTGTAGTCTTTGTTCCTTTTTTCTTGCGCTTCTTCAGATAGATCTCCTATTGGTAGCATATTGTTTTGAATTATTTGTTCCCCATGGTACAAAATTTTATGAACTGTCTATGGCATATATCTCAAAGAGTATTTTTCATTATAAAGTATAGCTGTTTTATTGGCGTACTCTCCAAATTTTTTTGCATTTATCTTTCTGCTGCATGCTAGAACTTGTAATATGATTTTGAATCGTCTTATTAATTCATGATCTACACCTGTGATAGATGCTGCAGTTTCCGGATCGGAAAAAAATCTCCTTGCAGTATTTCCATAATTTGAATTTCCTTCTCCTTGTTTTGTTTGGTCCATTATGGGGCCTAGCTGTATTAATTATTCTAGAATTTCTCTTTTTTTTAGCTTTCTTTTTTCTTCATTTTCTTTGTTTTTTCTCACTGTTTCGCCTAACGTACCAAATTCCAAATCATAACCCAATTTAAGAATATGCTCCATGAAACGTATTCTAGCATGAAGAGGGGACATTCCAAATTCGTAGGCTTCCTTAAAACTATCGTCTTCTGGTGGGGGTTGGCTTAATTGACTTGATGTCTTTTGGCATATAATGCAGCTTGACGATGACTTTGTTTCGGTTAAAGCTTGTGTAACTTTTCCATCAATCATTGTGAGACACATTTTAAAATGTACTTCAATGTCTTGGTCATCAAATTTTAATATTACTGGTTGAAGTACCTTAATTTGATCTTTTATTTTTTGAACTTCTTCAGTTATGACATCTTTGGTTTCCTTGTTGAATGCAAATTTTATTGGTCTGCAATGCTTTGTTGAAGAAGGAATTTCATTTTTCCATATATCAATTTCTGTTGCTCTACTAGTTGAGCGCAATGGAACGAAAGATACCATAAATAAATTAGCATCTGATGAATTTTCGGCATTAAATTGCTTGTATTGTTTCCGACCAGAGAATCCATCACATCCCCATTTAGAAATTAAAGTAATGCTGCCATTACCAATTATTTTTAAATGATCAGTATCAAGCGTATTTAGCAATAGTTCTGCAGTATGTTCAAGGAGATCTTGCAATTTTATTTCTGCTGATGTTGAAGTGACACTAACAGCAGATTGTGAAGGTAAGCGTTCTTTTTTGGCAGAATCTAAATCTCGATACTCTGGAAAAATCCCTATATTGATTTTTGGTCAATTTCAAATCCAAAAATAGGGCGAACGCTTCTTCCGGCGTAAATTTCTTAACTTCAATTGGTGTAGGAATGCTTTTCAAAATCCTCTTTGTGCGCCTTGGGCTCGCTTCTACTATTTTTTCAATTATTTCAATTTTATTTTTTTTATTTTGGGTTGGTTGAATTTGGTGCAAAAATGAATCCTTAATAATTCTTTGAGAAATTTCTTCATTGATATTCTCCAGCTTGCGCCTTCGAGATATTTCACTACATCCGTCAATTGGTTTTGCTGGTCGACCCTTTTTCCCACTTTCGGTGGCAGTTGTAGATGCACTTTCAAAAATAAGTTCCTTTATTAACCAGTCGTGGTAACGTTTGTACATCTTTGCCTTGCTATGAGAGCATTCAATGCACCGTCTTTTCAAATTCGATTCCTTTGTGCATTTCAATGTCTTCTGGGTTACAATTCTTAAAGAAGTCGTTGCTCAGTATGTGCAACATCACTTCGTTGAAAATAAATATCTGCCAGATCTCTGTAACAGTACTTTTAAAATGTGAAGCATAGCTGCTCATATCTATGTCGCAATAGTTTTTTTTTTACCGTTTACCTGGTATTTAAATTGTTTCCCATTTTGTCAGGTATTTAAACTATATAACTCTAATTCAGACTATTAATGTTTTTGAAAGATACCTATGTAAATGTACCTGTAACATTTAAGCGCATTATATCTCAACCCTTTTTGATAAGTATATAACAACTCCTGACAACTCTACCGACACGCAAAAAAATACACCGCGGTGCACCGGTACGACCAACTTTTGTATTCATAACATTCAGACGGACGGACGGACATTGTTTAATCGACTCAGAAAGTGTTTTTGAGTCGATCCGTATAATAAAATATGGATAAAGGTCCAGTATTTTCGGCAGCTACAAACATCACCTCAAACTTAATATATCCTAACCACATAGTGGACAACTTTTGTATTCATAAATTTTGCAAAAAATATCTAACCTTGGGTCAGAATAATTGTTCTGGTGAAGACGGGCGGAAACTGCCGGGTGTATAATGGGGTATAGGAGAATAGGGGAGGGTTCGGACTATAGAAGAGTGCAAGATTTTTTCTGACTGCTTTTGACTGGCAGGAGTTATGCTCTATTAAGTAGGAGATTTTCGGAAAATTTTGACCTTTTTTAAAAATTTTTTTTTTTAATTTCGGAATGACTCAGTGATTTTACATTTTTAACATTAATAGCATGGAAGCATGGAAGAATTATACAAAATTTATTGCGCTTCAAAATCTTTGAAATAAAAAAAGTTACAGTCATTCAAAAATAAAAATTTACAAAGAAATTTTTAATTTTAGCAAAATACTGAGAAAGCCCATTTTCGAAGACCCTGTTCGCGGTGATATAGTTGAGATAGAGTCGCAATTTTTTGGCTCCCGATGTTTACTAGTATTTACTTTCAAATGAATAACATAACTTTAAAATCGGTAACAAAAAAAAAAAAGATTTTTGGCCGCCTTCTCAAAATATGGTCCACTGTGCGTCGTTTGTATTTTGTTGGTTCGGTTTCACGTATTAGAGTCCAGCCATAGTCGCTCAGCATGCTTTTGTCCCAAAATCCATGATAATTTCTTTAAATTTTCATTAAATCTTGGTGAACACGCTCCCCTTGTTCGTCGCTCACCGCACCTATGATTTGTGGAAAAAAATCGAAATGCGAATGAAGAAAATGCATTTTGAGTGACATTCGTGTACCTAATTCGTGATAATTTTTCAATAATTCAGCAACCATTTGTCTGTAGTTTTCACTCTTATTGTTTCCAAGAAAACAGTCCTCAATGCTCTTGAAAGATTTCCAGGCTGCATACTCTTATTCGAATAAACATTGTGAAAAATTGTCATCATTCAATAGCTTCCAGATCTGAGGGCCAACGAATATGCCTTCCTTGATTTTAGCGTATGAAATTTTAGGAAAAACCGCTAATAAATATTTAAATGCTGCACCATGCTTGACAAAGTTCTTAAAAAGGCCCAATTTTATGTGCTGCGGCGGAAGAAGAACGTCATTTGGATCAGTTAATGGTCTTTTTGAAATGTTTTGTTTTCCTGGTGAATACTCAGTTCTTTTTGGCCTCGCTGTTCTCACGTAATGATGACATGTAGCGCGACGATCCCATAGACAAAGGAAACAACAATATCTTGTGAAACTTCTTACCAGTCAACAAACCAATGACTTAAACAGATTTTTGGTGGTGGTAAGGATAATTGTTTTTATATTAAACCACAATATTCAAAATTCAAATATTTTATTTAAGAACAGAAATAAAATTGAATATGTACAACACAATTGAAAATATCAAGACTGAATGAATATATTTTTAACAATCAATAAAACTGAAAATAAATAAAAATCAAAAAGTACTTAATTTAAAAATATTTAAATTTATAATAAAAATACAGTATATAAATTTAAAGTATGAATAAGTTAATGTAAAGATAGATACACTACAAGATTAATGTACAGTTATTTACGATGGTATATACTATATATACAAAGAAATTTAAATGACACACATTAAGGTCACCACAGATCTTCCATTTATGATCGTTGTATTTGAGTAATGTCGAAATTTCAGACGTTGATTTGTAATTTTCCTTCCTATTAATGGCATGAGCAATTGGTATGGATGGTTTTTCATTCCCATTATGCAAAACAAGAGCCTTTAAACTGTATTTAGAGCCATCAATAAATAATCTCCATTCAGTTTTGTCATATGGATGGTTCATTTTTTGAAATGTTTCTTTTCAAAATATGCAGCCAATTCCAAGCTTCTATCTCTATAGATTTTTATTTTTGCCCCAATTGGAAGATGTTTCCACTGCTGCATGCGTGAAGCTACTAATTCTGCGTCTTGCTGCGTAAAATGTAAATCCCGAAATCAGTAAATCAGCTCAGCTTGAGTCACTAAATGGCGTTCATCATCAGCCTCATACAGACTACCACTGCTGGTGAAAGATGTTTCGGACTCACTGCTCGTAGCACTGGGAATGACTGGTAGTGGATCATTTGGTGGATGTTGAACTGGTTTGGAAACCGATGGGACATTCGCGTAAGTAATATTTTTTCGATTTTTCATATTGAATCCAGCAACTGTTGTTAAACATAAATAACGGTTTGGTGGTTACTTAACTATCTCCAAAGTACTGGAATTAAAAAATCGAAATAGATCTTCTTGCCATTTAAACACTTGTATAAAACTATTGCAAAACATTGTCGATGTCCACGGTTTGTCCAAGTTTCTGACAGCAAAACAAAAATAATGTAGATGTGCATATTTTAATGATTCTGATATTGCATATCCTTTTTTTCCAACCAAATATTCACTACAGAGAAAACAAAAATAGCTTGAATCAGTAACACACGATCTTCCTGACATGCTGAAACGGTACTATTATGAAGATTTAGAATGAATGTGGGCTTCTGTCAAATTGATAATTGTTAAATTGTAGTGTCAGTATTGACTGTTTTACAGTATTGCCAGCATGCGATAAAAAATGAACAAGACGTGATAGCCCAATTTTTCTGCCAGATTCGAATTCAGCGCAGTCAATTTTTTTAATACCCTCCAACCAGTGTTTAGAGGGTATATATAAGATTGTCATTCCGTTCGTAATAATTAGAAGAAAAAAATTTGGACCCCATAAAATATATATCTTTGTGATCCTTATAACAAGCGGAGTTGATATAGCGATGTCCGTCTGTCCGTCTCTGGCAGCTAGGGTGCTCGTTGGCATAAAAAATGATTCACTAACATGCTGAGAAGTTTGCTATTTAAAATGGTGCAAATCGGTTGATTAGGTCCCGAGAATTGCAAGAAGAAGTAAAAAAAGTCTTGAAAAAATATGATTTGACATGTTGTTCTAGTCACGGTCACGCGCTCAATAGGATAACTCTGTGGTTTTCTGGAATAACCACGTATGTATGTCCACTTTTGTCAGTTTTGAGTTAATGATGCTAAATATATTAATTTTTAACGCTCTTTACATGTGTTAAATTTTTTTTTTAAATGTTGACCATTTCTGAGTTTTTTTCTTTAAATATCAACGTAACTTAAATGTTTATTAAATTAATTTGCAGCACTAACGACGTATGTCAACCAACTGTTGATCGCTGACAAATTATTTTCTCAAAAACCAACACATAGCGACATACGTTGTTATTAATGAAAAAAAATTCAAAATAATTTTGGATTATTTTTCAGTTAATAACCACTTATAAAAACTTGTGTGTTTATTTCTTTTATTTTTTGTCACTATTATTCTTGATACGTTGTTATATTCTCATACTAATTCCCGTTAACTTTTTGTTGACGAACAAAAAAATCCATTTTTCAAGCAACAATAACTTATGTCTACATGGTGGTAGTTTTCCCTTTCAAAGAAAACGACGTTTGTCGACATAAGTTGTTTTATCTGCACACACATTAAGTTTAATTTACATATTGTTTTTCGTCCTTCTCTAGGATCTATTCCTCTGAAGATTTTTGACTCAAAATTTTATATAAAGTATTTATTGCCCATATCTGCAGGACTGTTAAATAAAATGTTCTTAAAACTTTATATCGAGCCCATAATTTCAAATATAACGTTTTTGGGCTCCCCTGAACATTTTGATTTCATGACATACGCGGTTATTCTAGAAAATCACAGAACTGGGGTGCTCGTTTTTAGTGATAATGATTGACTAACATCATGAGAAGGTTTCTGTTTGAAAAATCATGAAAATCAGTTTAATAGTTCCTGAGAAATAACTGAAGGAGTAAAAAAAATTGAAAAAAATATATGTTTCTGTATTGTTATTGTTGTTATTCTAAATGTTGTATTGTTGTCATAGCTGTACTTGTTGTTTTTGGGTCGTTGCGGTAATAATTTAATAAAAATTAACCCTTTGTACATTTTCTTATCAAGTATCAGATCGATTGGGTCACGGGAGAGAGGTTAAAAATCGATCCAAAATGTTGTCGACAAGCAGACAAGCAGACACTAATGCCGTTTTCTTTTCTTACAAAAAATATCGCATTTTATTAGCACTTTTTTCGAAAGGTGTATTTTTTACATATTCTAAATTAAGAGCAACCTTATTTTATACATCAATCGAAAGGTCTCGAAGTCGAGCGCTCGTAAATCGAAAAAATTGTAGTCATTGACTTCTTTCAGGTTATAGTGTGAGATTATTTCTACATTGTTCCCCTTTTTTGAATATTTTCACCCCATGACTTCAAAGAGGATAATAATCAAGATTTTTGTACTTTATGAATAAAGCACTTTGAGACCTTTCGATTGATTTATAAAATTAAGTTATTATTAATATAGAATATATAAAAAAAAAACACTTTTCGAAAAAAGTGCAAATAAAACGCAATATTTATTTGTCAGAAAAGAAAACGGCATAAGAGTTAATATAAAAGGAGTAAGAATTCAACAGCATCTGAAGCAAATAATGCTAAGCTACCTGTTGTTAATAAAAAAAAATGTAAATTTAAACGAAAAAACAAAAATTTATGGATGAATTTATTAAAAAAAAAAATAACACAACAATAACTTTTGATGTTGTATTTTCTGTTTGTAAGATTTATATATACATACATACATATAATAAAATTATATACACTAAAACCTCGATCTGCGTCGTTAAGTGGGACCCAAAAAAGACGACGCAAATCGAAATTAATTTTCCTATACTTAAATATTTTGTTAATTAGTACTAAAATAAAACATTTCCTTGCATTCCTACAGAATTAAATGGGAAATCCCCTTTATATAAAATTAAAGCAACGCAAATAAAAAATTATACGAAAATTCAAGAACGACGCAAATTCGAAAACAACGCAAATCGAGGCTTTAGTGTACAAATATTCAATATATGTATGTATATCCATAATAACCGCATGTTAGAAATAAATCGGTATATTATTTTAATTATATAAAATTCTCCAATAAGTATTTTCTTTTAGGGAAAATACATTTCTTTTGTATTAACAAACAGAGTGTCAATTCATTTTGCGCAGTGTTGCTATGCCACAGTAGATGGCGCCACATTTTTTTTTCTAATTAGCTTTGCAATACATAGTTATTTCTATTTTAACACGAATGTCAACATTTTCAATTAGATATCAAAGACAACAATGTTAAGAGTATACACAGGGCTGGTCTTTTATTTTATACGTTTTCCATTATTCTTTTACAAATATGACCATAAGTTTGGCATATTAACTTTTTGTTGTCTTTATAAAATAGAGTTACCGAGTTCATCAATGAGTTTTTTGCTTTCAAAACAGTTCTACATAGTTATATAAAATTATTATTATTATTGTTATTTATATATTATTTTTCACAATTTTTTTGGATGAAAATTTTAAGTTTTTCAGAAAATAAAGACAACAAATTATATTATTTAAAATTTTTGGGACATTAGGTTTTTTTTCGTTTGGCATCCCTAATTTGAACCAGCGTTCTTGATGACTTCAAAATTTGACTCATGGTGTGCAACGTTAAACCGAAAAAATTTAATTTCGATAATAATTCCCATTTGGAGTCAATAAGTGAAAATATACTTTATTAACATGATTTTATTCAAAATCAAAAGTTGGCATCACTGGGTTAGATTTTGTATTGTATTGTGTTATTTTGTGTTACCACAAAATCTAATAGTGAAAAGCCCCTTTTAATAAGTAAAAAAAAAATTATTTTCCAAATATGGCAACAATGTGTGATCAACTTTCATTGTGAACGGTCGTTTCATATTCTTTACTCTAATGTAAATTTCTTAACAACCAAAAAATAAACAAATAAGAAAAAAAAAAACAAAAACATTTACTTGAAAAGTAAACTCCAAAAACAATTAAGTGCTTTTGCAAAAACAAACTAACCCGCCAATCTCACATCACACTGAAATTGTAAAATCGTTGTGTACGTATTATCAACGAAAAGTTGTTCGAATTAGTCGAATCCATCGCCATTAAATTTTATGCTCACACATCTGACTGCAATCTCATTTTTAAAATGTTGTCGAAGCGTAAACTTTAAAAAATTTGTATACTTCTCTCTCTTCTTTTATTTTAAGTAGAGTTACCGAGTTTATTATACAGGCACATGTTTAAGGGAAAATGTTTACATTTATTATTATTAGTATTATTTTAATAATAGTTAATAATATTTATGCTCTATAATTAACAAACTTGCGTTTTTGTATGCGCATTTCAAAAAGTAAATCAATATAATAGATTTAACAAGTTAAAACTTTAATTACAATTTTACAGAATCCAGTAAATTTGCATTAAATTTATAACAGGGTAACATTAATCATCGTTAGTGTCTGCCACTACTCGCACGAAAAATTTGGTGCCATTAGTGTGACCACTGCGGAAAATGTGTGTGTATTAGTAAAAAAAATGTGAGTGTATTGAGTATTTCGAACTTGCAGTGTGATGTGAGATCGCTGGGTAAGTGTTGTGTACTAATTGTTGTTATATTTTAACAACAATACTACGGCTAGTGATACCGATGATGAAGACGCAGGTAGTGAGTTGAACTGGCAAAAAATCGTAAATGTAAGAAAACGTCACCAACAAGAGTCTTTAAAGTTATACAAAAACAAACGTAAAACAACTATTAATGAAGAAATACCTTCAACCAGCAATAAATTTGCAATGCTTCAAAATAATGATGACAATGATGATAATATTGACAACGATGAAGATGACGATGATGAAAGAAAAACTCCTAAGCCACCACCAATATACATTCCTGATGTTATAGATATTATTAAAATGATAAATAATATTAGTAGTGTCATATCAAAAGATCAATTCAATTATAAATCATTAAAAAAAAATCAAGTCAGGCTTATGGTTAAAACAGTTGAATCGTATAGAAAGTTAGTAAAATATTTATAAGCTCGCAATATAGGGTTTCACACATATCAGTTAAAGCAAGAACGTTCTTATAGGGCAGTGATAAAGGGACTTCACCATTCCACTCCGATTGCAGATATAAAAGCAGAACTGAGTCTGTTAGGCCATCAAGTACGTAATGTTACTAATATTAGAAGTAGAGTAACTAAAGAACCTCTACCAATGTTCTATGTTGACCTTGATCCCAATACAAATAACAAAGACATATTCAATGTTAGACATATTAATTACGCTTTGGTTACTGTAGAAGCTCCTAGGAAAAGTATCGACTTAGTCCAATGACATGGATGTCAACTTTTTGGGCACACAAAGGCCTATTGTTAAAGACCATTTAATTGCGTCAAATGTGGCCTTAACCACCCTACAGCAGAATGCAAAAAACACATTAGTACGCCACCTCGATGTGTTCACTGCTTAAAAGACCATACAGCTAATTATAGCGGGTGCATAATATATAAAAAATTACAACAAAGAAGACTACAACAAGATTATAACTCCCATAATTATCGCCAAACTGAAAACTTTACTGCAAATCCAAAGGACTTTCCGCCAGTTAATAATACCCAAAACAATAATTTTTCTAAATATAATCAATTCGTCTATAATCAATCATATTCTAAAGTATTAAGAAATCCAAATGAAAGCAATTATACAAATAACAATAATTCCATTGCTATGGATAGAATAGAAGCTATGTTAGCAAATCTGCTAAACATGATAACAATGTTAGTATCAAAATTATGCAAATAAATTTACGTATAGGAATATGGAATTCTAACGGACTTCCAAATCACACTAGAGAAATTGAAACATTTATCCATTTAAATCATATCGATATATTTTTAATATCCGAAACACATTTCACAAAAAAGACACATTTTAAAATCAAAGATTACAATTTGATATCATGTAACCATCCAGACGAAAAAGCCCATGGTGATTCTGCAATCTTGGTAAAGTCTTCTATTAAATACACCGTACTAGATAATTACAGAACATCCCAGGAAAAATTTCGTAATAGCAGCTCATTGATTTTTGCATTACCAATAATGACCTACCACTGCCCACTGCATTACTTCTAAAGTGAAAATAAGGCGTTAGTAATAATGTGTTATACAGCTACTTATATTTCATGCCAGCGCCTTGCATACTGCATTACTTTCAAAGTGAAAATAATGAGTTCCTAGGCAACTAGCTACCTCCAATGACATCCCCGTGTTAAAATAATGAGCTTATCAGGCAAACTTCAACCAGTTACATCTCATTCTAAAACCCATTATTTGGTAATGTTTGTTTTTCCTGGGATCTTATCTCCAAGCTGCTGGTATTCAAATCAAAGCTGGTAATAACGATATTTCAATTTATGCTATATACTTTCCACCAAAACATACACTAAAATCTCAAGATTATGATAACTTTTTTACAAAACTTGGATCAAAATTCTTCGCTGGTGGTGACTTCAACGCCAAGCAACAATGGTGGGGTTCAAGACTTGCTAACCCCAAAGGCAGAGAACTTTACAAAAGTATAGTCAATAATAATTACCAAGTCCTGTCTACAGGCAAACCAACTTATTGGCCAAGCGATCCTCGAAAGATACCAGACTTAATCGATTTTGTTGTATACTCGGGAATTTCAAGACATCTTTTAGATATTTTGGGTTCTGATGAACTGAGTTCTGACCACTCGCCTCTTATCGTTAATTTTAACACATGTTGTTCAACAATAGACAAAACATATAAAGTAATCTCGCCCAGAACTGATTTACATTCATTTAAATACTGGCTAGAATCCAATATCAATCTTAACACACGTATAAAATATGGTTATGAACTTGATGATGTTGTTGAAGGTTTTACAAACTTAATCATGAAGCTGCCTTTTTGTCTACCCCTACTTTAATACAAACAAGCAATACGAATAAAGTGCTAGTATCTGCGGAAGTCAGAGATCTCATAAGAAGCAAAAGCAAGAGACAAACTCGAAACCCAGTGAACAAAACAAATTTAAATCGAGCAACGAATGAGTTAAAAAAACGTTTAGCGGAAATAAAAAATGAACAGTTCAGCTATTATATAAAGAGCCTGAATACTGTAAATAATGGATCTAATGAACACAACTTGTGGAATGCCACAAAATATTTAAAAAGACCACAGCAAAAAAATATACCTGTAAAAGATCCAAATGATACTTGGTGCAAATTGGAATATAGCAAAGCTGTTTCATTTTCTAAATATTTGGAAACCACTTTCTAACCATTTTCTTTTAATAATGCTGACGAGGTTAATGCCATTACCACTTTCCTAACAGCCCACGTCAAATGGATTTACCTATTAAGCATATATCTCCTAATGAAGTAGAAAAAGAAATATCCATCTATATATATAAAATTCATTTTCTGTTTGTTCGTTTGTTTGTTTGACCGCTATGCAAATTTTTATTTTTCAACGGATTTTCCTGAAATTTTTTACACACGATCTTTATACCCCAGGAAAGGTCGCCATATACTTTTTACCAGCCACGCCTACTTTTACGCCCACTTTTTATGTAAAATTCATTTTCTGTTTTATTCATATTTGTTCACTATACAAATTTTTATTTGTTAACAAATTTCTCTGAAATTCGGTACACACGATCCCTGTACTCCAGCTAAGGTCACCATGTACATTTTATCGACCACGCCTACTTTTACGCCCACTTTTTATATACAATTCATTTTCTGCTTTTTGGTATATTTGTTCGCTATACAAATTATTAATTTTCAACGAATTTCTCTGAATTTTGCTACACACGATCTCCGTACTATACGAAAGGTCGCCATATGACTCTTACCGGCCACGCCTACTTTAACGCCCACTTTTTGTATACAATTCATTTTGTTTTTTGGTATATTTGTTCGCTACACAAATTTTTATTTTTCAACCGATTTCTCTGAAATTTGGTACACACGATCTCTCTGCTCCAGGGAAGGTCGACATATTCTTCGTACCGGTCACGCCTACTATGACGCCCACTTTTTGTATACAATTCACATTCTGTTTTTTGGTACATTTGTTCGCTACACAATTTTTTTTAAACGGATTTCTCTGAAATTTGCTACACACGATCTCTGTACTCCAGAGAGGTGGCCATATGATTCTTGCCGTCCACGCCTACTTCTACGCCCACTTTTTATACAAAATTAATTTTCTGTTTTTTGATATATTTCTTCACTATAGAAATTTTTATTTTTTAAGGGATGTCTAAAATTTGGTCACACGATCTCTATACTACAGGGAAGGTCACCATATGCTTCTTACAGGACATGCCTACTTTGCGCCAACTTCTATGTATATAAAACATATTTTTTTCCTTTTATTTGTTTCTTTATTTGATTGCTATACAAACTATTATTTTTCAATAGCTTTCTCCGAAATTTAGTACATATTCCAGGGAAGGTCGCCATATGATTTTTACCGACCACGCCTACTTTTACGCCCAATTTTCATATAAAATTCATATTTTGTTGTGTGGTATATTTCTTCCCTATACAAATTTGTACTTTTCAACGGATTTCTCTGAAATTTGGTTTACAGGGAAATAACCACACGGTGAACAAATTCCCCAAACTTAAAAAAAAGGTACCCAAAAGAAATTAACAAATTCCCCATTTTTTTTAATCGAAATAAAAACTGAACTTACTCCCCAAATTCATTCTAAAATTTTTACATATTTTTATTTAATGAATTTTGTTAAATATTTATTTTAGTGAACATTTGCATACTGCTCTCATTATATCTCCTACAATAGATGCATTTAAAATGAGTATTCTTTTCAATAGCATCACTTCGTTACGCGGAAGCTACGCACACGGGGAATACAGCTTAGCTAGAATATCGGAATGATCTGAAGAATATATTTTGACAATTAAAATAAGTTGGCAACAGCTGCGCGGCAGCACAGGTGTGGCTGCCAAACGCGCGGAAGTGGCTTGCGGCGCGCGAACGTGGACGCGGACGCGAAGGATGCGGACGCGACGTGCTCTCGGAACACAGCTCAGCTAAAATATCGCAATGCTCTAAAAAATATGTTTTAGGAATTAAAATAAGTTAACGAGAACTAAGCGGCAGCACGGGTAGTAGCTGCGAGGAAGCGGCGCGAGGCGCGCGGACGCGGACGCGACGGATGCGGACGCGACGCGCTCGCGGAACACAGCTCAGCTAAAATATCGCAATGATCTGAAAAATATATTTTGGCGATTAAAATAAGTTGCCAAAAGCGCGGAAGCGGACGCGACTCGCTCGCGGAACACAGCTTAGTGAAATGTCGTATGATAAATTTTATCTACGTGAAACAATTACCTAATGATCAAAATAGGCCACACATATACTATAAGCAGTTGCTTAAAGAAACCTTGCGACACAATATTAAACGTCGCATTAGTGTTTCATTTCTGAAACTTGAATTTGACGTCTCTGCTCAATGATGATCACTTATTGAATGAAGTAATTCAATTTTTAAAAGTTCTGATCCCTTTAATTTGCGAACCATTCCGTTTTGATGTTTATAAATAAACTGAAAAAAAAACTTAAATCGGTTTCGCAGCTTATTTTTGAAGCATTTTTGCTTATAAAAATCTTCTAAATTAAAAAATCAAAAAATTTTTAATTGAAATAAAAAATGAGTTTACTGTCCATAAAAACTTTTGGGGAGAAAGTTCATTTTATTGCGGAATTTGTTAATTGGGAACTAAGTACTCAGCGCCTGGTAAGCATAGTGAACCATTTTTCATGTCAAATGCCTTTTTATCCCGGGCAAGACCGGGTAAAAATAGCTAGTATTAAATAATAAAAAATCACCTGGATATGATGTAATAGGTGCAAAAGATATTAAAGCATTACCAAAAAAAACGGTTGTGTTTTTAACATTAATCTTTAACTCGATTTTAAGACTTAATCACTTTCCAGGACAATGGAAATGTGCTGAAATAATAATGGTGCCAAAACCTAACAAGCCTGAAAATGACAATAAGTCAATAAGTCAATAAGTCTTTTATCAACATTCTCAAAAATGTTTTAAAAAATATTATTAAAAAGATTGCAGCCTGTTTTAGATAACAAAAATATTATACCTGAACACCAATTCGGTTTCAGACATAAACATGGAACTCCTGAACAATGTTATCGTGTTGTAAATGTCGTAAGAACTGCTTTGGAAAAGAAACAATTTTGCTCTGCTGTCTTTTTAGACGTAAAACAGGCATTTGACAGAGTGTGGCATTTAGGTCTCCTGTTTAAACTAAAACAACTGCTTCCCGCATCATTCTTCTTGGTACTTAGATCCTATCTACAAGATCGTTATTTTTATGTAAAAATAAATGATGAAATCTCCAATATCTGCGAAATAAAAGCTGGCATACCTCAGGGAAGTGTACTGGGCCCTGTGCTCTACACTATTTTTACTTCGGATATGCCTGTAGCTGATGATGTCACTGTTGCTACATATGCGGATGACACAGCTTTAATGGCTAGTAATGATAGTAGTATACAAGCTTCACATTTGGTTCAAAACCACCTTAATAGTATTTCAATATGGCTAAAAAAATGGAACATTTGCGTGAATGCTGAAAAATCGGTACAGGTCACATTCGCACTAAGAAAAGGTGATTGCTCACCAATTTTTTTAAACGGAGAGGAGATCCCTAAACCCGACAGTGTCAAGTACCTTGGAATGCACATAGATAGAAGACTGACGTGGAAAACCCATATAAGAGCCAAGAGAGATTATTTATTTATTAAGACTAAACGTATGTATTGGTTACTAGGCCAAAGATCAGAATTAAGCATTGAAAATAAAGTTCTAATATATAAAGCTATACTAAAACCCATGTGGACATACGGAATACAACTTTGGGGTACTGCAAGCAACTCCAATATTGAAATTCTCAAACGTTATCAATCTAAAATGCTTAGAATTATTGCTGACGCCCCATGGTATTTGACTAATGACACTATACACAAAGACCTCACCATACCAAAAGTTAAAAAGGAAATCAGTAGATTTAGCTCAAAATATATTGAAAGACTTAGTAATCACTCCAACTTATTAGCAATTTGCTTGTTGGATGATAGTGAAGAAATACAAAGACTAAAGAGACATCATGTTCTAGACTTACCTTTTAGGAAATAATTTTGTAAATATGTAACAATAATTATGTAAATATGTATATACTTATGAAATAAATATAAATATATAGGCTACAAATGTATATAAATGTATACTAATGTATACGTGTTTGAACCTCAATGGAGGTTTGAGCTTATGTCAATTTTTAGTTTTAATTAATTTGCTTATTATTGTAAAATAGATTGCAAATAAATGTATGAAAACAAAAAAAATAAAAAATATGGCAATATTTTTAAAAAAAAAAATTTAGAGAGCATTTTTATTTTATTATTTTGTTAATCCATCCGACCAATACCGCCGCAATGAAGAATTATTTGGCCAATTAAAAGCCATCTCCAATTAGCACGATTTAATGCCAATTGTCACTAGCCATGACGATTTGATTTAAATATAATCAATTTCGCAACGCAACTCGCTGTCAGTCAACTTAAACTAAATTAAACTAAATTAAAAGCGAATGCAAAAAAAGCCGTTAAACTTGAAAGTAGAGACAATGCAATTTGTTCTTGCTTAAAGTTGCTTTTGTCTTGTTCAACTGAAATGGTGCCATTTTAACGGTTCTTTTAGTTTACAATTTTAGTTTTGTCATTTTATTTGTAACGTTGTAAAGAGTAAGAAATAATAGATTTTGGAAACACAACAACAACATGCTTTTAAAAATACAATAAAGGTCAATAGTGATTTTGGTTGCTTTTGTTCTGACCAACACTGTACACATATATATGTATATATTTCTTTTTATGTGTTTGTCGAAACAAACAAAAAGCATGACTATTTCAAATTGTACTGTTCGACATAGTCGTTCTTGACCATATCTTCATCTCCAGCTTGCCTTAACTAGAGCGTCTAACGAAAGAAACAATGACCACTTTTTTGTTAGTGATGCAGCTCTTGTTTTATTATCATTTTTTGGTTTGAGTAAATTATTTCTTAAACCTTTACGTTCACTCCCACTACTTAGTCTTAGAAATACATTCATGTCCGCTGCTTTTTTTATAGCTGTATTCTATTTAAAACAAAAAAGACTTTCATAGCTTTTTGGTAAGAAAATAAAAGTGAGAACCATTATTCACCAGCTTTATGCACAGTACATAAAATGAGAAATCTTTGCTGGTTTTCTTTAATGTTTTTTTGGTACGAGTACTATTGCATATGTTAAGCTACGAAAGTACTTCTAAAATAGAGCAAAAGGTAATCAGCGCTGCAATCCTGTTTAAAGTTGACTTCATCCTTATCACCTCATTCTAAAGTTACAAAGAAAGTGTTAATTATGTTCCAAATTTAACTTTAAGCTGTAGTTTTTTTTTTCTCTGGTAATTTTTAAAGATAAACCACCTCAAAAGTACATATGTACTTAGTGAGTATACAAGTGTCTTAAGCATATTTATGTGGCATTAAATTTGTTTAAACTTGATTTAGGTATTTTGATAATACGACTGCTATCACAGTTTACAGAGCGACACAGTTTATAAAACTTAGAAATACTTTTAAGTAATTAATTGTAAGAAATCTAACCAAGATAGAGACAGTTTTTTTTTATTTGCAAAACTTGAATCAGATAAATGCAAAGAAAGAAATAAAAAGAAGAGAGTTCCAGCCAGTTTCAATGACTTCAAAAGAAGGTTACACAAATTTTTGTTAACTTTTCGATATATATGGTAACTTTTTTGTTATTAGGGTTTTATTTAATAGATAGATAGATAGATATACAGATTGATTTTTTATTTCATTATTTCTTATGAGAATAATACAATTTAATATAATAATACTAACTGGCTGAGCCCAGCAATCGAATTCGAGTGCAAATTCTAGGAAATTTTATTTTTTCATTAATTTTTTTTTTCTTTGAATGACTTTCTAATCTATGTATTTAATAAAAAATTTATGAATATTTAAATAAAATTCATCTAATTTTTAAAAAAAATTCATTAAATTTCATTATAAACGTTTGATGAACACACAGAAGAAATATAAATGGGATTGTTAATAAATAATTTTATAAGAGCCTAAAGGTATGCTAATCAATTTTAGCCAATTCAAAATTGAAGACTGCGCGATTGAAATCTATTCTTTTTGAAACCATCAATAATAAATGCACAAGCGATTAATTGTGAATCAGCTAAAATTGATTAGCATAGCTTTAGGCTTTCATAAAATTATTTATTATAAATACTTTATTTTATTTAATTAATTTTAAACACATATTATACATAAATTTTATCATTCGACACTTCTCCTCCATATGATCTGTAACTATGGCAAATTTCACACTCCTCCATGCGTGCATTTTGCTTAAAAATTTGTCGAAAGATTAACCTCACGAATTATTATATAGAGATAATAAACGTTTTCTATACGGTTTGGTTTAAAACCGTCAGCCGGAAGTTTAAATATATTGAAATATTTTAGTTTTGATTACTAATCTAATAGTTAAATTCAGTTCTCAAAAATGTCCTATAAGGAAGTGCATTTTTACATAGCTATACAGAGGATACCAATGTCCTTCAACCCCACCATTTAAATATTGAATACTTTTATCATCTGAAAGCATTGAGTACCGAAGAAACCTACATCTTATTGTATTTAACACCGGACATCTTCCTCAAAAATGTATATGATTTTCTTCTTTTAAATTACATAAAGAACACAGTCTTGGCTGATCAGTTCTATACAGACTTCCGTTTAGCCACATAAATTCCCTCGCGTCATTATAAGGGGTATTTCATTTTGTTTATCGTTCATTATAGTACGTGTGACCTATATCATGTTTCAAATGTAATCATTTCCATACATGCACACAAATCTTATAAAGTTATATATCGGTCGAAATCTTATAAAAATGTTTGGATTTTTGAACATTTGTGTATCTTAAATTTGGAAAACTTAAACTATTTTTGTGTTATTCGGAATAACTACGAACATATCAAACGAACTCTAAGTATAAGATGGAAGCGATAAAAAATAGAGGTCCTTGAATTTGTATCTCTTTTAGAACGTGTACAGTAGAGTGGTCCTTAAAAATTAAAATGCGATTTTAGGGAGAGGCGGGTCCAGTTTATTTCCTTTCCATATAAAACTAATAAATGTAAATTTTGGGGACAAACGGATAAAGAAAAGTTGCGTCGAAAATCGATTGAAAATTTCAGGTGTGTTTATATGGGGAATATATGACTTTTTTTCAGATTTAACGAAAATTTCGTTCTATAGTTTAATTTTTCTGATAAGTTGTTATAAGAATCGGGATCAGTATTAAATTATCTTTTTAAAAACCTATAAAAATTCATATAAAAACTCGCCAAGAAATAGCAAATGTGCCAAAAAACAAGTAAGAGTGTTAAATTCGGCTGTGCCGAATCTTTGATACCCTCCACCTCGGTTTGGGTATTGATAATAAATGTAAACAAAATATTGGAAAAAGTAAACAATTTGTTAAACTTAATACCAAATTATTTCAGAAAATTCTTTGGGTTGGTTTTCGTCTTTTCTATTATTTCGGATTTATTTCGGTGTTTGCTTTTTGGTCATCGTGGTGGCTGATCGGCATGCATTTAGGTTATATACCTATATGCATACGTTTCCGGTTATATGACATAACTTATCTTTTAATTTAGTTCTTGATAATTAAATAGCTCGGCCTAACCTCCATTGCAAAGGTAATGGTTGTGGAGGGTGGCTATATGCATTAAATCGT
This sequence comes from Cordilura impudica, assembly GCA_963682025.1. Taxonomy (NCBI): domain Eukaryota; kingdom Metazoa; phylum Arthropoda; class Insecta; order Diptera; family Scathophagidae; genus Cordilura; species Cordilura impudica. Next base: position 165,119,318 of record OY821517.1, read on the forward strand.
GCTAACGCTAATTGGAGATGGCTGTATAGTTTCTTTTAACTGGCCAAATATTTCTTCATTGCGGCCATATAGGTCGGATGAAGTAACAAAATAATAACCAAAAAAAAAAGCTCTCTCAACGTTTTTATTAAAATATTGCCATATTTGGAAAACATAGAGAATAAATTTTTGATAATAATAAATAATCAAATTAGGGATGCCAAACGCAAAAAACCAAATGTCCCAAACATTTTAAATAAAATAATTTGTTATCTTTATTTTCTGGAAAACTTCAAATATTCATCCAAGAAAAATTGAAAATTTATATATAAAAAATAATATTCTCATCAAATTGCGTTTATTTATGTAACAATTTTTGTGTTCGCAATTCTTAAATATCATTTGAAGTTTTCTAAAATTCATTGAATTTAAATCAATGTTTTCTGTAGTCCGATTCTGTAAATTTAAACGATCTGACAATCGCAAAATATATCGACAGCTATTGTTGTTTGCACTAAGGATTAAGTGATTCACTAAGTACATACATCTTAACGACAGTCGAAAAATCTATTTTTCTATTTACTTAAATTGTAAACGAGTGGCATCTCTGTCAAAATAAGCGAAAAACACAAAGAAGAATAGAAAAAAACAAATTACTTCGTGTTTGACAGGATGATTTTATGTTTATGTTTAATATCTTTATTTTTTTTTTACTAATATTTCTGTTTATTTATTTGAAAATGAAATAATGAATTGAATATGCTATTTAATTTTTTTTATTTATATAAAAAAGTTTTTTAATAAAAGCAAACTATTTTCACTATTTTATGATTTTTATTTATGTTGACGACATTTCAACCTAAAAGTTTTTATCGATTGAATAAACAACACAAAAATGGTTGTCGTTTAGATAACAACAGCTAAATTAGCCAATAGCGAATATCGCTTAAAAATTTTACTGATAATTTTGCTATTTTCTTTTTTGACGATCCGACTATCGTTAAGTTTTTGAATCGCGATACTGAACGCTATTAATTTCTCCTGAATGTCAATATTTTTTTTAAATGTGAAAATTTTTTAAATGTAAACATAGGTATTTGGTGTTTTTTTTTTTTTTTTTTGAATTTCAATTGTGTTTAACGAATAAAATTTATATATTAAAGATGCAATTGATGTGTTCTAAATTTAAAATTATAATTTCCGACGTTTTGATATGATTTTCTGAAATTCAATTAATTGTAATTTATAATTGGAAATTTTTAATTCCAGTTTTTAGAATTGATATTTTCTTAAATTTGAATGGAAAATTTAAAAAGTGCAATTTTGTATTTATGTGAATAATAATGCTTTAGTAATTATAAACAATTTTTAAAAATTAGATGTAATCGCAATCAGATATTTTGTAGGTAAAGCAGAATAATAATTCTATATAACTATGTAGCACTGTTTTGAAAGCTAAAAACTCATTGAGAACTCGGTATTAGGGTTATTTTGTAAAGACAACAAAAAGTTAATATGTCAAACTTATGTTCATATTTGTAAAAGAATAATGAAAAAAACGTATGAAATAAAAGACCAGCCCGTGTATACTCTTAGCATTGTTCTGTATGATATCTATTTGAAAATATTGACATTCATGTTAAAATATAAATAACTATTGCAAAGCTAATTAGAACAAAAATTGTGGCGCCATCTACTGCGGCATAGTCACGCTGAGCAAAATTAAGTGACACTCTGTTAATGCAAAAGAAATGTAATTTCCCCACAACAAAATATTGCAGAATTTTATGTAAATAAAATAATATACCGATTTATTTCTAACATGCAGTTGTTATGGATATACATATATAGAATATATGTATATTATTTGTATTATTTAATATGTTTATGTAAATATTACACACAAAAAATACAACATCAAACGTTATTTTTGTGTTTTTCTCTTTAAATAAATTTTTTTTGTTAAATTTACATTGTTTTTTTTTTATTAACAACTAGGTATTTTAGCATTATTTGCTTTAGATGTTGGTGAATTTCTCCTCCCTTTATATTAACTCATAGTGTTTGCTTGTCGAAAAAATTTTGGATCGATTTTAACCCCTTTCCCGTGACCCATTCGATCTGAAATTTTGCAGGCAGGCTCGTGGTAATGACAGAAATGATCTAATGAATTTTTTTAGTGATGCAAAAACAATGGAAACTTTTAAATTTTTCTACCAGAGTTAATAAAAAAAATGTACAAAGGGTTAGTTTTTATTATATTATTACCGCAACGACCACAAAAACAACAAGTCCAGCTATGACAGCAACACAACATTTAGAATAAAACAAGAACAATATAGAAACATCATATTTTTAATTTTTTTTTTTTTTTTACTTTTTCAGAGATTTCCCTGGACCTGTTCCACCGATTTCAATGATTTTTGAAATAGAAATCTTCCCATGAATTTGGTGAATCATTCTCGTTAAAAATTATCACTGTAGCTGCACTATTGAAGGCGTGATCGTGACAAGAACAACATAGAAAATTATATTTTTTCAAGACTTTTTTTAGTTCTTCATTCAAATCTCGGGCCCTAATCGACCGATTTGGACGATTTTAAATAGCAAACTTTTCAGGATGTTATTGAATCATTTTTTATGCCAACGAGTACCCTAGCTGCCCGATTGATGCCGTCATCGTGATTTCCACAGACGGACAGACGGACAGACGGACATCGCTATATCAACTCCGGTTGTTATAAGGATCACAAATATATTTATTTTATGGGGTCCAAAATTTTTTTTCTAATTATTACAAATGGAATGACAAACTTATATATACCCTCTGCACACTGGAGTGGAGGGTATAAAAAGAAAAAAACTAGGCCATGATATTTGATGGCATTTTTTTCAACTTTGAGAAATTGATTAAAGCCATATTTTTTTTCTTGTCTCTATACTTATAAGCACTCAGATATAAAGTATTGTTTTATTACCACGTTGTTAACCTATTGCGCATTGAGACCGAAAATGGGAATTTTTTTGGATAAAATTTTGAAAACTCTTTTTTCAAGTTTAAAAAAATTTTCTTGAACAAAATTAAAAAAATGGATCTGGCACTTTAAGGTTTTGTTAAGTATATCTTATAGCTTATCAGTTTGAATTTTTATCTAAATCCCTATGCCAGAAGTTTTTTTTTTACGGATTTCGAGAAAAATGGGGTTTTTGTGAAATATTCTGTATATGTAATCCTTCTAAATTTATTATATCAAAAATTAATCACTACTCTACTTTTAAATACTATATTTTATCTTAATAGCCTAAGGTTTCGGAAAAAATAATATTACCCCATTAGCCTTTTTGGAATTGGGGTCAAATATGACTCCAAGCTAATAAAAGACAATTTATTCAAAAAATTCAAATATGTGTTTTGCAAATACTGTTGAATTTTTAAAAGCGTTCCTTAAACTATTATAATCAAATGTCTATGTCTGCCGGTTAAAAAATTTGGGATAAATCCGAGAACGTTAACCCATTATTTGCTAAGGCCAGCTATTGGTTTTAAGATATTTCTAAATAAAGATTACCGAAAACGAGTTTTTCTATTAAACTTCGATGAAACCACTATTTAGAATCTAAGAAATATAATTCGGTTATTTTTTTATTTATTTAACCCTTCAGTGCTGCTGGGATCAAAATTATCCATTGTGATATATCTTTGGTGCAATTGTCTGTTTATTGCTCGCGAATATAAATTAAAACAACTTATAACCAATTTTATTATAAAATTATATTATTTTTAAAAACTATCTGTATGTCTTTAAATAAAATAAGAATATTGTTGAACTATGTATAACTCAACATTGTCAAATTAAACATGAATTTGTACAGGAAGGATGTTGTTTTTTTTTTGTATGATTCTACTATCTGCAGTAAAAACTGCTTTTCTTCTTAATTTTTTTTTTTTTTTAATTAATCAACACTCAGGGGATGCCCCTACAGATGCAGTGCATTGTGTTGATCTCAGGAAAATAGGTTAAGGAGGAAAGAGGGAGTGTGTTCATTTTTTTTTTTTTTTGCAGCGACAGACCAAAGCCTCTGGTGGGAATCGAACCCAAGACCCCTCGCATGATAGGCGAGCACGCTACCTACTCACCTACCGGGGCGCTTTTTTTTATTATTTCATTATTTGTTAACACTATTAAAATCTTGTATGAATTTAACTCCTCTTTCGGCAGTATCGTTTACTGCAAAAAATTCCGTGCAGAAATTGTAACTCTTTTTAAAATCTTCCTTAGATTCCTATGTCGATGGAGGAAATAATAAAAATTCTGCAGAAGTACTTTTAGTTTTCTGAGACCCAAAATCGCTTAAATCAATATTTATCAAATTTTCTATGTGAATGAATTTTCTAGGAGCACATAACGGTAAGTTTACGCAAAATATAGCAGAATTTTATTTCCCAAATAATAATAAGTGTTTCGTCTAGTTTACTACAACAATGCATTATTTTTAGGTATTTACTTTTTTTAAATATGCCAAAATTCAAAGTTTGACGTCGGCAACGAATGGATTATCGTTGTTCGATTTATTCCAATATTTAGGAACGGATAATATACATATTTGGTTATAATATTTGAAGTAACGCTTTTAAAAATTTAACAGTGTTTGCAAAATATTTGAATTTTTTGAATAAATTGCCTGGGGTCATATGTGACCCCAATTCCAAAAGGGTTAATGGGGTCATATTATTTTTTCCCGAAACCCTCGGCTATTAGGTTAAAATATAGCATTTAAAAGTAGATAACTGATTAATTTTTGATGTAAACAATTTAGAAATTGTACATTTACAGAAAATTTCACAAAAATTCCATTTTTCTCGAAATCCGGAAAAATAAAATCCTTGTCAAAAAAATTCAGGCATAGGGATATACTTAAAAACTCACACAGTCAATCCCTGACATGTATTTAATAAAGCCTTAAAGTGCCAGATCCAGTTTTTTAAATTTTGTTTAAGAAAATTTTTTAAAACTTGAAAAAGGAGTTTTCAAAATTTTATCAAAAAAATTTCACATTTTCTGTCTCAACGTGCATTAACTAGTTTAACAACATGTTAATACAACAATACTTTATATCTAAGCGCTTATTAGTATAGAGACAAAAAAAAATATGGCTTTAATCAATTTCTCAAAGTTAAAAAAAATGCCGTCAAATATCATGACCTAGTTTTTACTTTGGCACAAAAGTGGTCTGGGGCGTTTGCTATTTCTTGGGGAGCTTTTATTCGATTTTCAATTTTTATAGGTTTTTAAAAAGATAATTTAATACTGATCCCGATTCTTATAACAACTTATCAGAAAAATTAAACTATAGAACGAAAATTTCGTAAAATCTCAAAAAGTCATATTTTCCCCATATAAACACACTTGAAATTTTCAATCGATTTCCGGCGCGACTTTTATTTATCCGATTGCAACCAAACTTCACATTTATTAGTTTTATATTGAAAGGTAAACAAACTGGACCCGCCTATCCCCAAAATCGCAATTTGAAAAATGTCCATGTAACGTAGGACTACTCTAATGTCCAGTAATCAGCCCATTTGGGGAATTTCAGTCTTGGAACAAGTACTCTACTTTTCAGAAATATTATAACAACAGATATTCGTCATAAATAATAAAGAATATAGTTTAAAGCTCTTTAAGAGGTTCTAAAAAAATCTGCAAAAATTAATTTAACACTTAAAAAATTTTATTCGGCAAACTAAGAAAAAAAAAAATCAAATATGTATTGTGATGATGGATTTTTTTCTATCTCTCAATTTACGTTTCATATTTCACCATTTAAAAATGTCTATCAATTTTCAAATGGAAATTTTTAAAATTCGGCTTGAAATTTGAGATCCTTTATATTTCTCTTTTAGTTAACTTCTTTTACATCTGATTTTGTTTAGAAAAAATACATATACATACACACATATGTATTAACACATTTTCGCTAAAACGCCAATAAACACTTACGTCATTGAGTGTAATCAAAAATACATTTGAAAAAAGCATTAGTGTCACTCTTTTAAAGGATATTTGAAACCATGCTATGATTTTCTAACATGTTTTCCATTTTCTTCAAATTTTATTTTTCTTTCGGTTGTTAAGAGTATTCAAAAATATTAAACTTACCTAGCAGCACGCATTAATGCAATGGCATGTTCCAATTTAGCAGTGCGCAACATTTTGTGAATTCTTATCATACAATCCTCCCTGGTTAAAAAAAAGAAGATAAAAAATTAAAAAAAAAATTGTCAACAAAAAGGTTTATAAAGTTATGCTAAGAAAGGTAAAATTAATTCAATCATATCTAAAGCTACTTTTTGACAACTGAATACAAACGAGAATACAAAAAAATAAGAAGAAAAAAAACACATAGAATTTGTTAAAGACGAACGACGTTAGGGTAAAGGAAAGTATTTTTAATATGCACAAGTATTGGCAGATACAAAGGAAAAAAAATCAGTGCTTCTGATAAGATTTATTTGATCGAGGCCGACTAATGTTGCATTGCAATCATATAAAAAAAAAATGGCGAACTATTCAACCGATTTATACATTTTTTTGTAATTCTTTGTTATTGTCTAGAGAAGGTTTCTGGTACAGTTTAATTGGGTTTCTTCAAAAAGCACCTTTTTTTAAAAGAGTAAATTTTCTTAAAAGAAAAATATTATCTTAAAAAAAATTACTTTTTTATAAAAAGAAAATTTTCTTTAATAAAATACTTTTTCGCAAAGATTATATTTTTCTTAAAAAATTAAATTTTCATAAAAATTACCTTCTGTTTAAAAAGTTCAATTTCTTAAAAAAGTACTGTTTGCCGTAAATGCGCACACAGAAAACTAATTGTTTGGAAATAGGTTGCCATTAAAAAAATTTTTTTATGTATCTAAATATCTTATTGTAATTCTAATATATTTTAAAATAAAATAGATTTTCTTTATAAAATACCTCTTAAGCATAATTCTTATAAAATGAAAATAGACACAACAGCAAAATAAGTTTTTATGCAAGTTGTTAAACTAATTCAATTGAGGCAACTGAACTAAAGCCAGTATAACATGTATCAACCTTAAATATTGGTGATAACAATAACATATTCTATCATTACGAAATATTTTTAACTAAAAATGAGTTTACAGTCATTGTTACAAATTCTATGTTAATATGATAGAAATAAATGTGTATTTATAACAATTTTTTGGTCACAATAAAGTGGGAAACTAAATTTTTAACAATTTGGTATTTACAACTGAAAGGAAATCAAATTCTGTTATTAATATCAAAAAATTTCAAAATATGTTAAACCCAACCGAATTTTCGAATTAATTTGTCATTTTTTTAAAAAATATGACAGTAGATAAAAGAAATTTGAAATTAAATTAAATAACAAAAAAATTATTTTTTTTGTTAATTTTATATTGTATCGTATTTTATATTTATATCGTATGGTACATATATACATACAAAGGGCATTAATCGAATGGGTAAGTGGTCATTATTATACCCTATACCACTATGTGGTTTGGGTATAATGACTTTGTGCTGCTGTTTGTAACAACCAAAAATATTTGACCTAGACCCATCTTTAATTATACCGATCGAATCAGAATCACTTTCTGAGTTGATTTAACAATGTCCGTCCGTCCGTCCGTCCGTCCGTCCGTCCGTCCGTCCGTCCGTCCGTCTGTGTGTCCATGTAAAGCTTGTAATCAAACTGCAGGTCGCAAATATGAATATATTTTGATGAAATTTGGTATATAAGCTTTTATCGGCCATGGGATGAACGCTATTGAAATTGGTGAGAATCGGTCCATGTTCAGACCTAGCCCCCATACAAATTACCCATATGAAATCGACATAAATTGCCATAAGATCCAAATTGTCATATAGATATTACTCAAATTGGGTTTGTATGCGTTCATTACATCCACTAATGAGTAGTCCAAAAATGATACCTTTGACCCCATATAGAGCTGCTTCCCGATCTTCACTTAAATCTATTAAAAAACAAAAATATTGAACTGATTCTTCTCAAATTTTGTTTGTACATATTTTTGCAAAATACAAGAGACTTTACCAAACATGATCAGGATCGGTCCATTTTTGGACCTAGTCCCTTTATAGATATAGCATCCGATATGAATTTTTTCATATCTGCAGCCAAAAAAATTAATAAAAATCCCACTCAAATTTGGTTTTTGCTTATTTTCAATGTCCAGTTAGTTGGGCCTAAGAGATAGGGTTTCTAAACGCATGGTATAGGGTATCGTATAGTCGGTCTAGACCGACTATAATTTTCTTACTTGTTTTTTTGTTGTGTCTTTATTTTTTGTAAAAATTATTTTATGCAGATTTAGTTTAAATTTTAAATAAGCTTCTGCAAATTTTGTTGCATTCTCTAGAAGTAACATTGTTAAGGGATAGATTTTATAAAAAAGCAAGTCAAAAACAACAATAATGGTAGTAGCTTTTTTATTTTATACGAAATCTTACTATTTTAGGAAGAGACATACTGCTATTTCTTAACATCAAATTCAAATTGCTTTCTACTCAGTTCTATGAAACCATCATAGGCCAGTATGCTGTTATTTGGGGGAAAACAAAGCAAAATGTGATATAACCTTGATAATACATTTGATGCCATTATCAAACAACAAATTGTTTATAATTGGCAAATTGATCGCAATTAATGGAAACCTTGTACAACTATCCCTGCAACTACCTCAACTGAATAATGGCGTTTACTTTTGCAAATTTTTGCAAGCAGAATAATGCAGACAAAATAAATGCCCCTCGGTGACGGTGACAGGATCGTCCATTCTAACCGTATTTGTATACAGTAAAAATGGTAATCTACCCGAACGTGATGTGTGGCCCTAATTCTACATGCAAAGTGCTTATTTATTCCCTATTCGTATGTGTTACTAATTTTTTTTATCATGTAATGTCATCTTTTCTTTTTATTAATTTTAATTTCATGTTTAGAAATAAACTAATAAAAAATAAGAGCATTAAAAATTCACTTTTAAAGTAGGTTACCTGATAAATGGTTGTTACAACCAATATATAAAACCTAAATTCCATTTCATCAACTATATTTTGCGATAAATACAATCGAATTTATTTCGAAATTCAATTGCCTCAGTACTTAATACGTTAGTTTTGAAAATATAATTCAGTAATCACAATTGTATAATGTGATAGTACATGGTACTATCAAAATTCGGTTGGCAACAAATTCGGTTGTCACAACAAATACATTCTCTGTGTGCGATGAAATAAAAATAAATAAGATTTTTATTGATTTATTAAAAATGAGAAAATTCTCAATATTTTATTTAAAAAAAAATAAATTACCTGTAGAGATAAATGGACTGTATATAAATACGTTGAGGATCCGTGTGAACAATGTTTTCGTCAAAACGTTCATACGAAGATTAAAAAAAAGTTACATCTAACTAGGATAGAAAGAGGCAACAAGCAATGTTTTTAGATACCGTTAACGGTTTACTCGCTAGAATCTATGTAAATACTCCCTACAAAGATGTTTACAAAAAGGAGTAAAACTTAGATTCTAACTAGTAATTAACCCTTAAAGAGGGTGAGGGTTTGCAAAAGGGCAAACTAAATTAATAAGCAAAATAAAAGAATTTGTACTTAAACAAGTACCTTTTCTTAAACAATTACATTTTCTTAAAAGTACCTTTGCTCAAAAAAGTACATTTTGTTAAAGAAGTGCCTTTTCATGAAAAAGTAACTTTTCTTACAAAAGTAAAATTTAAAAAAAAAATTTTTTTCTTGAAAAGTACCTTTTCTTGAAACAGTTCCTTTTCTTAGAAAACTAAATTTTTTACAAGGTAACTTTTCTTAAAAAGTAAATTTTTTAAAAAGTAATTTTTCTTCTTTATTAAAACTGTACCTTTCTTTAAAAAGAACTTTTTTATTAAAAAAGTACTTATCCTAAAAAAGTACCAATTCTTAAAAAGTATCTTTTCTTGGAACAATACCTTTTCGTAAAAAAGTAAATTTTCGTAAAAAAGTACCTTTTCTTAAAAAGAACATTTTCTTAAAACCTACGTTGTTTTAAAATACCCTTTCTTAACCCTTTCACGACCAATTGGACATATATGTCCCATTTTTTCTTATATTTTCCACATTTTCCAACCACTTTTTTTTAAAGGTGACTTGAGTCGACAGAGGATAGTTTTAGCTTTCAGAACATACAAAAAAAAAAAAAAAATGGCACATGTATTCTCAGGACCTAATTCGGTGACCCCAAAGTCTGCAAATTGTGTTTTTTATGATATTTGGATGTCATTACTTCGGACGTTATTGAACCGAAAACATTAAAATTTTGATATAACATTGACCAGTATTTATGGTTTTCAGACACACCAAAATATTTGAAATCGGTTTATTATTCAGCAAAATTCAGTACGGGTAAAAAAGATTTTCATAGTTTTATATTTTTTGTAAATTAAAAAAATGCATAATATTAAATCAACAATTAATTAAACTATAAATAAAAAGACTTAGAAAAAGATTAATTCTAAATATCTCAAAAATATAAAATCAATTATGGTAATCTTCTTTTCCTTTCCATTTTTAGTACAAACTAAAAAAGTAGCAATCGATTCTCTGTGACCTATATTTAAAAATTTACAACAAATACAAACAAAAAGCAACAGTTATTTATGAAAGAAATAAAAACACAAATCACTGACTTGCTTTGAGCGGAATAATTAGTTGCTAATTTTGACTATTGACGACCAATGGGATATATATGGCCCATGAGAGAAATCCTTGAAGGAATTAAAAAAAATATTTTTGACAACACTTTTTTTTAGAAATGTTGGGTACAAAGTACAAAAAAAATAAAAATTTTTCCAGCAGTTTAGGTTTGGTCGTGAAGGGGTTAAAAAAGTACCTTAGCATGAAATAGTGCCCCTTATTAAAACTGTACCTTTCTTAAAAAAAAGTACCTTTTCTTGAAAAGTACCTCTGCATGAAATAGTTCCCTTTATTAACACTGCACCTTTCTTAAAAAAATATTTTTTTTTTTAAAGTATCATTTCTTGAAAAGTACCCTCTCTAGAAAAGTATTCTTTCTTGGGACAGTACCTTTTTTTAAAAAGGTACATTTTCGTAAAAAGAAGCTTTTCTTAAAAAGTACATTTTCTTAAAAACGTTCGCTTTCTTTAAAGAGGCATTTTCTTAAAAAAAATTTATTTTCTTAGAGCCGCACTTTGTCCTAGGAAGTACGATCCTTTAAAAAGTGTCTTTTCTTAAAAATGTACCTTTGCATGAAATAGTGCCTTTTACTAAAACTGTACCGTTCTTAAAAAAGAGAATTTGGTTCTTTTGTTAAAAAAAGTAAATTTTCGGAAAAAAAAACTCATAAAAAAGCACCTCTTCTAAAACAGTTACATTTTCTTAAAATAGTATATTTTCTAAAATAAATATATTTTCTTCAAAAAGTACTTTTTCAAAAAAGTGCTTTTTCCAAAAAACATACATCACTATCTAGAGTAAAATAGGGAGAGTATTGAAATTTTGTTTTAGATCATACGTTATAAATATACTTAGGCTGGTTAAAAACGAAGGGTGTCGGTCGGAGTCATGATAGAAAGAGCCTTGAAACTTTGTGTAAGTCCATAGGTACTTATTGTGAGTGCAGAGTTAACTATTGTTGGGGTCGGACTAATGGGCATGGTTCTTCTCAGACAATGTAAATATATGTCATCTACTTTGAGTCGATATACATATTATTAATATCACTACGATTGTTGATTGTATCCACACAAAAACTATTTCTTTATGAATCTAAAAATATGTTGAAAAAAAAAGTTCCAGAGCATCCGCCAGTTACTTACTTTTTTTTCAAGTAAATATAACTCACAAAATCATAATTATTTTCTGCACACAAAAAATAAATTTTAATATATAATTAATTAGTATTTATTGAGTAATCACTTAATCTCAAAAAAAATTCAGGGCAAAAAAATATTTAAGACAGTACACTCAAACCTGTTTTTGTGCGGCCTTTTTTGTTCGTTTTCTTTTTTGTGCGAATTGTTTTGTGCGTTTTTTTTTGTGCGGTATATGCAAATTAAACAAATTTAGTCATTATTTCCTAATGATAAAGTTGATGATTTTAGAAAACATCAATTGAATTTCAGAAAGTGTTAATTATATTTCAGAAAACATCAATTGTATTTCAGAAAACATCAATAGAATTTCAGATAACATAAATTGAATTTCAGAAAACATCAATTGAGTTTCAGAAAATATCAATTGTATTTCAGAAATAATCAATTTATTTCAGAAAACTCAATTGAATTTCAGAAAACATCAATTGAATTTCAGAAAACATCAATTGAGTTTAAGAAAACATCAATTTTATTTCAGAAAACTTCAATTGCATTTCAGAAAACATCAACTGAATTTTAGAAAACATCAATTGGATTTCAGAAAACATCAATAGAATTTCAGAAACGATCAATTGAATTTCAGAAAACATCAATTGAATTTAAGAATTCATCAATTGAATTTCAGAAAACATCAATAGAATTTCAGAAAATATCAATCGAATTTCAGAAAACATCAATTGAATTTCAGAAAATATCAATTGAGTTTAAGAAAACATCAATTTTATTTCAGAAAACTTCAATTGCATTTCAGAAAACATCAACTGAATTTTAGAAAACATCAATTGGATTTCAGAAAACATCAATAGAATTTCAGAAACGATCAATTTATTTCAGAAAATATCAATTGAATTTAAGAAAACATCAATTGAACTGCAAAATTTAAAAAGGAGCTTCAATCCTATATTTCTGGCTACCTGAAATTCTATTGATGTTTCCTGAAACTCTATCGATGTTTTCTGAAATTCTATTGATGTTTTCTAAAATTCAATTGTAGTTTTCTGAAATACAATTGGAAAATGTTAAGTTAATATCGTAAGGATTTGAGATATTTTCTTAGTGAGACTTTTTTATGTGGTCCCTATTCACCGCAATAAAAACTAATTTTTAGTTGAGTTGCGAAAACTATTTTTTATAGCTACTCGTGAATTTTTGTGCGATTTTTTTGTATGCGTTTTTTTAATGCGGTCCCTATCCATCGCAAAAAACAGGTTTAAGTGTATATCTAAAGCATAATATTACTATGCTCAATACTTTTTTACAGCTGAACTTTGTGACTGATGTTCTCGGAAAGCGAACTGAGTATACAATACTTCTTAGTGCAGTAATAGACAACATTTCTACCAAGTCCCAATTGATGAGCGGGTGATTGTAAATAGTAATTTTAAATAGCAATTTCCACGTAACATATTTTTTTTTACATTAAATATTAATTTTTTTAACATTTGTATATAAACAAACATACATCATCGTATTTCAACGGGTAATAACTTTAAATCCTATTTTTCTTTATTTGTGATCACAGACAACAGTATCAAGCAACAATACCTGTTCTTGACTTACTTGGAGAAATACAAATAAAATAAAACGAACTGACATTATTGAGAGTATGAAAGACATATTGCAAAGACGGATGGGGAAGCATATAAATATGTCAAAGCAAAATAAAATCATCAAAGCAACCAGCATATCAATATATTTTCTTTTTTAAGAAGACGAGTACTTAGATTGATGAAATTCCATCTTAAAGGCACATACAAATTCATATTACTTATGAGACTATGATGCAAGGTATATTTGTTGTGTTTGATGTCAAAACCTTCAAAAAAAAAAAAAAAAGGTTATATTCTATGCATAATTGCTGATTACAAAGAAACTAAGCACACGAGTATACCAAATTTGTGATTATTATATATAAGGTGGCTATCATAAATAAGTAAACAAAATAATTTTTGGAACTTAATTGAATATATTTCATGTTTTATTTTCAGAAATTAAAAAGCAGCAACTGTTTTTATATATAAAATGTTTCATTAATAAAAATCAAACAATAAAAAAATTAAATAAAAAATATTACCACTTATTAAAGGCGATTATAATGAAAAAGACAAAATTTCTATGTGTCGTAAATAAGTAAACACAGCAGTTATTGGCCACAGTGACCACCTTTATTTTGAGACATTAGAGCTAGCCGCGTTGTCATTGAAGGAGCGTATTTTCTACACATTTCAAGAGGAAAACTAAGCCAAGTGTCAAAAATTAAATCCTTCAATTCACTCAAATTACGAGGACCTTTTTCACTAATTTTAGTTTTAAGCCATGCCCTTGTATTTTCGATTGGTGATAGATCTGGGCATTCAGGAGGCCACTCCAATATATTAATTCCCTCATTAGCTATATATTTTGAAACAGTTTTAGCCTTATGAATAGGTGCATTGTCCTGCTGTAGAATGAAATCATCACCAACTAGACGCTTACCTTCAGGAACTGTTACGTCTTTCATCAATTTCAAGTAAACTTGCGAGTTAGTTTTGCCTTCTAGTACCACTATTTTTCCTACCCCATAAGCAGAAATGCATCCCCAAACCATTAAGCCCTTGTCGCCGAACTTAAGTATTGGTTTTGTACACTTGAAAGACAAAGCCTCATTATTTTTGAGCCAAACGTACATCTCCATACCATTATATTTCATTCGAATCATAGATTTGCTCAGTCCAGAGTATTTTTTCCCAAAAACTTTTGGGTTTTAGGACATGGTTTGTAAAGAACTTCAACCTCTTTTGGAGATTTATTTTGGTTATGACTGGAATTTTTCGTACAATTCGACCGTGCTTTCCGTCTTCTTAAAGTCTTCTCCCTATTGTTGATAGAGATGGTGTTGTTCGGTTTTCCGATACTGTCATAGATAGAATTATTGGAGCAAAAAGCGTGGGATTTGATGCTAATGTGTTTCGTATTCTTCTATCAATCCTTTTTTTTTGTGATTTTTGGTCGTCCTGGAGAGTAATTACGGTCAATCCGTCCGTTGGCTTTGAAGGTTTTAACCACTTTGAATATAACTGCTGGTATTTTATTGACTATATTCTCTATACTTCTATTTGTTTCACCTTCATCGTGTAATGTGATAATAGAAACTCTGCCACCTTTTACGTCAAAATGATGGCTTAATTAAAAAGATTTTGGTTTTAAAATAATATTATAAATTAATAATATTATATAATATTATATAATTTTTTTTATTTTTTATTCTGCTGCGTAAAGACCAGTGGTGTACTATATTTGATGATTTTTGATAAAGCTTACTCCGTCACCTTTTTAAAAAAATGAAAACACACTTTTTTTTTTTTTTTTTACTTACGAAACTTCGCGAAGTAGGAAATGTGTTCTGCTAAAATTATGAAATCGCTTTAAACAAAAAACTTCACTTTTTTTTTAACAAATAATTAAAGAATAATGTCAAGTACTGCTTGTTTACTTATTTTTGACTCGCGTGAAAATGAGGATTTTCATACATCTCTTATAAATAACTAAAAATGATTTTAATGATTTTTTTAATCAATATAAGAGAAAATAATTAGAAAATTGTAAAAATAAGTAAATTTAGAAATACAGACTGTTATATTTACCGCTATTTAAAGCTAAAGAAAAATTAATAGTTTGTCTACTTATACTGTATATGACAGCCACTGTATGAAGTGCACTGTGTGTTCTAAAAATATGGACGAGCTTATTTTTGATAACTTTTCTTTTTATTTCCTTAATGGGTAATTCTATGCAAAGGTCAACCTTAGCTCCAATTTTAAAATTTTAATTTAAATAATTTATTTGTTACCATTTCAAAGAAGAGGGTTGGGCCCTTGACATGAAAATATGACAATATTTTGTTATATGTTTTTTATAGCCCCCATTTTTCGAGTAAGAAACGAAAAATGTAGTTAAGTCATTTTGAAAATAAAAGCAGTGTCATGTCTGCCATCCAGGGCAGGGAAACCAAATATATGCCCTAAAAACATGTTTTATGCGCTTAAAATATGCCCTTAAAAACAGAAAATATGCTCTAAAAATCTTAAAAATATGCTCTTAAAAATCAAACAAATTTTTTTAATTCATAAAATTAATTTTTTTTTATTAAAAAAAAGTACGAAAACAAAAAGAAAATAACAAAAATTTAAACTAAATAAAATATAAAGTAAAAAGCTCTAAACTTTAACAAAAAGTTAAAATATTAAAAATTAGAATTCAGTGGCAAACAATAAAGCTTTTTTTATTAAAAATAATTTTAGTTTTATTATTTTCTATTATAAAATAATTTTAAAATATTTTTTTTTATTAAACTGTTTACATTTACAGTTTTATCTTCAAATTAAAAGACGTAAATTGTGGCTCAGAAAGCTCCTATTGTGTTTCGAAAATAACGATTTAATTTCGGAATTAATCAACATCTTTTATCAAAAATACTCAATTTTTTTTTCCAAAATTTTAGTAAAGTTGATATTTTCTAAAACAAAAGTTAAACCTTCCAAACAAATTATAGTTTTTAAAATGGAATTGACAATATCTGAAATACCTGGTACTAGTTGTAAAAAAGCACTTAAAAAAAATCAAAATTCATGTATTTTTTCAAAAAGTACTCTTTTGCCAAGATTAGAGAGACTCTAAATACCTCTTATAAAAATATTTCAAATACAATTTGAAATGTAGTTAAACAAAAGCACATGGAATAAAAAATAAATTATAAAATAGGTTAGAATTAATTAATAATTTCAAAAAATCTTATTGGAACAAAAAATAAAATTATATAAATTTAGTTTTAAACGTTTTTAATGGATTCTAAAATTCTATCAGTTAAAACATTTATATTAAGATTTTTAATTAAAGTTGTTGTTGCAGTAATTTACAAAGTAATAACATGTTTAGACGGCAAAATGAACCACTTGATTCGCTCTCTGAATCATGATTGTGTTCAGACGAGTGTTCTTGTTTCATTTTGAAGTTTATATTTTTTTCTGCAAATACTTGATGACATCTTTGTACACTTTACGTTTCACTATTTAATTTTTTCCATTTTTATTTGAATATATATATTTAAATATATACTTTTTATTTGTTAAAAGTTTCTATTTATTTTATTGCACAAATTAATTTTTTGTTTTTTCTTTGTTTATATATTTTTGACAGCTAGTTCAGATAAACTAGCGATAATTTCTTATCAAACTTGGAGATGACAATCAATGTTTCTAGGTTCACAACTAGGTTCATTTTGAACCAAGTAGATTCGCTCTCAAAATTTTGTATGGCGAATCATGTAGATTCAATCATGATTCGGGCGCGAACCGCGAATCTTGCTATCCGTGTGAACATAGCATAATGGCTTAAGTTTTCCAATAAAAATCTTTGCCTATTACTTCTAAGCATATTTTTGTACATCGAAAAGCTTCTTTCCACATCTACAGAAGTGATAGGAGCAAATTTAAACGCTAATATTTCTCCTGAACTGTATTTGAAGGACGTATTTTTGGTAGAACCACTTAATACTCCGCAAATAATTTTAATAACTTCAAAGCCATTATTTTTATCTATAACTTGCTTAAGCTTAAGCTAAAACTACCTGTATTTGCTCATGAAGGGTGCGTCCAGATGTCTGAAGTTTCTTAATAGAATTCAAAATAAATCCATAATTAGAGGAAATGAAAATTTAATCAGCCTTTGTTTGAGAACTTCGTAAGGTTTTTTTTTTTTTTTTTTGCAATATCAATAGATAAGGCGTCTTCACTGCTTTAAGCATCAATTATTACTAATATGTTTTCATAATTATTTGCATAATAGTTAACTGTCTCTAGCCAAGTTCCCCATCGAGTTATAATTGACTCAGGAGGTAGTGCAAAATCCGGATGAAGTTCTCTAAAAACATCAACTCTACTCGGAACTTAAAAAAAAACTTTTTTTTTACATTTGAAATTACAGAATTTACACTTTCATATGAATCTCGTATGCGTTCACACACTCGATCAAGGCAATGAATGGACCACACATGTAATATGGGTTACCTACAAAGTAAAATCGAAATTTTATTTATACTATCTCCCAGAATTTTTTTAGAGTCGTCAAAAAGTCCATCAATTGTGGAATGATTTGTTTTTTCTAGCACTGCGGCATTTAATAAAAAATTTTTGCTTGAAATTTCTTCGTCATTGCTTAGAATCCAGATGATTACGTTTGCGACATTCCCTCCTGTTACATCGATTCTTTCATCAATTGAAATCCATAGATACTGATTTTTAACGCATTTAATTATTTTTTCAATGCAGTTGTGGTAAAGATTTTCAACATCATTTGTCCGAAGTGTTGATTCTGATGGAACTTTAAATTCCGTATATTCTTCAATAAATGTTCGTAAATTTTAATTTCGAACATTAAACAAAGAAATTTCTATTTCTCTTGAAATAGGGAATCCCTTGAAACTTTTGTAGAGTCAACAAGAAATAATTGAGAATTTTCTTTTTCTAGTTTTCTTGTTTTTAATAGGCAATGTTTTGTACTTTCTATGTGCTGCTTTACTAAAAATGTTCTATCTGCTGATATAGATCTGTTGCAAACAGTACAGAAAAGCACTGTTCCATCGGTTTTAAAGTCCGGAAAATCCTTAACGATGTTTTTTAATTTTGATGTCTGAGATGTCTTAGGTTTTGGCATTTTCTAAAATGATAATACTTGTTAACAAACTATAAAATTGTTTGCATTGAAAAATGTGAACTTACAACTTTTCTTTATAAAGAAGTCAACAAAATAAATATCACTTGAATATTATATCTTTGTTTGTTTGTTTTGGCTTTAACAAAATTAATAAAAAAAAAAAAACTCGAAAAGTAGAGCTTTTTAGTATGTGCATCCCCTTTTTAATACTTTGCTGATCCTAGCAGAGTTACCACGCATTTTAAACTCGCAAGAAAAAACCAAAACAAAAAATACTCTTTATAAAAATACACATAAAAAATAAAAAACACTTTAAAAAAAATTATAAAAAAATTTAAAATATGCTCTTAAAATATGCTCCTATGCAAAAATATGCTCAAAAAATATGCTTTTATGCAAAAATATGCTCTTAAAACTAAAATATAAAAAAATATGCTCTTAAGGCCAAAATATGCAAAAATATGCTCAATCAAATCAATGCCAGATTAGTTAAAATCTTCTTAAACGGATAAATACCTTATTCATTTATCAATATAATGCACTGGCAAAAACATGATACTGCATATTTTTTGTTTCCCTGGTCATCACATTTCAAAACACTTCTTTTTAATATAATTTATTTTAGAATTCATGTCTTTTATATGCTTTATTAATAAACTAGTTCTAATATTAACTAAAATTTTATTAACTATTTGTCATAAAAAGAACTACAGAGCTTTTTGCTCCCAATTATGAAGAGCAATAATACTTTTCCACTTTTTTTTTTTAATGTTGTTCAGATCCGTCTGCATAATTTTGTATATTTTTGTGGACAATGAAAAGCTTTTACTATATAATATTAGACTAGAAAGATCTCTGGTTGTCATGTCTGTCGCTATGGAATTAGCCTAAACAGATTGAAGTGAAGATCTTCTTTCTACAAACGCTTTAACTGAAAAAAGTTATACATTTAGAGCAGTGGTGGCCATCGAAAGAATTGAGTTAGTAATAGTGTTTATGAGCATGTGTTAGTTGTACTACACTGATCGAAATCCATGGACGTAACACAATGCCGATATTAAATGGGTTTGTGTAGATTTTGTATGAATGTTTTTATGAATGCGTAAAATTTTAAATATATTTTGTTGTTTTAAAATTTTAAATCTTACATTCTGAAAATGTAAAACAAAATGTGAAGATTATTTAATCTCTTTTATCCGTATGTTTGAAGTTTATTAAATCCAATAAGTAATAATAAGTAATTCATTTCTTTAATAAACAAAAAAAAGCACAAAATAGCAAAACTTAAAAATATAAGAAATTTCAAAGGTTATTAAGTGGTAATTTACCAAAAACTAAAAAACTTAACTGGATATTTTTTAAAATTAAAAAAAAAAAAATGCATAAAAGACAGCTATAATGTTGTCAAATGGAGGCGACGCACAGTGTCGTGTTTTCATATAAACGGCGGCCAAAAATAGAAGGAGTTATCGTAGAAGAACAAATTGGTACACATTACTATTATAAGTAAGAAAGGAAAAATACGAAGTTTTGCGAAACTCGGCCCAAGGACTCGCCCACCTCCCATATATCCTGAAATGAAAAAAACTTATATTTTCTAAAATTGTTGTTGAAATTGACACAAATTTGACACGATTTGTCTCTGATATATTACTTATAACTGTGGTGAGTTATATGAAATTATCTCAAAGGACACGCCCACCTCCCATATATACTGAAATGAAAAAACTTATATTTTCCAATATTGTTATTGAAATTGACACAAATTTGACAGGATTTGTCTCTGATATATTACTGATAACTGTGGTGAGTTATATGAAATTATCTCAAAGGACACGCCCACCTCCTACATATCCTGAAATCAAAAACCTTATATTTTCCAAAATTGTTGTTGAAATTGAAACAAAAAATTATTGATATTGATTTCGTCACCACTAGTTGAGCTAGTTGAGCTTGAATTTTATATTTTCTTTCACTAACAATGTTTTTATCGTCTGGTTTACAAACTTTCCAAATTCGAAGTGGTAGTATATATGATATGTGAAGGACACATTCAAAAAACTTAATCCAAGCAAGTAAGGTTGATAATCCGTATTTATAAAACTCCTCGCTTTTTACGTTTCGTTTTAAGACATCAACTGAATTCATTTCAGACGGTTTTGCCCCGCAAACAAAGCATGACGAACTGCTCTTGTTTTCTGTTAAAACATTCAAGACAGCTCCATCCATCATCGTTAGATGCATATTGAAATGAACATTAAAGCTATTGTCACCTGATACATATGTGTATGTTTCCAATCTATCTATTTCTGTTTGAATACTGTCTTTTACAGATTTGATCAAGAATGCATTTTCTTTTTGTAAATAAAACCGAATTGGTCGACAATGTTTAGTGGAATAATGTTTAATATTATTCCATACTACTGCTTCACTACGCCAGTTCAAAAATCTTAACGGCAAAAATGAGACAATAAAAAGAAACTCATCGTTGGAATCCGGGTCATTAAATTTCTGTTTGTAATTGCTATGCCCTGAACTACCGTCAAACCCCCATTTAATATCGCAAATAAGGTCATCTTTTGATTTGATGTTATATAAATCTAAATAACTTTTCGCAGTCATATTCAAAAAGTTTTGCAATTGAATTTCTACAGACGTTTCTGAATCTAAAACTGAGTCTGGAATATATTTTCTTCGCATTTTGCAAGGCGTAGTATGACGGAAAGCAATGTTTGTGAGCGGCATTGACTACTGTTCTCATAAGTTGGTATTGCCTGAAATATAAATCCATATCTAAAAAAAAGTGCCAAAGCTTTATCTACCGGTATACATGTTTGAGTTGCTGGGTCTGAAATTCTCTTAACAGCCTTTTGCAGTAAGTTTGGATTTGTATTTGAAACAAGTTTATCCACTTTTCGCCTTTTGGTGCGATCCGAGCAATCGTCAAAGTCTGTCGAAGATCTTCCTCTACGGCTGGTGCTAGGTTCCTAAAATAACACAATCATTTAGAAACATAGAAATTATGTTCCATATAATGTACTTACAAAAGATAAACACGCATCACTTATAACAAAAGGTGAATTTAGCCACGATCCGAACTTTTCTTCAAACCTCTCTCTCATGTAGTGACACCTTTGCCAATTAGTTTTTATTTTTAATAATATAAATTGAATTTCTTTAATTATCTTCTCATTTAGTTTTAACTTTAACTCTTCTTCTAAATACGCATTTACTTCTCCCTGGGCAACACTTGGAGTACGATGCCTAAGACAAATATTAAAAAATTTTCGAATTTTCACCTGTCTCGACACTGAAAATTTAAAGAATAAATGAAAGGGAGAAATAGGGGGACGAGAAACTTACTTTTTTAAACTCTACACACTTGCCCGAATATTATATTAAAATATTAGAAAAGTATTTTTTGGTATTTTTTTTTAAACTCCACTGAACTTGAATGTTTTTAACAACTTCGATTTTCGCTTTTGATGTGTAAACATCTATACGCGCAGGGGGGTAAATTTCTATTTCACAATACAATCACAAAAACAGCGTAACTCATATCGGTGTGAGCTGAAGCAGATAACGCTGTGTGACTTATGATTGTATTGGTGAAAAAATTATGATATAAAATTGTTTTTTTATGCAACTTTTTTAAAAGCGTCATCTATGTATCACTTATATACGTTTATATTAGGATATTTTTAACGTTTTACAGGAAACGGTTGTTGAATTAGCTGAAACAGTTTTTGCTATAAGTGATACATAGATGACGCTTTCTGTCTGATTTTAAAAAATACCATAAAAAAATCTTTAATTACTAGATGTTTACACATCTTCCCTGTGATCGGACTCACATGCTTTTTTATACCCTATACCACTATGTGGTTTGGGTATAATGACTTTGTGCTGCTGTTTGTAACAACCAAAAATATTTGACCTAGACCCATCTTTAATTATACCGATCGAATCAGAATCACTTTCTGAGTTGATTTAACAATGTCCGTCCGTCCGTCCGTCCGTCTGTGTGTCCATGTAAAGCTTGTAATCAAACTGCAGGTCGCAAATATGAATATATTTTGATGAAATTTCGTATATAAACTTCTATCGGCCATGGGATGAACGCTATTGAAATTGGTGAGAATCGGTCCATGTTCAGACCTAGCCCCCATACAAATTACCCACATGAAATCGACATAAATTGCCATAAGATCCAAATTGTCATATAGATCTTACTCAAATTGGGTTTGTATGCGTTCATTACATCCATTAATGAGTAGTCCAAAAATGATCCATTTGACCCCATACAGAGCTACTTCCCGATCTTCACTTAAATCTATTAAAAAACAAAAATATTGCACTGATTCTTCTCAAATTTTGTTTGTATATATTTTTGCAAAATACAAGCGACTTTACCAAACATGATCAGGATCGGTCCATTTTTGGACCTAGTCCCTATATAGATATAGCATCCGATATGAACTTTTTCATATCTGCAGCCAAAAAAATTAATAAAAATGCCACTCAGATTTGGTTTTTGCTTATTTTCTATGTCCAGTTAGTTGGGCCTAAGAGATAGGGTTTCTAAACGCATGGTATAGGGTATCGTATAGTCGCTCTAGACCGACTATAATTTTCTTACTTGTTTTTGTTTACATTCGGTATATAAACCTCATATGACATACCAAACGTGCCAAAAAACGAGTTGCCATTTCATTGTATTCTAACAAGTTTGTTCAGTCCTAAATTATACTGTTTTACCGACAGTTTTTATTTTAACTTACCGAATTAAGTTAATGTGTAATTTTTATCATTTTTATATATCGATATTTTCTTTACTACAACTATTAACTTTGAATACTCATAACTTTTTGGAAATATAAAATTTTTGAAAAATTCTTTTTAATTTAACATAAATGAAGTGTTGTTTGTACAACGACACCAACCTTTTTTAAACACTAGTACAGTGATATTTTTAATTTTTGGCCGCCCTCACGACACTGTGCGACGTATGTAATTTATAGAAAATGTTTAATTTATAGTTTATCAAGTCTTCGAAATGTTCTCAACATTTTTGGTTTCTTTTAAACAAATATTCTCTGTGTACCTTTCATAAGACTAAATTAAATTGTTGTTTACTTTTACTCTTTGGTGAGTATTTTTGCTTTCGTTCGGCTGTATACATGTAAGAAGTCGAGCATCAGCGTGTTTGGCACGGCCTTCACTGATTTAGAGTGGTGATTTATGGTGATTTATAATAATCACATATTAGCAAAAATCGATCAAGATACGAGTTTATGATAATCTGCATATGTCTGAAAATTCACTAATTTAAACCAATTTTAATAGTGTTTAAAACTCATTTTAAGTAGCGATTAAAGCTGATTAGAGCTTATGTATCACACGAGATAGTCGATTGTTGAATACTGATGAAAACTTATTTTGTAAGATATGATAATTTTTTAAGCAAAGGCACTTTTTAAAGAAAATTTACGATTTAAAGAAAATGTTTTTTTCAAGGAGAGATAGTTTTTAAAAAATACTCTTTAAGAAAACGTAAATTTTGAAGCTACCTTCTTAAGAATAATTACGCTTTTAAGAATGGATGCTTTTTCAACAAAATGTACATTTTTCTAAGAAAATGTACTTATTTAATAAGAGTTTATTTTATCATATAAGAAAATGTACCTTTTCAAGAAACGCAATTTTTCAGAGAAATTAACTTTTTAAGAACGGATACCTCTTTACATATTTAGAAGAAAGGGTTTTTATTGTTGATTGGTTCGAAAAATTGTTATTTATACTATAATAAACACAAGTAATCAATAAAATTTTTATATTCATATATGTACTGAGAGGCATTGTACTCTCAGTCGAACACTCTAATAGTTTTAATATAGTTATGGTTTGATTTTTACAAAATGTGAATTATTTTTTTTATTTATTTACAAGGATAATGTACTATATATACAAGCTTAATTGCAATGAAAAGTATTTATAAAAAAAACATTGCTTGAATCGAAAAAAAAACTTGTGTCAAGGGATAAAAGAAAAATGGATATATATTATTATTTTGGTAACCACCAACAATTTTTGGAATTCTTTTTTTTGCACTAAACTTACTGTTCTAAATTGTAGTTAAATGCTTTTATATTTGTACGTCTATTAGACTGGTCGTTAAAAAATTTTTTCTTTAATTGATATAAATCCGGTCTTCACTTTTAAGCTGAATTTCATAATTCATAATTGTACAAATAAAGAGTTATAAGTTTAATTAAAATACAAGTTCTAAAGATATAGAATTTAATAAATATTTTTTTTTATGATACACATGACATCTTTAAATATAACTGAATTTATGATAGAAGCGTTTCAAATGTGTCACAAATATATTCTTTACAGGAGGATTTAAACGCTGAAATTTTATCAATGGCTTTAAGAACTTCAGGTAAATTGTACTTGTTACTACCAATAAAATCCATACGTTGCACAGTGGGTTCGATTATACCTAAAAATGGAGATTAATTCAAGGAAGGGTGCAATTAACGAGATAATATTTTTCTTTGTATTAACAATACCCTAATTAGGCAAAAAAAACAAAACTTCTAACATTTTTTAATGGATTTTTTTTTTTATTTAATTAAAGTAATTTATTTGAATATTCTCTATTTCTTATTCATCACTTGAACTATCATAGTCAATTACTGTCATCTGTATCATCATCATCATTATTATCATCGTTATCATCATTATCATCATTATCATTATCATCATCATCATCACTATCACCATCATCACCATCATCACTATTATCACTCTCATTGTTGTCATCATCACGATTTTTTTGAGAAATTTTTGGTAATATTAATAGATCTAATTCTGACTTCGATAAATTTTCTTTTTTTTTTTTTTTTTTGTTCATATTGCCTGCTAATGCTCGATATAAATGCGTCTGAACTTAATAGAAATCTATTAAAAATATCTTCATTCGACTTTTCCCGGCTGCATTTTCGAGCAAAGTGCTCTCTGTTGTTTTTAAAGTCTTTATTTCTTGCTTCTTGAGCTTCTTCTGATAATTCTCCTATTGGTAAAAGCGCGTGTTGTACTATTTCCGGGCCGTGAATTAAAAATTTATGTAATGTGGGAGGCATGCAAAACCAGGTATATATTTCAACAAAGTACTTTGCTGTGTTGTAAGCGAAATTACGAAAATTTTCCAAATTAATCTCGTGACCACATGAAACAACAATTAGTATTGTGTGCATTTTTTCAATTAGTGTTAGGTCCACTTTTGTTATTTCAGCTGATATTTCAGCATTTAAAAAAAAAAGTCTAGCGGTGTTTCCATCGTTAGAGGTACCAAAGCCCGGCTTTGGCTGGTCAACAATTAAACCTGTTCTTTCACGAAACTCTTTCTGAATTTGTAGTTTTGTTTCAGCAACAATTTTTTTGTCTTCATCTGATTGTGCTTGCCATTTTTAAATTGGAATTTTATACGATAAGTGGAGAAGGCACTCAAAAAATCGAATCCACCCGTGTAGTATTGATAGCCCAAACTCTAAAGTGTCTGTTCTAACTTCAACTGAGTTAAACATCTTACTTGTAGCGCCACATACATAACACTTTTGCGTGGAATTTGTACCCGTTATTGCGTTGCACACTTTTCCATCTATCATTGCTAAAAACAAATCGTGATGAACCTTTAAGGAATTTTCGCCAACTAAAACTAACGTTTATTCAAGATTTTTTTTTTTCATCCTCGACCCTAATTTTTTCTAAATTAGATACACTTGATGTTTCTTTGGTGTGTTCTATCTTTAAAGGCCTACAAAATCTTGTTGATGAAGGACGAGGATTTTTCCAAACTCCTCAATTTCCACTAACAAGTTTAAGTGGTACGATGGATGTTATAAACACTGAAGAGTCGCTTGCATTAGAACTATAAAAAGCCTGTTTGTACGAACTATGTCCGGAGCTTCCTTCAAAACCCCACTTTAAAACAAGGTTAAGTTTGATAATCTTTTTTCTGTTAAAATATCATAACATTTTGGCAGCATAACTAGTCTTTCAAAGGTGTGATTTAAAAGTCCTTGAAGACTAACTTGTGCTGAAGTTTCACAAAATTTAACTTGATCTCGTTTGGGATAACACCTTTGTTTTGCTTGTTGAACTTTAGTATACGAAGGAAATTTTTCCGGAGCCACCCTTCTTATAATATTATAACTATGTCGAGTTCATTTTGCTTCTATTAAAACGCTAAGTGCTTCTTCTGCACTTAGTTGTTTTGGTTTAGCCTGCTTAAAGCTTTTTCTATATTTTGCAGCCCTTGTAATGAAATACTATCTCTTATGCTTCTACTTTTTTTAGATTTAGTTTTCTCACTGAAATCTTCGAATGAAAGTTCCTTGCGACCTCGTTTATTTGGTGGAGGAACAAATGAGATAGAAGCATTTATCCATTTAGTATTTAATTCCAAAAAACGATCATGGTACCTTTTACATTTACTATATCGAGATTTAAACTGTTTAATAAAATTATGAAACGTTTGGTTGAAAAAACTCATATTGCTGGGGTTAATGGTTTTCATTTTAAGAAAATTGATTTTATCCTTCCAATCATTTAAAGCGGTATTTCTCATAAAGTTGTATAGTTCTAGGCGCGATATAGAAATAGGTTTGGGGCTTATTCCTAAAAATATTAAATTTGTTCTTATTTAATTTAACTGTTTAATCGGTTTTCCAATTCCCTTATACCGATTACTTTATTTAATGCAAAACACAATACGCACTTTACAAAAACTACATATTTTAAAACAGCAAAAAACACCACTGTAAAACAAAACATAACGTAAAACAGTTTATTCGCAAACATTATTATTTATAAATTACGATAGTCAGCACGGGCAAATTAGTATAAGATGTAAAACCATCACGTGAATTTGGTAAATTATTAGAAAGTCCTATTTTTTCGCTGTAATTGAGTGTTAATTTTTATTCTTTTCTGGTAAATTTGTCACCCTCGTGAACATAGGTGATCAAACGCCACTCACGCAGCCATCTCTATTAAATATCAAAATATATTGACAATAATATCAGCGACAACAAAAATAGCCAACATTGAGAGTAAGACAATAGTAACAACAAAAATACTGTGGGTATGGTAAATAAAGGAATTTTGAAAACAAGACTTTTTACATAAAATTATTAACATCTTAAAATGGGGCAACAAAAAGGCAAACTTTTTTGTTTGTAATATCAAGTAGAAATCCCATACTTTTCAAAAAACACAACTTCAAAGCCGCCACTTTACTACTTTGTTACTTCTGGTCCATCATATATGGAAAATACCCCGATTTTAGAGTTTTTTTTTTTTTTTTTTGAAAAAATATTAAAAATATTTCCACACATATTTTTATAAACACAAAATCATTTTTTAAATACCTGTAGTTGAAGGTTCCATCATAAAAGTTTAAATTTATTAATTTTAAAATTAAACACGAAAGAAAATTATATTCGGTCTAGACCGACTATACGATACCCTATACCATGCGTTTAGAAACCCTATCTCTTAGGCCCAACTAACTGGACATTGAAAATAACCAAAAACCAAATTTGAGTGGGATTTTTATTAATTTTTTTGGCTGCAGATATGAAAAAGTTCATATCGGATGCTATATCTATAAAGGGACTAGGTCCAAAAATGGACCGATCCTGATCATGTTTGGTAAAGTCTCTTGTATTTTGCAAAAATATGTACAAACAAAATTTGAGAAGAATCAGTGCAATATTTTTGTTTTTTAACAGATTTAAGTGAAAATCGGGAAGCAGTTCTATATGGGGTCAAAGAGATCATTTTTGGACTACTCATTAGTGGATGTAATGAACGCATACAAACCCAATTTGAGTAAGATCTATATGACAATTTGGATCTTATGGCAATTTATGTCGATTTCATATGGGTAATTTGTATGGGGGCTAGGTCTGAACATGGACCGATTCTCACCAATTTCAATAGCGTTCATCCCATGGCCGATAAAAGCTTATATACCAAATTTCATCAAAATATATTCATATTTGCGACCTGCAGTTTGATTACAAGCTTTACATGGACACACAGACGGACGGACGGACGGACGGACGGACGGACATTGTTAAATCAACTCAGAAAGTGATTCCGATTCGATCGGTATAATTAAAGATGGGTCTAGGTCAAATATTTTTGGTTGTTACAAACAGCAGCACAAAGTCATTGTACCCAAACCACATAGTGGTATAGGGTATAAAAATACGCACTGCTTTTTATCAAATTTCAATTTTTTCACTTTTTAAGAAAACAGCAATAATTAGCTAACTTTGACAGCTCACTACGGATGAAGTAAACAACTTAGATGGTTCAAATTTTAAATAGTGATGTAGAATTTTATCTAGTTTTATTCGACAGCAATCATTATGGCAAAAACTTAATTCTAAAATTTCAATTAAGCGCCACTTTGGACACATTTCAACCCAATGTGCGTTGTTTAGTTGTTTCCAATCTACACCTAGGAATTCTGAAATTCGATCTATTGCGTGTACATTAATAAATTGATTTGGTAGAAATTATATGATAGTATGCCCAACATTGTGAATACTTTTAAAAACCAACTTCAAAATTTGGTATTCATGCAATACATAAATTGGTAACATGTTTTTCTTATATCCTTATATTTTGCAACAGTTGGCTAAGTTAATGGTAATTTGTAAATGATTTTTAAAGCTTTATTTTGCATACATTGTAGAAATTTCAGCACATTGTTATTTCCTATTATAAGCATAAATAATCGCTAGATAATTAAAAACAGGATTGATATATTAACAATTTGGCTCCTTCATTTAATTTGTAAAGGGTGTCCCAACAAGAATGCAATTTTTAAATCTGGCAACATTCGAAGTGTCATTGTTTGACATTTGAACAATTGTTATTGTTTGCTAGTAGAAGGTACGAGGTTAGTAAAAATGGAGCGCTACACGAATGAACACGCATTCTCATTGTGAAATTGTTTTACCAAAATGGTGAAAGTTTTGCGGCTACAGTTCGCAAATTGCGATCAATTTGGGGTCACAATAATGCTACAAAAGAGTCAACTGTAAAGAGATTAATGGATAAATTTTCCGAAACTGGGTCTGTTAGTGATGTAAAAACAACAACGCGCCATCGACCAGGTCGATCGACCGAAAATGTCGCAGCAGTACGTGATGATGTCGCTCAAATTCCATCCACCTCAATTCGACACCGAGCTGAGCAAATTGGTGTCTCCAAATCCACTATGCAGCGAATTTTGACGAAAGATTTGCATCTTCATGCATACAATTGACTCAGGAACTGAAGCCAGCTGACCACGGACAGCGAAGGGAGTTCGTTAATTGGGTATTGGAGAGACAACATGAAAATGCTGATTTTGCCGCTAAAATCATCTTCAGTGACGAGGCACATTTCCATCTTGATGGCTTTGGAAATTGGACGCTGCATTAATGAAATACCGCAGCATTTATGCAAAACGATCATTGAAAATTTCATTAAAAGATTGCGTGCATGCCAGCAAAGCCGCGGCGGCCATCTGCACGATATATTGTTCCATACATAACCTCATTCTGTCTACTTTACGATATAATAAATTTTCACGATTTTTTTTTAAATATCTGTGTTTTATTTAAAATTTAAAAATTGCGTTCTTGTTGGGACACCCTTTATTTGAATTTGAACAAAATACCAATTGCCGATGCTATTTTCTTTTTTATGTCCAGGACAGGTTGCTTTGTAATATGATTTTACGATGTATTGAATGAGTTTCAAAAACTTAATTTCCGTCAATATTTACACAGAAATCTATAATATTAATAGGCTAGGCAATTTCTTGTGACCGGTGTTTTGTTCTACCGTTTTATCCCGATTTTGACCAAACGTATATTATTTGAAAGGTATTTCTTTTTAGCCGTTTTACAGATTTACAGATTTTTAATTTTTTACCTTTATTTTGAGTAAATTGCATTTAAAGTTGCTACTAACACATAATTAAAATTATACATATAATGTGTTTGTTAATGAGTTCGTTATCTTCATTCATAATAATAATATACCATAAAAGTGTTGGTTTGTGAATTGGCTAAGTTGAAAAATAAAGCTGCCTACAAATTACACACGAATTTCGAGCGCTGGAATCTGCTAGTCATTATTAATGCTTGAAGCATAAGGTCTAAATCTAATCAATTCAAATCCATTATTAAAGCTGCGTTCCTTTTTATATTAATTTTAAGTACTACGTCATTTTTGTAGGGATAAAATACACAGACATCATCTGCAAACAAAAAAAGTTTTTCACTTAAACCAAGGCCTTTTAAGTCATTCAAATATATTGAAAATAGTAACAGAACTAATCCACTTTCCTGCGGAACACCATGTTGCACCGAGCCAATAAAACTTTTTATATTCTTAATTTCTACGTACTGTTTTTTGTTACAGAAATAGTTTTTAAATAGCAAAAGTTCTGGCTCTTGAATGACATAATATGTTAGTTTATCTAACAATATTTTATGATCAACAAGCTCAAATGCCTCAGTGAAATCAACAGACATTCAAGCCACTCCACTAGAACCTTCGTCTAAACCTTGGCAGATACATCTTACAACATTTACGACAGCATCTACAGTACTACGCCCTCTTCTAAAACCAAAAAACCAAATTGGAAGTTATACAATAAGTTATTCTCTTCAAGGTACAATAAAAGTTTGTCATATATAATTTTTCCAAATATTTTATCAACTGAAGAAAGAATAGCAATTGGTCGAAATTTATCAACAGTTGGGTATGGGAACTATTCTATTTAATTTTAAGCTATTTGGGTATACTGAAGTATTGATCATAGAGTTAAAATATGGTGTTAATTCTTCCCGACATTCCTTAATAAATTTAATAAAGTTAATCAAAGTTTTCTCATCAAGATCATATGTCCCTTTCGTTCTAAAAATTTAAACATTCATTGACATAATGTTGTCCGGATTAGTTTCTTTTCGTTCGTGGACTGACTCAAAAAATGCCCCTATAGTATCTAACATTTGGGTTTTTCATCAACAATGTAGTTATCGAAGACATTTTTCTTTAAACATTGCAGGTTTATTCCCGCGTTGTTAAGCAAGGATTCAGAATTTTCTGGAATTTTCAATTCTCGAAGATTTAAGGGTGTAACTTTTTTAAAGTTTTTTTTTTTAATATGGCTAAACATGTTTGAGAAACTTTGGGGTCTATTTTTGTTAGTTTCTCTCTGATGCGTTTATTAATTATGAAAATGAAATTTTCTTGTATGAGATTTTTATCAATTTTAACTTCATAGTCTTTGCTAAAAAAAAGTTCCCTTCCAATGGACTGTGTTCTAATCAAATATATCTTTTTATAATAGTCAAAATTTTACTCTTTTCGCTATATAACATTTTTATTGTTGAGTTAGTTATCTTAGTAAACGCATTTGCTATATCGAATTTTGTAACTAAATCATGGATTGTTGAAGTTATTATGTTTTTTAATCTGTCTATGTGAAGGTCCATTTCTGTGTTTCTTGGATTTCTGTTATTAGAGATTCGAGTATTTTCATTAAGTTTTTGTGTAATTTTGTTTTGAAATTTTTTCCAGTCTGTCATTTTATAATTGTAATTAAATTTAGGCTTATCTTTTAAAAATTGCTCATTTTGGTAATCATTAGTACGGCAACATGGTCGCTGTCATAGTCCAATGTTTTAAGTGAATTTATGGTGTTATTTTCAGTATTTTTTTTAAGAAGAGGAGCATTTTGCAGAAACGATACTTCTTTAAGAAAAAGTACTTTTTCAAGATACAGGTACTTTTTTAATAACAGGTACTTTTTTCAGAAAATTAACTTTTTTAAGAAAATGTACTTTTTAAGAGAAGGATATTTTTTTCGGAAAATGTGTTTTTTTTTTTTTTTTTTTTTGGAAAAGTTACTTTTTTAAGAAAATGTACTTTTCTAAGAAAAGGCACTTTTAAACAAAAAAAAAATTTTTTTTTTAAGAATATGTACTTTTATAAGAACAGACACTTTTGCAAGAAAATGTGCATTTTCCAGAAACGGTACTATTTTAAGAAAAGGTAATTTTTCTTTAAAAAAATTCTTGTTTATGAAATAATAATTTTTAAGAAGAGGTACTTCTTTAAGAAAATGCACTTTATTAAGAAAATGTAGCTTTAAATAAATAAAAGGCAAGTTTATTTAAGAAAAGGTGTTTTTTATGAAATTGTACTATTTTAGTAAAAGTACTTTTTTAGAAAAGGAAATTATTGTAGGAAAATGTGTACTTTTTTAAGAAAATTAACTTTTCTAAGAAAAGGTACTTTTAAATAAAATTTATTTTTTTAAGAAAATGTACTTTTGTAGAAAGCGTACTTTTTTAAGAAAATGTACTTCTTAAGAGATGGTGCTTTTTTACGAAATGGTACTTTTTAAGGAAATGTAATTTTTAAAGAGAAGCTACTTTTTTAAGAAATGATACTTTTACAGAAAATGCAATTCTCTAAGAGAAGATACTTAAAAAAACTTTTTAAGAAAAGGTACTTTCTTTGAAAAAAAAAATACTTTTAATAAGTGCGTTTTTAAGAGGTTAATTTTTAAGAAAATATTCTTTTTTTAAATTTACTTTTTTAGGAAAATTAACTGTTTCTAGATGCACTTTTTTAAGAACAAGTACTTTTTAAGAAAATGTACTTTTTCAGGACAGACACTTTTTTTTAGAAAATCTATTTTTTTTAAGAGGCATTTTTTTTAAGAAAATTAACTTTTTTAAGATATAATACTTTTTAAAGAAAATGTACTTTTTTGGGAAATGAACTTTTTAAGAAGAGATACTTTTTTCAAAAAGTTTATTTAAGAAAATTAGTTTTTGTAAGAATATGTATTTAAAAAAGGATTTTTTAAAGAAAGGTTACTTTTTTATGAAGAGGTACTTTTTTCAAAAATATACTTTTTTAAGAAAATACACGTTTTTAAGAAAACTAACTTTTTTAAGAAAATATACTTTGTAAGCATATTCACGTTTTTAATAAAAGGACGTTTTTTTTGGAAAATGTATTTTTTATGACATTGTACTTTTTTAGTAAAAGTACTTTTTAAGAAAAGGAAATTTTTTTAGGGAAAATTTTACTTTTTTAAGAAAATCTTTTCTAAGAAAAGGTACTTTTATATAAAATTTATTTTTTTAAGAAAATTTAGTTTTGTAGAAAATGTACTTTTTTAAGAAAATGTACTTCTTAAGAGATGGTGCTTTTTACGAAATGGTACTTTTTAAGAAAATTTACTTTTTTAAGAGAAGCTACTTTTTTAAGAAATGGTAATTTTAAAAGAAAATATACTTGTTTAAGAAAAGGTGCTTATTACGAAACTGTACTTTTTTAAGAGAAGATGCCTTTTTAAGAACAAGTACTTTTTAAGAAAATTTAATTTTAAAGAAAAAAAATTTTTTTTAAGGACAGACACTTTTTAAGAAAATTTATTTTTTTTAAGACACATTTTTTACGAAAATTTACTTTTTTAAGATAAAGTACTTTTTAAAGAAAATTTACTTTTTGACAAAAATTACTTTGTTAAGAAAATGTACTTTTTATGAAGAGATATTTTTTTTAAAACGTTAGTTAAGAAAATTAGTTTTTGTAAGAACACGTATTTAAAAAAAAGCATTTTTTTAAGAAAAATTACTTTTTGATCAAAAGGTACTTTTTAAAAAAATTTACTTTTTTAAGATAATTCACGTTTTTAAGAAAACTAACTTTTTAAGAAAATTTACTTTTTAAGCATACTTACTTTTTTAATAAAAGTTACGTTTTTTTTTAAGAAAACGTAGTTTTTTAGAAAAAGTGCCTATTGAAGAATATGTACTTTTTAAAGAAAAGTACGAAAATATAATTTTTTAAGAAAAGGTTTTTTTCAAGAAAAGGTAATTTTTAAAGAACGGTTCTCTTTTTAAGACAGGTCTTTTTTGAAGAATGGTGCATTTTATGAAAGTTTACTTTTTAAGAAAAGGTACTTAAAAAAGGTTTTTTTTTTTTTTTTTTTTTGAAGAAAAAGTACTTTTTTATGAAAAGCTATTTTTTTTAAAGAAAAATTCACTTTTTTAAGAAAACTAATTTAAGTACAAGTACCTTTTACGAAAAGCACGTTTAATAAGAGCTACTTTTTAGGAAATGGTACTTTATTAAGAAAAAAAAATATTGATTTGGAGATATATTTTAGTAAAAAGGTACTTTTGTAGAAAAGGTAATTTTTACGTATTGTACATGCTACAGTTCCATCCAATTCAGGGCTTTTTTGAAATTAGAAATCATTTATATGCAGGAACAATGGAAGAGCCAAAGAATTGTAAATAAATCTAAAAAGGAAAAAACTAAAAATAATTTGCTCCCTAGGAACTTAGAATTTAGAATATTGTTGCAACAATTAATTGAAAACAATATAAATCGTAAACTTGAAAATTACACATAATTATTAACAAAGTTTTAATTTTGTACATGTAACTACGAGTATATTAAAGTGACCTACTTTTGATTATCAATTGATTTATCCGAGGCCGAATCAAATGGTATGGGTTGATCTTCTTCGGGTAATTGTAATTCATTAGACAAAAAATGTGTTATTTCTCCAGCCATTTCAGCCCATTTATTTGACAATTCTTCCTGCAAATTGAAAAAAAGAAAGGCAGTTAATTAATTATATAAAGGTTTTACTTTGTAGCTAATTGAAAATAACAAAATTCAGTAAAGCTAAAAATATTATTTTCGAGCATTTGTCGTATTTCAGAACAATATTTTTGACATTGTAAAAAAAGTCAAAAATGGTTGGATCCTTGCCATATTACAATTGAATGGAAAATAAGCATTAACCAAATTGTTTTGAATTGGGTGTCGTGGTACATGCGAATAATTTATCAAAAATATTTGGTAATTTTAGTTTTTTCAAATTTGTTCTATGTCATTGGACAATTAAAAAATAACTAAAGCACAGTGTTGTTTTTTCCAATAAATACAATTCCTGTATTAAACTTTGATACATATCTTTAATAAAAATTTTTTTAGCTGAATCTTCGTCTGACTCACTTCGAACAGACTTTCATTTCTTGGAATAAAATATGAATAAAGCCTCCTGCCTGGTAAATATGAAAAAAATTAATATTGCCATATAATAAATCACATGACTGCCAACCAATTTCAGCTCTCATTAGCCTTTCAAATATATTTTAAAATAAAAAAAAAAAAAAAATCAAATGATTGTATTCCTTTATAAGCCTGCGGAAGGTTTTTTCCGCCTTAGCTGCATTAATTGTTACAAATTAAAAATTATAATTCTATTGTTTTAATAAGAAAAAACATATTAAATTAATTTATTATGCATACTTTGTTTTGTATGTCCATAGTTCCTATTCATACTTATAGTTAGCATTGTCTGTAATTTGTATTTAAAATTTATGCTTATCATCAAAATTAATTGAATGAAAATTTATACTGATATATCAGCCATTTTTTTTTTTTTTTTGTTAAAATAAGTTACTGAAAAAAATGAACAAAACGCTAAACTACCCTCAATCATATAAAATATACCCTGCAACGCACAGTGCGTCGTTAATGGACAAAAATAACAAAATTGTCTCAAAATGTGACGAAGTTATAGTGATCGACAGACAACAACACGACCGTAATAAATTTGAAGTAATTGGTCAGTGAAATTTAGGTACAAATCTATATATATAAAATTCATTTTCTGTTTGTTTGTTTGTTTGTTTGTTTGTTTGACCGCTATACAAATTTTTATTTTTCAACGGATTTTCCTGAAATTTTGTACACACGATCTCTATACCCCAGGAAAGGTCGCCATATACTTTTTACCGGCCACGCCTACTTTTACGCCCACTTTTTATGTAAAATTCATTTTCTGTTTTGTTCATATTTGTTCACTATACAAATTTTTATTTGTTAACAGATTTCTCTGAAATTCGGTACACACAATCCCTGTACTCCAGCTAAGGTCGCCATATACTTTTTATCGACCACGCCTACTTTTACGCCCACTTTTTATATACAATTCATTTTCTGCTTTTTGGTATATTTGTTCGGTATACAAATTTTTATTTTTCAACGCATTTCTCTGAAATTTGGCACACACTATCTTTGTACCTCAGGCCAGGTCACCGGGTGATTCTTGCGGCCGCACCTACTTTTACGCCCACTTTTTGTATACAATTCGGTTTCTGTTTTTTGGTATATTTGTTTGTTATACAAATTTTTGTTTTTCAACGGAATTCTCTGAAATTTGGTACACACGACCTCTGTACTCCACCTAAGGTCGCCATATGCTTCGTACCGGCCACGCCTACTTTAACGCCCACTTTTTGTATACAATTCATTTTGGTTTTTTGGTATATTTGCTCGCTATACAAATTTTTATTTTTCAAGCGATTTCTCTGAAATTTGGTACACACGATCTCTCTCCTCCAGGGAAAGTCGACATATTCTTCGTACCGGTCACGCCTGCTATTACGCCCACTTTTTGTATACAATTCATATTCTGTTTTTTGGTACATTTGTACCAAACGGATTTCTCTGAAATTTGCTACACACGATCTCTGTACTCCAGAGAGGTCGCCATATGATTCTTGCCGGTCACACCTACTTCGACGCCCGCTTTTTATACAAAATTAATTTTCTGTTTTTTGTATATTTGTTCACTATAGAAATTTTTATTTTTCAAGGGATGTCTAAAATTTGGTCACACGATCTCTATACTACAGGGAAGGTCACCATATGCTTCTTACAGGCCACGCCTACTTTGCACCAACTTCTATGTATACAAAACTTATTTTTCCGTTTATTTGTTTCTTTATTTGATTGCTATAAAAACTTTTATTTTTCAATGGCTTTCTTCGAAATTTAGTACATATTCCAGGGAAGGTCTCTATATGATTTTTACCGACCACGCCTACTTTTACGCCCAATTTTCTTATAAAATTCATATTTTGTTGTGTGGTATATTTCTTCCCTACACAAATATGTACTTTTCAATGGATTTCTCTGAAATTTGGGTTACACGGAAATAACTACACGGTGAACAAATTCCCCAAACTTAAAAAAAGGTACCCAAAAGAAATGAACAAATTCCCCATTTATTTTTAATCGAAATAAAAAATTAACTTACTCCCCAAATTCATTCTTAAATTTTTACATATTTTTATTTAATGAATTTTGTTAAATATTTATTTTAGTAAACATTTGCATACTGCTCTCAATATATGTCCAACAATAAATGCATTTAAAATGAGTATTCTTTTCAAAATAAGTTGGCAACAGCTGCGCGGCAGCACAGGTGTGGTTGCCAAACGCGCGGAAGCGGCGCGCGGCGTGCGACCGCGGACTCGGACGCGACGGGTGCGGATGCGACCCGCTCTCGGAACACAGCTCAGCTTAAAAATCTCACTACTCTAAAAAATATGTTTTAGGAATTAAAATAAGTTAACGAGAACTAAGCGGAGGCACGGGAAGTAGCTGTGAGGAAGCGGCGCGAGGCGCGCGGACGCGACGCACTCGCGGAACACAGCTCAGCTAAAATATCGACCGCGGACTCGGACGCGACGGATGCGCACGCGACGCGCTTTCGGAACACAGCTCAGCTAAAATATCGCAATGCTCTAAAAAATATGTTTTAGGAATTAAAATAAGTTAACGAGAACTAAGCGGCAGCACGGGTGGTAGCTGCGAGGAAGCGGCGCGAGGCGCGCGGACACGGAAGCGACGGATGCGGACGCGACGCGCTCGCGGAACACAGTTTACCAAAAATATCGCAATGATCTGAAAAATATATTTTGGCGATTAAAATAAGTTGACAGCAACTGCGCCGCAGCACGGTTGTGGCTGCCAAACGCGCGGCGCGCGACCGCTGACTCGGTCGCGACGGATGCACACGCGACACGCTCTCGGAACACAGCTCAGCTAAAACATCGCAATGCTCTAAAAAATATGTTTTAGGAATTAAAATAAGTTAACGAGAACTAAGCGGCAGCACGGGTGGTAGCTGCGAGGAAGCGGCGCGAGGTGCGCGGACGAGGACGCGACGGATGCGGACGCGACGCGCTCGCGGAACACAGCTTACCAAAAATATCGCAATGATCTGAAAAATATATTTTGGCGATTAAAATAAGTTGACAACAACTGCGCGGCAGCACGGGTCTGGCTGCCAAACGCGCGGAAGCGGACGCGACTCGCTCGCAGAACACAGCTTAGTGAAATGTCGTATGATAAATTTTATCTACGTATGTGAAATAATTACCTGTTGATCAAAATAGGCCACACATATACTATAAGCAGTTGCTTAAAGAAACCTTGCGACACAATATTAAACGTCGCATTAGTCTTTCATTTCTGAAAATTGAATTTGACGTCTCTGCTCAATGATGATCACTTATTGAATGAATTAATTCAATTTTTAAAAGTTTTCATTCCTTTAATTTGCGGCCCATTCCATTATATTTGATGTTTATAAATAAACTGGAAAAAAAACTTAAAGCGGTTTCGCACGTTATTTTTGAAGCATTTTTGCTGCAGCATCTTATAAAAAACTTCTAAATTAAAAACCCAAAAAACTTTTTAATTGAAATAAAAAATGAATTTACTGCCCTTACAAATTTTTGGGGAGAAAGTTCATTTTATTGGGGAATTTGTTAATTGGGGACTAAGTACTCAGCGCCTGGTAAGCATAGTGAGCCATTTTTCAAGTCAAAGGCCTTTTCATCCCGGGCAAGACCGGGTAAAGACAGCTAGTAATGAATAAAAAAAGTTAATTGTAGTGCATCAAGAAAATAATTCCCAAAATTAATTTTTCTGAAAAAGAGGTTGGTTTGGTTTATTTTATTACTTAGTATGTTCGAAACTTGGAAAAAAAAAATATTTTCTGCGTATGCTGCCCGGAACTACTAAAATATTGTATTAAAACTTGGTTTAAACAAAACCACAAATTTTAAAATTGATAAACTTTATTGGATAATTTCTTTTTGTTTTAACAAGAGTCCAAAAATTTTTTATTATTTTATTATTTATTTTATTAAAAATTTTTAACCACAACTTTAAAAAAACATTTATTTGAAAATATACTAAATCGTCAGAATTGCTAAGTAGCTCTTATGCTAGCTACAAGCTCATAAATTAAACATTTTTGACATTTTGTTGTGCGTTAATTAATAATAAATGAAATCAGTGCGAGTGACTATTTTATTACAATGCCTTTAAAAAATTTAGACTTAATTGATTGATGGATTTCAGCACCATTTAATAACAAAGTGGCTAGTTTATGTGCATTCGTGGAACAGACACTGGGAAACAAATGTTGTAACAAAAAAGAAGTTGTAGGAAAAATACGGCTTTTTAACTCAAAAATGTAAAAATACTGAAATGAGTGCAAAGGCAATAGAATTTATTTTAACAAAAAATACTCTAAGTGGCTAAATTGGAAAGTTTTCGATCTTGATGATGTGAGAATAATAATGTTTTAATAAATCGAGTTATTTTACTAAAAACATTTTTTATAGAACCCTTGCACGAGTAAAAACAGCTCAACAGGAATGGATATATCACCAGATACCTCAGTCACAATGACGACTCCAAATGTCAGTGTATGTCTTTCGTCAACAATAAAAAAACGCGGAATACCAATGAAAACCTTTATGGACTCTTCAAATAAATCTAGGAATCGTAAAATTTCTGACCTCACCGCAAAATATTCATTGGCAGAGCTGGAACTTGCCGTCCAAAATTAAAGGGAGATGCTCGAAAATCAAAAGTGCTAATCTAACTCCAAAGCGTTAGCTTTATATTTGGACTTAGATCTTTCAGAAAGAAGGTATATTATATTGCGTTCAGTAATTAATGAATGGCACCCAAAATGTTTGTATTCCTCATATGCACTACGACACGAAAAACCTAGTGTGCTTCCAATTGTGACAGCTGCCGAAAATTCTGCTGAAGTAAATTTGAAGTGCATAATGCGCAGAACAGCAGAGGGAGTGTTAGGACTTTGTGATATACAGCAAAACCTACGTAAATTTCAGCTCATATGCAAGTGGGGTCTGGATGGAAGTTCTGGTCATAGCCGATATAAACAAAAATTTACAGATCATGACCAAACGGATGAATTTATGTTTTTCATTGCTTTCGTACCTATCAAGTAAGTGAAATAAGAAGGTGTGCTATGTTTCTAAAAATTGACTTTTTTAAGATTGGTGGATTTGACATCAGGACAAGATGTATGGACAAACCAAACACCATCATCTACAAATTATTGCAGGCCAATAAAATTTTATTTTTCAAAAGAAAATGCGCAACTAGTTCGAGATGAATATAAAGAAATAACGGAGAAAATTAATAGTCTTGAGTGCGATGTTATTGACTTGAGCAAGAGGACTTTTGAAGTTTCTTACAAAATGTACTGCACAATGATAGATGGAGCAGTTGCAAATATTCTTACAATGACAAATTCTTGTACTAGGTGTTTGTTTTGCAATGCTAGACAAACCGAAATGAACGAATTAAGCGTAGAGAAAATTCCAAATGTATATAGCTATAAGTTTGGGCTATCAACGCTACATTGCTCGATATAGCATATCGACTTCCATTCAAGAAATGGCGTGTAGGTAAGGAAAATGAAAAAGAATTCTCCGAAAACAAAGCCAGAATACAGGATGAATTTCAAAGAAGAACTGGTTTGTTAATAGACAAGGTCAAGTGCGGAGCGGGCGCTACAAACGATGGAAATACAGCTCGTCGATTTTTTTCTGATACCTACTTAGCTGCTGAAATTACCCGAATTGATCGAGAACTAATACAAAATTTCGGAATAATACTTAAACCAACACACATTTAAGGATTTCCTACGAATAACTAAGAACCATTATTTGATTCACTACGGATGGTACTACATGCCAAGCAGTGTACACAAAGTATTAGTTCATGGTTGCGATGTTATAGATTTTTTTGATTTGCCAATAGGTATGTATTTATATATCTTCCATAAAAATATACAAAAGGTTTAAAGTTTAAAAAGAACACTTGAATTGTAAACCTTTTGTAAATCAAAGTTTTAATTTATGAAAACTAATATATTTAATTTCTTGAAGATTCTTTATCTGAAGAATCATTGGAGGCTAGCCGTAAAATTATTCGAAAAACTCGATTGAATCACACAAGGAAAAATTCTCAGGGTAACGGCAACTTTGATTTAATGAATCACCTAATAATAATGTCGGATCCAGCAATATCGTCGAACAGACACAAAACACTTAACAATAAGAAAACAAATGTTGAAAATATAGAGAAATATATAATAACTGTCAAAACCGAAGATAGTAGTGAGCTTGAAGTGGCGGAAGAAAGCACATGTGATGATTCATCTACTGAGTAGTTGAAATAAAAGAAAATTGAAAACTTTTGCCATTACCAGTTATGTTGAATTTATTGCTTGAAAATTAATATGGTAAAAATATTACGTTATTCAAAGTATGGTCATAATTAGATCATCAAATCGTCCCTTCAATACAACAATAGCGTATGTGCACATTTATTGGAGTTTTTAGATACAGAGGTCATGATCTTTCAAAAAAAACTAAAACAGTACAAAATTTTAGCCACTACTTTGGAAAAAATTTACATAATTTAAAAATGTACTAAACCGTCAAAATCGCTTAGTAGCTTTTGGACTAATACACAAAAATGTATTAAAAACTATTAGTTAACAACTGTTAATGGGTTTTTTGTTCTTCTGTTAGTTTAGGACTTTTTTTAAATAAAAAAATATAGTTTACCTGATCAAAGCTACCTGACCCTTTCCACATAAATGGGTTTAAAAACTAATTTTTTTTTTAAAGTCGAAAAAATTTCTGTGTTGCAATAAAATATATGAAAAAGATCCCTAAGTTTTTTATACGTTGGTTTGTTACCTTTCAGACCATATCCATTTTTTTTAAAAATTTCAGCCACAAATGTAAAAAAAAAAATGTTAAAAAAGTTCTAAATTCACAATTTTTACTTTAATTTTATTAATTATAAAGCGACAATGTTAATGTAAAAATACAACCGATTTCTTCTAAATTTGCCACAGAGTTTTTGACGTTAAAAACAAGTATGTTTTGGAAAGTTTGGAAGAATTTTGTCAGTCCCGTAGGGTTTTACGGCTTGATAAATATTTGAGACTAATTTATCACAAAGTTTTTGGCATTGAAAAAATAATGTTTCTGAAAGATTGGTTGAAATTCTGTTGTCGGATAGGGCAGTAGGCCATGATTAATATTCAAAACCCACTGCAGCCTTTGCATGGGAGGTACCAGAATCCGTACACCGATTTTTTCCAAATTTGACAGAGTTTTTTTGGAAGTTAAAATAATGCATTGTGGCAAGTTTAGTTAAATTTGCATTATCGGATAGGGTGATAAAGTGCGTTTAATTTTCGATATCCCCTAAACCCTTTGCATGGGAGGTACCAGAAGGCTTCGCCCTATTGGACCCAAATTTTGAACTTTTCTTAATTTTTATCAAAGACGGCCTCGTACAAAATTTCATGAATCTGTAACCACTCCTTCTATTTTTGTCCCATTAATGTATGGGGACGACGCACTGTGCAACGTTTTTATATAAATAATAAATAAAAATATAAAAAAAATATATAAATAATAAAAAATAAAAAAACATTAAACATAAAATAAAATTTAAATCGTTATGATATAAAATTTTGCTCATAAAAAAACACAAGCAAATTTGAAAAAATAAAGTACCCGTATGCATCCAGCCTCTTTAAAAATAAATTTTTTATTTTATATAATAAATGTCGATGGATATTATGCCCTCCCTCCATGTGTACGAGTATATAATGTATATATGTATGAACATACGAAAGTGTATAAATGGTTATGTTGAAAAAATTTAAATATTTATATTCGTTTGTTTTTTTTTTTTATTATTTTATTTTTTATGTTTTTTTAATCCAACTGTCTGCATATGAGATTCCCTTGTGGTTCCCAGTGTGATATCCGACCGTACACATACATATGCATACATTTGTTTAATTTAATGATTTAGTTAGATATATGGAGGATATTTTTTTAAATCCCATTTTATTTGAAGAGTTTATGGAAGCAAAACCTTAAAAACTATTATCAAGAATCATATATAAATGAGGATGTGCAAACTGCAATTGGATCATGAAAGCAAGAGTGGCAGATCTCAGAATATTCAAAAATTTATGATCATGCATGTGCGATATAAAAATTTGTATAAAGAATTTTAAGATCCAAGTTTTTACTTTG
Organism: Cordilura impudica; assembly: GCA_963682025.1. Classification (NCBI taxonomy): domain Eukaryota; kingdom Metazoa; phylum Arthropoda; class Insecta; order Diptera; family Scathophagidae; genus Cordilura; species Cordilura impudica. The sequence goes on from OY821517.1 coordinate 165,163,316, forward strand.
CACAACACACACACACACATTGGTACGCCAAATATGTTTACATTGCTAATAAGCAAAAGATCATTTGAAAAAAAAAAACATTCTCCACTTGACAAAACACACACATTGTTATGAAGCAGGAACATAAAAACCCAGTTAGAATTTAATGAAATTATGATACGGTTTTATGACTCGATCTTCAAATGAGATTGTTAAAACAAGCTTTTAAATGCTGACTGGGTATACACACATAGTTTGTTGTAAGAAAGAAGAAACATATAAAAAAATTCAAAAAAAGTTTCAGATTGATTGGATGAGGGGAAATCCGTTTTAAATCTCTCCGTGACTGTGCGTGACCTAGTCCAACTTAATGTTTTTTTCACAGCAAGTGTATAAACCAAGTTTCAGATCGATCGAATGAGGATAAATGACATTTAGATCACTCCGTTTTAAATCTCTTCGTGACTGTGCGTGATAATGCGTGACTTATTCCAACTTAATGTTTTTTTCACAGCAAGTGTAAGAACCAAGTTTCAGATCGATCGAATGAGGATAAATGACATTTAGATCACTCCGTGACTGTGCGTGACTGTGCGTGACTATGCGTGACGGTGCGTAACTACCACAAAATTAATCTGTAGTCTCCACAAGACTATGGGCCAAGATCCAGATCAATTGAATAAGTGGGAATGGGGTTGACCCACGGCAGACAGGCAGACAGACATAGAGCATGAGTTAAAAGAAAGAGTTTACAGAATTTTTAAAAGAAGTAGTTTTTATTTAAAAAACATTTTTTTAAAGTACCTTTTTTGATAAAAAAAATAACTTTTTCTTAAAAAAGTACCTTTTCTTTAAAAAGTAACTTTTGTTAAAAAAGTACCTTTTTTATAAAGGTATATTTTCTTTAAAAAGTACCTTTTATTAAAAAAGTACCTTTTATTAAAAAAGTACCCTTTATTAAAAAAGTACCTTTTATTAAAAAGCACCTTTTATTAAAAAAGTACCTTTTATTAAAAAAGTTCCTTTTATTAAAAAAGTACCTTTTATTAAAAATTTACCTTTTATTATAAAAGTACCTTTTCTTAAAGTATCTTTAATTAAAAAGCTTATTTTCTTAAACTAAGTATATATTCTTAAAAAAATAGTCTTAAAAAATATATTTTCTTAAAACGTATTTTTTTAAAATACCTTTTCTTAAAAAATTACCTTTTCTTAAAAAAAAGTACCTTTTCTTAAAAAAAAGTACCTTTTCTTTAAAAAAAAATACAATTTCTTAAAAAAGCATATTAAAAAAATTGCTTTTCTTAAAAAGCATATTGTCTTAAAAAAAAGTAAATTTTGTTAAAAAAAATAGCTGTTCTTAAAAAAAAATTATTAAAAAAGGACCTTTTGATAAGAAAGTACCTTTCCTTAAAAATTATATTATATAGTACTTTTTCTTAATAAGTATATTTTTTTAAAAAAGTTCGTTTTTGAAAAAGGTATCTTTACTTAAAAAGTACATTTTCTTTAAAAAGGTGATTTTCTTAAAACACCTTTTCTTAAAAGTATTTTTTCTGAAAAAAGTATTTTTTTAAACTACCTTTTCTTAAAAAATTATCTTTGTTAAAAACGTAAATTTTCTTAGAATGGTACCTTTTCTTTAAAAAAGTTAAATTTCTTAAAAAATGTAGTTTACCACAAAATTACAAATTGGTTTTGGAAAGAAAAAAAAAAAAAAGAAATACAGCGCGATTGTAAATGATAGCACATTTTGTAATCTTATTAATATAATTTTTAGTTTTCTTTTTTTTTCATTATTTAGCTCTTTGGGATAACCATGCTATCTATAATGGAAGGTAAAAAAGCTCGCCGTTGCTGCTACGTTGCGAAATTCAACATATAAAAAAGGCCAAAAAAAAATAAAAATACAAACAAGGGCCTTTTCAGGGCTACAAAATATAAAAAAGGCCCTTTCCAAGGCCGCTACATTGATGTTTACACATCTCCCCTGCGATCGGACTCACATGTTTTTTTTTTTAATATATTGTTACCAACATTTAGCTTTGTATATTTACTTTTGTTTTTTTTTTATAAAAATCGAAAAGTGGGATAATTCAATTAATCTTCTGTAGCTTTGTCATTTTTGCACCGATCTGGTTCCTGTTGGGCACAAAATGTTCGTATTAAAATAGACTAACATAGTAAGAGATAAAAAATAAGTTGAAAAGATTAAAATTGCAAAAAAAAAAAATAAATCATTAAAATTTTTGTGAAATTTTAACTATGGTCAACTGTAACTCAGTCATTTCTTGACCAATTTTTACAAGCGGCATGCGGTTGTTTTAGTAATTTCATTATCTTAAAAAAAAATAAAAAAATAATAAATGTAAAATCCTTCGAATATTTTAAAAGATACTTTTATTAAAGTGACATCATCTTTTTTAAAAACGCAAATAACGGTTATTTTGCAATGTCTCGAAAACTGTTCTACTTTTGACCATTCTGACTTCACATGCGAATTCAGCGGACAATTCGACATAAAGAATAGGCGTCAAATTCATTTGGTCACGACTTTGTTGAAAATTTGTAACACAGTGTAATTTATATATGAATTTCGTTTCATTTAATTTGACACACATCAGCTGTTTCAACACACTTAGTTTGTGTTTGAAAGGTTGTTGATCAGAGTTTAGCAAACGCAGCAGCAAGTAGATTATAAATAATACTCATGCTAGATACTGTATAAGTTTTCATTGTAAATAAGGCCGTTGTAATCAAAGTGCAAGTCGCAAATGTGAATATATTTTGATGAAATTTGGTATATAAGCTTTAATCTGACATAGGATGAACGCTATTGAAATTGGTGAGAATCGGTCCACGTTCAGACCTAGCCCCAATACAAATGACCCCTATGAAATCAACATAAATTGCCATAAGATCCAAATTATCATACAAATCTTAGTCAAATTGGGTTTGTATGTGTTTATTACATTCACTAATCAGTAGTCCAAAAATGATCCCTATGGGACAACTCTTAGTCATCGGCCCCATACAGAGCTACTTCCCGATCTTCACCTAAATCTATCAAAAAAACAAAAATATTGCACTGATTATTCTCAAATTTTGTTTGTATATGTTTTTGCAAAATACAAGAAACCTTACCAAACATGGTCAGGATCGGTCCATTTTTGGGCCTAGTCCCCATATAGATATAGCATCCGATATGAACTTTTTCATATCTGCAGCCAAAAAAAATAATAAAAATCCCACTCAAATTTGATTTATGCTTACTTCCTATATCCAGTTAGTTGGGCCTGAGAGATAGGGTCTCTACACGCATGGTATAGGGTAACGTATAGTCGGTCTAGACCGACTATAATTTTCTTACTTGTTTTTTATTTATGTCCTTACTAAAGTAGAACTTAATAAGTTTTTTTCCCATCTGTTTATTGTAATTTCTTCAATCCTTCAAGATTGATTTCAGTGATAAGTTCATCACATAAGCAACATGTTTTCCACTGGGCCATACTTTTTGGAAAACGGGAAACGGCACAGAACGTTAAATTTGGCCAGTACGGTACATTAGGAAGCAATAGACAGACCAACTCGTGAAATTTTGTTAAGGAAATAATACAGTTTAGCGTTTGTTAGGCGCTAAATTGGTGCTTTCCGTTTCTTAAGAGCTTGTAGAGGTTATGAATACGTCTTTTTAATTAACAGCCAGAGATACCCAGTCGGGGATAAAAAAAACGTGTTGTTTCTTCTAAAGACTATGAACAACTAAAACTTCCATTTTATTTAGTTTTATATAAAAATTTCTTAGTTCTATAGAATGTTCTAATTATTATGTGTATACGTGTTTTACAGCACTAACACAACTATGAATATATTAAATTGCAAGAATAAGTTACATTGCTGTATTCTTAAATTACATCGATGTAACAAAAAGTATATAAAATAGAAATTTAACGACAAATGATATTAAATTTAAATACTGTTGTTGGGAACCGCTACAATCCCCGGGGAGCTTTACTTGTAGAAATTTGGATATTTTACTCGTCTTCCTGTCGAAGCTAATTCGGCCTTGATGTTCTTTAGATGACGGCTGGGCATCACAGGCATATGTTCTTGCGGGTTTAATTCGATCAATCGAAATTTTTTTTTTGGTTTTTCCTCTTTTGATTACAAAATACTTTCTATATCGTTTTTTGACTTCGAAAGGCCCTTCAAACGCTGGTTATAACGTCTTTCGTACCCGATCTACTCGTAAAAAAATAAAGATGCATTTTTTAAGTTCTGGATCAATATAGTGATTTTTGTTCGCATGCCATGGAGGCTTAGGGCATCGTAGATCACTCATAGACGCAGCTGTTGCACCAATTCGCTATCTTAGACTTGCTCTGTACCCAGAATTCCCCAGGTAATCGCAATTGTGTTGCGTAAAGTAATTCGGCTGGACTCGCTCCAATATCAAGCTTAAGAGTCGTTCGGAGTCCTAACAACACTAGCGGAAGAACGAAAGACCAATCCTTGGTGGAGTAACATTTTATGGAATTTTTTATAGTGCAGTGCCATCTTTCAATCATACTATTCGCTTGTGGATGGTACGCTATTGTCCGCAGATGACGTATTCCGAGTGTCTTCATAAGCTCTCGAAAGAGATTTGATTCGAATTCTCTTCCTAAGTCTGTCGTTATACTACCACCCCATTAAGAATGGTGATAAAGCTGTATGAGCTGAAATGTCAGGTATTGGAATTGCTGTTGGCCACCTCGAAAAACGATCCACGCATGTTAGGCCATAACGATTACCACCAGACGTGGATAGTTGACCAATAAGGTCTATATTTACGTGCTGAAAATGATTATCGTTTATGTTGCAGTTGCTTAATGGAGCTGAAGTGTATCTGCTTATTTTTAAGTTTTGACATTGTAAACATCTTCGAACGAATTTTGAGACATCCCTCGGTAAACCTGGCCACATATAGCGCTTCATCACAATTTTTCGTGTTGCTCTAATACTGGGATGAGCTAGATTGTGCAGTGTGCCCATTACAATATCCCTACGACTAGCTGGTACGTATGGTCTTATATTTGCACGAGTGGTGTTGCAGTATATAAACTTTACAGAATTTGGAATAGGAAGACGTGAACGTTTAAAAGACGAGTTCTTACCTGACTCAAGTACAGATTTTAGTTCGCTGTCGTTGTCCTGCTCTATTGCCATCGCATCGAAATCAATTTCTTCAGATGAAACGCTGTTGATCCGAGAGAGCCAGTCTGCCGTATTGTTATCGCTGTCTTTAACATGACGGATATCGGTGCAATACTGGCTTATAAAGTCTAGTTGTCGGACACTCCTTGGAGGAATTCTTTCGCTTTTTTGCTGAAACGCATATATTAGGGGTTTGTGGTCTGTAAAAATTGTAAAACTATGACCTTCTGAAACGCATTTGAAATGTTGTAAACCTTGATACATTGCAGTAATTTCCCGATCGTAGGCACTGTAGTTACGCTGAGCGTCGGTGAGTTGTTTAGAATAAAAACATAGTGGTTGAAATTTTCCGTCGACAGTTTGGTGCAGGACTGCCCCGACTGCAGAATCTGACGCATTAGCAGTCAACGTAAGTTTACCATGTGGGGACATCCAATCCAGTCACATTAACTAAATCGTTCATACAGGCTTCGAAGGCAGTCATAGCTTCCGATGACCACACGATTTCAGTTTTGTCATTTTTCTTATTACCTACTTTGAGCTTCTGTAGGACATTTTGATGTTTAGTAGCGTGCTGTAAAAATGGCCGATAAAAATTAATCATATCTAAAAATCTTTTCAGGTCCTTGGCCGTGTTGGGATTTTCGAAATTACGTATGGCTTCAACTTTTGCTCTAGATGGACCTTGACCTTGACTCGAAATGGTGTGTTCTAAAAAAAAAACGAGCTCCTCTTGCCCAAGTCTACATTTGTCGGCATTAACAGACAAATTTCGGTCAAACACGATGCGTAAATCTTTCTCGTGCTGCTCTCTGAGGTCACTAAGATGTCGTCAATATAAGCGAACATAAAATCTAATCCTCGTAGCAAATTGTCAATATAACGCTGAAAAGTCTGGGCAGAGTTTCTAAGACCAAATGTCATGTAAACAAATTCATATAAGCCGAAAGGCGTAGATATGGCTGTTATAGGTATATCAGCTGGTTCAATCAATCGCTGAGAAAACCCTCTTACCATGCAAAATATTTGTCACGTCGTGTAATTATGGTATTGAATATCTATCGGGGAGCGTTATTGCGTTGAGACTCCGATAGTCTCCACATGGCCTCCATTCATTATTAGATTTTCTTACCAAATGCAAGGGACTAGCACACTGGCTTTTTGAAGGTCGACAAATTCCTTTCTCCATCAAAAACTGGAATTCTTTTTTCGCTGCCTCGAGCCTCTTACCTGCAAGACGCCGTATGCGAGAAAAAACGGGTGGACGTTTTGTCACAATGTGGTGTGTAGTGCTTGTTGTAATAGCAGCTTTGTTGGAATTAAGAATAGTTAAATCTCTATACTCACTCAGAATATGTGAAAGTTAAAGTCGGTTTTATGTATTTTGATTCTAATTGATGAATTATCTAAGTATAAAGTTTCATTTTGTTTCCAACATTGTTTTTCTATCTACTAATTTACCTCTTTTAATATCAACGAGTAAATCATATGCTTTCAGAAAATCAGAGCCGATAATTGCGAAATTTACGTCGGCGATGAAAAAATCAGTGGTAGATAACGGCGTAAACCAAGTGATAAATTTAACAGACATTGACCACAAGTTATAATAGGAGAACCATTAGTTAGACTTGAATGTTGTTTTTGTTTATCGGATTCTTTGGGCGAAATAATAAGTTGTATAATTGTGTTTTTATCAAAAATTACAAGACGAGCATTCTATAAAAAGTGATCACCAGCACCGACCGTAGAGTCTGGCGAATTATTTAGTTTTTTGTGTTGCATGGAGGTCGACACTTCTGTGCACTGCTGCCAAATTTTTCATGATAACAGCAATGACCAGTTGAAGTAGAGGCTGGTGTGTTAGATCAAATGAGATTAAATTTAAATACTGTTGTTGGGAACCTCCACAAGCTTTTAGCGCCTTTTAGATAAAACATTTCATCCGAGGAAAAACAAACATTACCAAATAATAGGTTTTAGAATGAGATGTAACTGGTTGAAGTTTGCCTGATAAGCTCATTATTTTAACACGGAGATGTCATTGGAGGTAACTAGTTGCCTAGGAACTCATTATTTTCACTTTGAAAGTAATGCAGTATGCAAGGCGCTGGCATGAAATATAAGTAGCTGTATAACACATTATTAGTAACATCTTATTTTCACTTTAGCAGTAATGCAGTGGGCAGTGGTAGGTCATTATTGGTAATGCAAAAATCAATGAGTTGCTATTACGAAATTTTTGCTGGGATGTTAAATAAAATTAAGCAATATTATCAGATAATTATTCAGTTTTTGTCAATGGCAAATAGAGATATTAGTTTGATATTAATTTAATTTAATTACTTCGAAAACTCAGTCAATGAATATCTATATCTAAAATAATCATGTCCTGTTACAGAGCTTTTTTACTGAAATGCTGGACTCAAAATAGTATTAATTGTAATAAATTCCATATACATATGAATGAATTGTATATATATAAACTCTAATACAAAGTCAATATTGCATATAAGGAGTGAGTTCGAAAAATTCTTAACACACGTTTATCCTCATAACTTTTTTCGAAAACATTATTTGAATTTTTTTTATCTTTGAAACATTGGCACCGACGCGCCACGAAAAGTCGACTATTTCGACTCTCGTTTTAAATTGACACATGAACGTCTGTTTGGGGGTTTTTTACAGACATCTTCGTAAGCCTAAATATTCAATTAAATGTTACATAACGATTCGTAACTGCCGGCAATTTGATCTCATTTGGTGGCCTTTATGCTCCTCATCAAAAACAAACACATTTCAAATCAGCTGTCCAATCGGTCACATTCGCTTCAATTTCATAATTAGTTTTATTTGATCGCGACACTATATTGAGTGTAATACATTTAGACACCTACAAAGGTGTTCCAGGGTCAAAGTTTTCATTAACGCTGTCTCTTGCCGTGGTCTGGTACTTATTATTTTGCCCTCGCACCAACAGTTAAAGTCCATAGTATTTAATTTTTGGCATCAGTGCAAGCTAAAAGTTTTGGGAACATAACAAACTTCAATATTCAGATATTGGTGCCTTTTAAACCAATAAAATAAACGTAAAAGAAATAAAAAAAAAAACAAGCATTTAAATACATACATAATGTATGTATTATAATGTATGTATTATAAATAGCAGATTCCAGCGCTCGAAATTCGAGTGCAATTTCTAGGCAACTTTATTTTTCAACTTAGCCAATTCACAAACCAACACTTTTTTGATTTATTATTAATGTGAATGAAGATAACAAACTCATTAGCAAACACATTAACACATAACATATGTATAATTTTATGTATGTGTTAGTAGCAATTTTAAATACAATTTACTCAAAAAAAAGGAAAAAATTTTAAAATCTGTAAATCTGATGAATAGCTAAAAAGAAATACCTTTAAAATAATATAAGTTTGATCAAAATCGGCATAAAACGGTAGAGCAAAACAGCGGTAACAAAAATTCGCCTAGTCCTTTAATATTACAGATGTATGTATTATAATATTTTATTTATTTATTTTTTTTTTAATTCCATTCCTAAAAAACCAACATCGTTTTAGAAGAGACTATACAAATATGTGTTAGTCCCGTAAAAATTACCAACTAAGTGAAGAAATTATATTTTAAAAATTGCATGAAACCATCGTGATAACTCGAAGAACTAATCTGATTCCTAGTATCCGAAATAGATCGGCACATATTTTTTTTTTATAATTTTGGAACTTCGTTTTTATATTCAATGAACGGGTTTCCCTTATCCCCTCAGAATTCATAAATAACTTCAAATGACCCGAAAAGTAAAAATATCATTACAACTTTACAAAGAACGTTATTACTGTTATCCTTAACACTGATTTACCTACAAGTTGAGGTGCCGCTTGGACAGTATTAGATTTCCTTTTCGTATGACAAACTAATTTATTTTTCTTGCCAAAGGCCAAAGGTATATTTTTTTATATATAAAAAATATGTTGTTACAGACAATATTTTCTATACAAACGCGTGCTAAATTTAATGAATGAGATTTTAATGGCTCCTTCCTGAGTTATAAATAAAATTTAGTACGAAAAAGCTAAATTAAAAATTTTTATTTTATATGTTCTTAAATTACAAAATTTAGATGGAGTTAATGATTAAAACAAGTAAGAGTGTAAAATTCGATTATGTGCAATTGTTAATACCCTGTACATGTGTTCGAAACACAATATTATAACCAAGGCTGTCAACATTAAAGGACAAAAAAAAGCTAGATTTCAAATTATAATTTAAAATTATAATTTTTTTTTGCGACGATGTTTAAATTAATAAGGTAATTAACAAAAAATTATAGCACAAATGTAAATACACATAATTAAATACTTATTTTTTTTAGTGTGAACATTCACGTGTAAAAGAAAAAGACAATTAAAAATAAAAAATTAAATTTTTAAAATTTTTAAATTTTAAATTAAAAATTAAAAATAGCAAATAGAAAATTAAAAATTAAAAATTAAAATTTCAAATTAAACATTAAACATTAAAATTTAAACATTAAAAATTAAAAATTAAAACTTAAAAATTAATAATTAAGAATTAAAAATTAAAAATGAAAAATTATACATTAAAAATTAAAAATTAAAACTTAAAAAATAAAAAATTATAAATTAAAAATTAAAAATTAAATATTAAAAATAAAAAACTAAAAATTAAAAATTAACAATTAAAAATTAAAAATTAAAATCTAAAAATTAAAAATCAAAAATTAAAAATTAAAAATAAAAAATTTAAAATTAAAAATTAAAATTAAAAATTAAAAATTAAAAATTAAAAATAAAAAATTAAAAATAAAAATTAAAAATTAAAAATAAAAAATTAAAAATTAAAAATTAAAAATAAAAAATTAAAAATTAAAAATTAAAAATTAAAAATTAAAAATTAAAAATTAAAAATTAAAAATTAAAAATTAAAAAATAAAAAATAAAAATTAAAAATTAAAAATTAAAAATTAAAAATTAAAAATTAAAAATTAAAAATTAAAAATTAAAAATTAAAAATTAAAAATTAAAAATTAAAATTTAAAAATTAAAAATTAAAAATTAAAAATTAAAAATTAAAAATTAAAAATTAAAAATTAAAAATTAAAAATTAAAAATTAAAAATTAAAAATTAAAAATTAAAAATTAAAAATTAAAAATTAAAAATTAAAAATTAAAATTTAAAACTTAAAAATTAAAAATTAAAAATTAAAAATTAAAAATTAAAAATTAAAAATTAAAAATTAAAAATTAAAAATTAAAAATTAAAAATTAAAAATTAAATATTAAATATTAAAAATTAAAAATTAATAATTAAAAATTAAAAATTAAGAATTAAAAATTAAAAATTAAAAATTAAAAAATTAAAATTAAAATTAAAAATTAAAAATTAAATATTAAAAATTAAAAATTAAAAATTAAAAATTAAAAATTAAAAATTAAAAATTAATAATTAATAATTAAAAATTAAAAATTAAAAATTAAAAACTAAAAATTAAAAATTAAAAATTAAAAATTAAAAATTAAAAAATAAAAATTAAAAATTAAAAATTAAAAATTTAAAACTAAATATTAAAAATTATCTATTTATTTATTTTTTATTTTTTTTTTTTGAATTATCGTATGACTTCTAAGGTCTCAAAACATTCTTATAGGAACCAAAGTTTGGGTGTTATAACGCCGGAGTGTTAAATAATGAATTTCATTGGTATCGTGCGAAGTACTTAGGAGTTTTCGACTCTAGTAAAAGAACAATAATGCCATTTTTGAAATAGTAACTTATTGTTTTTTTTATAACAAGAGCTTGTTCTATAAACTGGCCAACAAAAAAAGCAATTAACTTTAAATTTAATTGGCATTCGAAATTAAAATTTCAGTACCGACAACGGTTGGTTGTAATATTGAGTTTAAGATGCAGGTGGAGGGTATCAAAGATTTGGCGGAGCCGAATTCGACACACCTACTTGTTTACCAAGAGGCTCCAAATTCAATACCAACTTGCTCGAAATAATGGCACAAAATATTATTCAAAGTTTACCCAGGCAAATGGTTATTTCATGAATGAGCGCGATTTTAAGAGACGGACATCGCTATATCGACTCGAGTTGTTGATCAAGAATATATAAACTTTATGGGGTTTCAAGTAAGTTTTTCGGTGCGTTACAAACGGAATGTGTGGAGGGTAAAAATAATGTTTTTGAAATATTTTACTGTTTCTTTTACCTTTCAGGATGCAATAAAAATTGAGTGATTAAATTTAGCTCGTGTCGAGTGTACATATTTAAAAAAATTTAAAAATTTATTTAAATCTATAATATTAATAGGCTAGGCGATTTCTTGCGACCGATGGTTTGTTCTATCGTTTTATTCCGATTTTGACCAAACGTATATTATTTGAAAGGTATTTCTTTTTAGCCGGTATTTCTTTTTACGTTTAACTATTAAACCTATAACTCAAATCGAAATCTCAGTTAAAATGTTTTGAAACGTCCTTTAATTATTACTAGCAGATACCAGCGCTCGAAATTCTAGCGCAATTTTTTAACTTAGCCAATTTACACACCAACACTTTTATGGTTTATTATTATTGTGAATGAAGATAGCAAACTCACTAACAAACACATTAACAAATTTAGTAAAACAGATATAGCATATGTTTAATTTTATGTATGGGTTAGTAGCAATTTTAAATGCAAGTTACTTAAAATGAAGGAAAAAATTTACAAATCTGTAAATCTGGTGAACAGCTAAAAAGAAATACCTTTCAAATAATATACGTTTGGTCAAAAGCAGGATAAAACGGTAGAACAAAAAATCGGTAACAAAAAATCGCCTAGCCTATTAATATTATAGAATATTCTTTGTTTTTTGCAAAACCGGTTAACCGAAAATCTTGAACCGAAAGGGTTTCAAAAATAGATCAACCGGGATTTCATTATTATTTTTAAGAAAAGATAATTTATTCCCAGTCTGTATAGCATAATTGTTTTACTGCACAAGATTTATTTTATCAATTTTTTTAATAAAGGAATAATTATATTTCCTTGGGGCTAATCATCGCATTCGTTACCGAAATTTTTCGATCGAAAAAAAAGATACAATTTATTTTCCAAACTAAAATACTAGGAATAATTTTACTCCGTTACAGTTAACAAATTATGGCCCCTAGATAAAAACAAAAGTAAAAAGAGATCTGACGTTTGTCCGTCTTCGTTAAATAATAAACCAAAATATGTAATTTCAATTGATTTTACTCGATACCGAGTGTGGCTATTAGCCCCCTATTATTAAATGCCGCTTAACAAATTTAATCGCTCTTTTCTCTCTCGGTTAGCCAAAAACCGTTTTTTTTAATCGTAAATTTTTCGTTAATCGCCGGGCCATTACAAATATATATTATATTTGTTGTCCATAAACAGATTTAAGTAAATATTAGCAGGTTGACCAGAGAAAAATTCAGTTTATATATTTTGTATGTTCCCATATTAATGTTAAGATTTTTTTTTCAGTTCTTTGACTTACCTCTGTTTCTGGAGCCGGCTTTTCAGGTTTCTTCGATTTCTTATTCGCGTGTTTTTTAACACGTTTCTTATCTTGTACGACAACAGAATCTTTGCAAAATTTTTCCATAATTTTTATGAATATGTTTGCTGTTTCAACCACATCACGTAGAAATACTCTACAATGAAAAAATGGGAAGGAGAAACACAATATAATATTTTATTAAATTATAGATTTAAAGATTTTTTAAATCATAACATGATTTATGTTAAAGTGATAGTTGCAAAAAATAAATAAAACATTTTTTGCGTACAAAACAAATGTTGTTAACAGCGATAATATTGAATGATTTCTATGTACTTGTATTTACATTGTTTATTTGAATGCCATTTTTATTATTTTTTTTTTTTTTTGAATTTAAACATAAATTATTTATGTATTTTATTTTTTGTTTGATTTATGATTCAATATTTAAACAAAAATTTTAACTTATTTTGATTAGCATTGATAAATATGCAAAAGTATTAAATAAATATTAAATTTATTTTAAACAAAAATTGATTTTATGGTAAAAAAAAAAAATCATGTGAGTCCGATCACAAGGAAGATGTGTAAACATTTAATAATTAAAGAAAACATCAACATCATATTTTCCAGTGCATAAAAAATAAGTCGATTATGCTGTTTTCTGAAATTCAATTGATGTTTTCTGAAATGCAATTGATGTTTTCTGAAATTCAATTGATGTTTTCTGAAATACAATTAATGTTCTCAGCAATTCAAATAATGCTTTTTGAAATTCAATTGATGTTTTCTGAAATTCTATTTATGTTTTCTGAAATTCAAATGATGTTTTCTGAAATACAATTGATGTTTTCTGAAATACAATTGATGTTTTCTGAAATTCTATTGATGTTTTCTGAAATTCAATTGATGTTTTCTGAAACTCGAATGATGTTTTCTGAAATTATATTGATGTTTTCTGAAATTCTATTTATGTTTACTGAAATTCAAATGATGTTTTCTGAAATTATATTGATGTTTTCTGAAATTCTATTTATGTTTTCTGAAACTCAACTGATGTTTTCTGAAATACAATTGATGTTTTCTGAAATACAATTGATGTTTTCTGAAATTCTATTGATGTTTTCTGAAATTCTATTTATGTTTTCTGAAATCCAAATGATACTTTCTGAAATACAATTGATGTTTTCTGAAATACAATTGATGTTTTCTGAAATACAATTGATGTTTTCTGAAATTCTATTGATGTTTTCTGAAATTCAATTGATGTTTTCTGAAACTCGAATGATGTTTTCTGAAATTATATTGATGTTTTCTGAAATTCTATTTATGTTTTCTGAAATTCAAATGATGTTTTCTGAAATTATATTGATGGTTTGTGAAATACAATTGATGTTTTCTGAAATTATATTGATGTTTTCTGAAATTATATTTATGTTTTCTGAAATTGAAATGATGTTTTCTGAAATTCTATTAATGTTTTCTGAAATTCTATTTATGTTTTCTGAAATTCAAATGATGTTTTCTGAAACTCGAATGATGTTTTCTGAAATTATATTGATGTTTTCTGAAATTCTATTTATGTTTTCTGAAATTCAATTGATGTTTTCTGAAATACAATTGATGTTTTCTGAAATACAATTGATGTTTTCTGAAATTCTATTGATGTTTGCTGAAATTCTATTTATGTTTTCTGAAATCCAAATGATGTTTTCTGAAATACAATTGATGTTTTCTGAAATACAATTGATGTTTTCTGATATTCTATTGATGTTTTCTGAAATTCAATTAATATTTTCTGAAACTCGAATGATGTTTTCTGAAATTATATTGATGTTTTCTGAAATTCTATTTATGTTTTCTGAAATTCAAATGATGTTTTCTGAAATTATATTGATGTTTTCTGAAATTCTATTTATGTTTTCTGAAATTCAAATGATGTTTTCTGAAATTGGAAAATGTTTAGAAAAGAACACATCATAATTTTTTCACAAATACAATCAGATAAAGTCACACCGATTTACACTTCAGCTCACACCGATGTGTTACGCTGTTTTTGCGATTGTATTGTGAAATAGAAATTTACCCCCCTGCGCGTATAGATGTTTACACATCAAAAATTAATATCACTAATAGAATAAGGGCTCAAAGGAACTGAAGATTTAATATCGATTCTACATTTGACGTCCAATTTATATGATATACAATTTATTTGTAAGCCAGAAGTCTTCGAAGAAAGAAGAAACCCCATCTGCCGAACATGAATAATTCTCCAAAACGACAATACTAGCGGTTGCCCATCGGTTCAAACAACCACTGGCCTAAACTTTAAACTGATAGATCATACTACGTTTTCGTAACTCAATCGGAATAGAAAACATGTTTTGAAATTTATCACCAACGTACGTAGAACTTCACTGTTTGCCGAACAGCGAAATATAACATTGGAATGAGTAAAACGAGGAGGACACCTAAAGTGAAGGACAGCCAAATCTCAAGGCTATTGATTGTGGCTTTAAGCTGTTGTGCATGGAAGCTTTTAAGGCGAAGGTAAAAATCTGTCCTCAGTATTGTAGCTGAGAGGATCAAAACACTGGCCGACTATGAAAGTTAAAGTTTTTAGTCTAAGTCTACCGCAGAATCAAATATTTAATGTTTTAAGTAGGAGTTGTTGTTGAGTTCGGTGGTCACGAATATCCATATGTATCCCACGATCATTGAAGTCTTTCAAACCATTAGCTCGATTTAACGAATTTCAAAACATCAATTGGCTTCACTTTCGCAAGGCAATCCAGACCGCCGAAAAATCGTGCTCGTGAAACAGTGATTCTGGTTCCTCCCTGTAGTTACAACTCCTGCATTGGTCTGAAATTTAGAAGCCAAATTGCTTGGCATTGCTATCTATAAAGCAACGTCCCATTAGAATCCCCATAATTGTGTGTATGTTTTCCTTATACGAACTTATTAAGTTTCTCGACCTTCTGCTTTTCACAAATGACCACATAATTTTCTATGTACTACAGACGGGTGTTGAATTTATTCCATCTGATTTTAGCCAATTTGTAAGCATAGTTCTAATATCCTGATTAGCTTTCTCTGAGTTCATTTCTGAACCTTTTCTCCCACATTCGCCCATCTTTGTGGGCTGAGACCTAGCTGATATTAATATAATACTATATGAGTTGCTGTAGTGATCTTTTGCATTCATCTATATATATTTGAATTTTGTATATTCCAAATCATGAGCCACTATGGCTTAACGGGTGTATTTTAGTATTTTCAATATGTTAAACTTTGCCAATTTCATATATATTACAGCTCGAAATCCGGTAAACGAAATAACTATCGTTCCTTTATAGATTTAGAGCATATGCCTGATTCCACTCCGCAGTCCACTTTCAAATCATCCCTGTAGATGATGCCAGCTCTTTAATCCTTGGATGTGTTCACCACCCATTCTTCCCTGGATGGTATAAATTTGTTGTAATTTAACTGCAAATTAAGTCTCGGCGACAGCTAGTCACCTACCCCTGGTTTGTTAATTTGTTCCAGAATGGAAGTATGACCGATGAATTCAGCAACAGCATTCCAGATTTCATTATCTTCATTGGTGACGCTTGTTTTTGTAAACAACTAAAAGTGAATTTAATTTAATTTAACATTCATTTTCGGAATGAAATTAATTCTGCATAAACGTTAAGGACGTTGCAAAAGCCCATCGGTGACTATGTGTACATATGGTACAAACAGCGAAAGAAGGCAGATAAAGCGTTGCAGACAAAGAGCTCCCCGCACGAGAAAAATATGAACTTTGCTGAAAAATCATCGATTGGCAATAAGAGATCTTTCTGATTCTGTTGACATTTCAAAGAGATCAGTCAACACCGTTTATAAAGTTTTGTTGAGCTTAAAATTCTTCTTGATTGATTCCAAAACCAAATTATTTCTGAAAAAGAGCAGCGTCACATTAATAACTCTAAATCAGTGCTTTCTGACTGAAGACACTTGAATCTATGGCTATGACTCCCAAAACAAACAACCTTTCAAGAGAATATCATGGTATCCATCACCATTTGCATCGCGGTGTGATGCATTGTGAATTCTTTCCGCTGGGACAAACTGTTCATAAAATACACTATTTAAAAGTTAAGCGTAATTTACGTAAAGCTAATTTACGTAAAGAATCGTCTCTTCGAGACCATTTCGCACCAAATTTGATTCACATCCTTTTCTACAATCACCGTATTTGCTCGATTTAGCACCGTGTAAAATCTGGCTATTCATTAAACCTAAAAGACCCATCCGCGGACAACATTTTAAATCTGTTGAAGAGAGAAAAGCGGAATTTGAGCGCGCTTTGGAGGCCATTTCGGAAATCAACTTTCCCAACTACTTGTGGGTTGAACTTTGAAGGCGATAAAATTGATTTAGAAGAATAACTAAAGATTTTTTCCATTTTATAATAAAAGTCATCTTCTCATGTGGACCCATTAGTGGATGTCCAGAGGAAGAAGATTCATGATTGTGTTAAAGCTGCTTTTGGAGCAAACTTTCTATGCAGGGTAATCTTTAATCTTTGGTATGTTAAGGTGCGATTTGAGTTCAATCACCTTCTGCCATAATATTTATCCGCGAATAAGAATCGAGCAAACAACTGCTATACCGTATGATATTTTAAATTGATGGTTGTACAAATACTACATCGCATTATCCTGAGCAGTAGCTTATTTTTCACGATTTCTAGGCCAATAAATGGGCAGACGAACGGCTAAGGACATGTTCTGCTTTTGATTCTTCTTTTGCGGATGCCATAAAAAGTGAAAATCTTCATGCACTTTCTACTCTGCACGGCAGAATGACAGACGTTGCCTGACTATAATTTAAGTCCGACTGTTTCTCCTCAATGGCAATAGAAAGAGCATATCGAGACTTACAACTGTGTTGACGGTTATTGGGTAATCGGTAAAAAAAATAGTAGAGACTTCACTACAACGATAACTGCTACGGAACCCTGAAGAGAAGAAGACTCTAGGAATTTTCATGTTAAAAAGATAAGGCAGTTACAAAACCTGAACGACCTGGACTTAAAACTGACAATTCGTATTCGTTATCTTAATATTTCAGCTGGGATCTAGTACTTTTGCAATATTCCTTTCGAATGGTGTGGTTTTTCCAAACTTGGCAGTACTCGCTGGTTCAGAGACGGTGAACTGTATTTCACAGGATCCAAAAAAACAACTTCCTTATATGTTAAGTTCGTTAATGATGATCTAAATTTTCACAACGTGTAGATCCCAGAAATAAAATATATTTCAGTTATCGCTCCTCTTAAAATTCATAGTATATGCCTGTTTCGCAGTCCATTTTCGAACTATCCACTTACATGGAGACAACTCTGTCATCTCCGACTTTCTCCTGCTCCCATTCATCTGTGGAAACTCTAGATGCCGTGGAGTACTGTAATTAGTTCTTCTTTAAATACAGTAGTTCTTCTCAACAGCCTGTAGTCACTTTCTCTTCTGGTAATTTATTTTAATTCCAGAATGGAAGTATAACCCAATGCGTTTAATGACAGTATCCCGGATTGTCTTCCTTTTCTGTCATTGTTAATATGTTTATGTATGGATAGGGAAGATTTCTTATTGTGATAAGCGCTGCCTGTGGATCAGACCTAAAGGCTTCCTTCATTCCAACGCAGGATAATCTTTGAACCTTGTTAAGGCAGTTCAGATAGGATTTGGTTTCAAACGCTTCTCACCATACCATTGCTCCGTAGGAAAGAATTAGGCGAACACAATTGTATGCAACCAGCGAATAATATTTGAGATTGACAAAATTACCATGGCTGTAAAAACACCTATTCCGAAGAAGTGATTTCTCACAAATACTAGTTAAAATATCAAAAGAATTTTGACGGTAATGAGCGTAAAAACTTTTTGTACCATAGTAAAGCCACTGAGAACCATAAAGGGGGAAATCTTGGAGTACCTTCTACGAGCAGCGAAAAATATATGAAAGAATATTGATACCCATATGAGTGCGAGGTAAACGTGGCCTGACTGTAATTTGAGATGGAATAAATAACTCCTCAGTGGGAGTAGACAACCACGTTGAAAGGCCATTAGTTGATAGTTAAATACGTAGGAAGACTTGCGCTCCAGCACAACGATAACTGCCACAGCTGTGGAACACTTCGGGAAGTGGAGAGAGTATATCATCGCTTTTTGAAGTGTGAAGGTTTAAGCAGTGTCAGGCAGATACATAATCGACGACCTTTCTGAAATCGGATTTAAAGCCTTTTTTTTTAACTTAACCAAAATTCAGGGGATGCCCCCTACAAATGCAGTGCATTGTGTTGATTTCAGGAAAAAAGGTGATGGGAAGGATGAGAGAGGGAATAGTGTTTGCGGATATTTGACTAAAATTTTATTAGATTATAACTGTCAGGAAAGACCTCTGCGGGGAGTTTATTCCACATACGACTAGTTTGACTGATAACGAATTCTCTCTGTAATGCGTTGTGCGGTCAACTGGACAATGACTACAAACGGATGTGAACAACTACAGAATCGGGTAGAGCGAACCGAAACTCGGGTACTTGGAAGAAGTTCGCTGATCTCAGAAGAACATTTCCCATGGTAATATCTATAGAACAGTGCTACACAATCCACATTCCGACGAGGAGAGCCTGGCTGATCTTATGCGTTATCTTTATATTTCAGGTTGGAGACATTCCTTTCGAGTGGTGTACATTTTTAACAAATAACCAACCAACCAAAATGTATTTCAAAGGATCAACTTCTATTATTTCATCCAAGCCTAAACTTTCACTACATGAGTATCGCAGAAATAAAATATAGTTCAATTCTACAGATGATATTTCGGCGTTCATTAATGACCTCAGCCAGTATCTGGGATGAGAAAAAATTTGTTAAAACTAAAAACCTATTGCCGAAAGTAATGTGTCATTTTTCCTATTGTGTTTTTTGGCTGGGTTATTGTAGGCATTTAATAGATATTTTTTTTGGTAGGAAACGAATAGTCAGAGCTAAATAATTTATTTGTTATTACTCGTATAACAACAAAGCATTTTAAAATATCCTCTTTTTCTATTGGTATTGTTATAAAATATTGCAAATTATATTCAGGAGCATACTACATATTAAACAAATTTGCTTAAATCTAAAACAAACAAAAACTGAATCATTGTTTTCCTGTTATTTTGCCCTGCACCACATAAAATAATTAATTAGTGAAATTGTGTATGGACCGCCCTCTGAGTTTTTGTCCAATGAATATATCACACAACAAAACCCGATATATTCTCTACTTATGAAAAACAATTAAATGAAAATAAATGGAATAATTAATCATGTAACAATATTTCATGAATTATAAATGAAAATTAATGGCTAAACTGAAAATTATACAAAATAGCAAGCACAATGAAAATAAATAGTTAATACTCGTACCCAACAACAGCAACAATAACTTCTAACACACAATTAAAAGAGGTCAGTATTAATTAATTAATAACAAATAAATACATTTAACTTCTTATCGGTGAACTACACTAAAGGTCAAACATTTACATTTCAATTCTTTGAATAACTGACCAACAAAGCTCAGAATAAACTGATATGTTGTGGCATCGTATAGTTATTCATTGCATCAAATTGCTCATTTAACAACTACCCTCACCTTTGTGGTGTTCGGAATAACTAGTGGTAAACGCCAGGCACGTACAAATGTTATTTATAATCTCAACTCAGTGGGAAATTATTCCTCTTGAATAGCTAACATCGTAGTAAAAGAAACCGCAAGCTTAAGGAATCATTTATATGATTACGACTGTCAACTAAAGGTTATATGATTGACAAGGATACACTACAAAGAATCATTAAATCAATCATTAATCATTAAATCAAGAACATGAAAACAACATCGCAAACATATTAATTAAATCGTATGTTGAAGGTATAATCAAACGAAAACAAAAGAAAATTAAAATAGAAATGTAATATGACTTGACTAAATGGAAATTAAATCATAAATATTTAATTATAAGTTCAGATTAAGGTTGTGTATAATTGTTTAGAGTAGTATCCCAGCAAAAGTAGAGCAGGCAATGAAGTTTTATATATCTCATTCTTAATATCGAGATCCAAATTATCATATAGATCCCAGTCAAATTGGGTTTGTGTGTATTTATTACACCCATAAATGAGTAGTCCAAAAAAAAAAAAACTTGTAGAATATTTCTTAGTCATAGTCTCCATATAAAGCTGCTTCCCGATCTTCACTTTGATCTATCAAAAGCAAAATATTGCACAAATTTTTCTCAAATTAAAAAAAAATAAAAAAAAATAAGTGACCTTACCAAATATGGTCAGGAGCGGTCCTTTTTCCGACCTAGTTGCCATATTAATATAGCATCCGATATGAACTTTTTCAGATCTACAGGCAAAAAATTAATAAAAATTCCACTTAGATTTGGTTTATGCTTGTTGGACTTAAGACCAATTTTCTGAAGGCATGGTATAGGGTATCGACCGACTATAATTTTCTCACTCGTTTTTTTTTTTTTTTTTTTTTTTTTTGTAAGAAAATGTACTTTCAAATGTAAAATTTACCAATTGAAAAGTATCAGTTTTAAAATTTTGTGCCGTTTTTACCCATCAAAGGCTCGAATTAAAACAAAAGTTATTCTTGTCCGATGTGTGTGTCTCTGGTGGAATCTACATATCAAATTTCATGTTCCTAAATAACTTTGTAAATAAGCTACAAAAAGGTACCCTTTTACACTCACGGGCCGTTTTTGTCCCCCTTAACATCCGAATTTCCTAAAGAGTTCCCCTTATGTGATGTTTCCATCTATAGTGGAATCCAGAATCGATTATTTAGAAGATACCAAATATACAATTTTTCCCCTTTTTGGCCGTTTTTCCTCCCCTAGAATTTAATATTACCAATAAATTCATTATTAACTCATGCCAATAAATTCATTGTTAACGTATTCGTTGGAGTCTCTATACTAAAATTACATAAATGAAGAAAGGTACCACTTTTACACTTTTTGGCCGTTTTTTCCTCTTAAATGGCAGAATTTCGAAAAAATTTATCCTGAGCCAATATTTTCTTCCCGGATGGAGTTTACACACCAAATTTCATATTCCTAGATTCATTTCTTATCATGTTCCACTTTTTTTGTCCGCTTTTACCCCCTTAATGTAGGAATTACCAAAAACCCGTTCTTAGTGGATCTTTACGCCAAGACGGAAACCTACAGTCAAAATTTCAAGTTTTTGGGCGATGATGATAGTCCACGCAACTGTTTTATAAAGGGTGATTTTTTAAGAGCTATAGGAAAGTTTTTACAAAAAAACACATCAAATTCAGAAAAATGCATGAAATCTTTATTTGAATCGATAGTACGGTCCATATAATTTAATGTTTGAAGATTATTTCATGCAAATGTTGACCGTGACTGCGCCTCAAATGGTCCATCCGCTTAGTCCAATATTGGCATACTCTTTCCAACATTTCGGCCGGTATCTCACGAATAAATGCTTCAATATTGTCTTTTAATGCGTCAATTGAAGCGGGATTGCCTGTATAGACATGAGCTTTAACAGAGCCCCACAAAAAATAGTCTAAAGGCGTTAAATCGCACGATCTAGGTGGCCAATTGACCGGTCCCGAACGTGGAATAAAATGTTCACCGAACTAGCCCCTCAATAAGTCCATTTTTGCGCGTGCTGTGTGGCATGTGGCACCGACTTGTTGAATCCACATGTCATGCAAGTCAAGCTCTTGCATTTTGGGCAAAAAAAAAGTTGGATATCATCTCTCGGTAGCGCTCACCATTCACAGTTACGAGCTGCGAACGGCGACGAATCGATAATTGATGGTCATCATTAACACTGGCCGATACAGCTGCGATATTTTCTTCAGTTCGCACTCTAGGTAAGCGTGTTGGTGGTTTAATGTCCAACAATGTAAATTTGGTGCGAAATTTAGTCACAATGGCCCGAATAGCCGTTTCAGTGGGTCGATTAAACTGACCATAAAATGGAAGAAGCGCGCGACGAACTTTCTTAACAGAGCACGCATTTTGATAATAAAATGCAATAACTTGCAAGCGTTGGTCGTTTGTGAGACGATTCATGGTTAAATTATAGACCAAACTGAAGATGTTTGACAATGAAACAAAACACGAAACGTGCGTCAGCTATTTAAACCAATGTTGCCAAAAAGATAATAGCTAAAAAATCAGCCTTTATATATAGAAGATAGAGTACTTTTTAAGGAATTCTAGGTCAAAGTTGAACATATTTTTTTTTTTTTTTTTAACTTCTAGCGTGAACTATGGGTTTTTTTTTTTTTTTTTTGTGTCATATTTGGATTTTAATAATTTTTATAAGCTTTTTTATAACAATGGGACTTTTACACTAAAAAAAAAGTAAATCAACTGGAAATTTTGCTATTACTACTGAAAATTTAAAAATTTTGTTGTCATTGGTGCGTGGTAGAAAAGAAGAAAACATATATTTCGAAAATTTATAACTACACTGTATTCTTTATCGGACCGGTATCTGGCATTTCAGCCTTCATCAGCGATTTATTGAATATTGTGATAATTGTTATGTTATAATTGAATAGATTGCTTCTATATGAAATTATTCTACTTAGGGCGGCCGTGAGTTTTGACCCTGGGTATATCTCACAAACAGTCGTAGTTGCACTTTTTGGTCAGCGCTTTAACACACTCACCTAAAATCAGGCCTACGAGCAGTGTGGTTAAGAATCAGTTTTCATACCATACAGCTTTTACTTCGTATTAATTTCAGAAGATACAACTCTGTACAAACAACAATCGTTATTTTTGAATTTTTTAATATTTTTGCATTTATACTTCTAATTTCCATTGTGATGTATGGTTTGTACATTCAACATTTCGCACTTTTTACATATATTTGAGATGATGCTCTGAAGCGAATCTTATATATTAAAAGAATTTATGAATAAACTTTGCATTCAGGATTTTTTTCAATATTTTTCTTCTCTCAAACCTCTATAACTAGAGTTCTAATTAACGTAGGCTGTTGACATAGGTCTAAGAACACTCAGTGGATCAAGCTCCTTCTTTTGAAGGTTGAGGAAAGTTATGCGTGGAAAATCAACTTTACTTTTACTGTACGTTAACTTATCTTGGCATATTTTGGTATTACTGTACGTTAACTTCTCTTCGCAAATTCGTTGGGTTTGAGGAAAGTTATGCGTGGACAATCAACTTTACTTTTACTGTTCTCTTGGCAAATTTTGGTATTATATTATAAAAATAAATATAATGTAATATAATGCTGCGGAGCAGCAGCGGTCCTCTAGTTTATTTTTTTAAATAATTTATTAGATTTGACGTCATTTATCAGACATATTGCAATTAATACTGTAATTAATATGCAAATTTTAATTTTGTTTCAATGGTGCGTGGTAGAGAAGAAGAAAGCATATATTTACTTTTTTCCTGAGCCTCCTCTACTACGATTCTAGGTAAAATAAAATAATATATAAAAAAACCCGCTATACAACTGAATTACCTGTGTGTGTTTTCTTTACTACTTGCATTAGTGCAATGTTAGGTAATATAAAAAAATATAAAATAAGGTATGATAATAAAAAAAACCCAGGTTACAAATGAATTACATTATTTGTGTATTGACATTCCTACAAATATATCAAAAGGGTGGTGTATTTTGTAAGCAGATATAATTACTGATAGTAGAAGAAATAATTACTATTATAAGCTATAAAATACCTAAAGCACAAATTTAGCACAACATTGTATACTTATAGGGCTGTTTAAATTACCGTAATTTAAAATTTGTTTGAGTAATTTCATTAAAATGAAAAAAATGTTCTACCCTTGTTCCCTTTTGTTCCCTAAAAGTTCTATTCCACTAAAGTTGAAATTTGAGACAAATATAGTAGTTCCATAAATATTTCATAACGCCCCTAATATTAAATGGTAGAGCTGTGACCACTCACAATAACTAAAGACTATAATCCTACCAACATTATAAAAAAGACCGCAGGTCTTTATCGATGACAGCTTGCGAGTAGTAACCCACGAGTTGTCACGGATGTAAAAGTATGTCGTCATCTAAAATACAAAAGCCCGTAACTAACAAAAAATTAAAAATTAGTTACTTAAAAACTACTATTTTCCCATAATTTTTTTTTTTTTTTTCATAAATAAATCCATCTTTGTTTTTTAAACTTAATTCTAAAATTTGGGTATTAAGTTTTAAGTAGTTTTTGTTTTATGATGTTTTTTGTTTCTCCTTCTATAAAAAAAATAATAATCTTAGCTACAGCCTCTTGCATTTTAGGCGATATATAGGGTTAAAGAGGACACTTTCGCCTACATCCGGGTGGTAAATGTTTCTTGTTCCCTTTTGTTTCTTAGAAGTTATATTCCACTAAGGTTTAAATTTGATAAAAGAATAGTAGCTTAATAAATATTTCATAACGTCCCTAATATTAAACAGTAGGGCTGTGATCACTTACATCAACTAAAGACTACAATCCTACCAATCATGTAAAAAGGGCCATTTATTTTTGATAAAATAGAAAAAAAATAACCTTTTTCTGAGATTAAACAAGTAAGAAAATTATAGTCGGTCTATATATATCTATCTATATCTATATGGGGACTAGACCCCAAAATGGACCGATCCTGACAATGTTTGGTAAAGTCTCTTGTATTTTGCAAAAATATATACAAACAAAATTTGAGAAGAATCAGTGCAATATTTTAGTTTTTTGATAGATTTAAGTGAAGATCGGGAAGCAACTCTATATGGGGCCTATGATTAAGAATTGTCCTATTTTTGGACTACTGATTAATGGATGTAATAAACACATACAAACCCAAGTTGGCTACGATTTATATGATAATTTGGATCTTATGGCAATTTATGTTGATTTCATAGGGGTCATTTGTATGGGGGCTAGGTCTGAACATGGACCGATTGTCACCAATTTCAATAGCGCTTATCCTATGGCCGATAAAAGGTTATATACCAAATTTCATCGAAATATATTCATATTTGCGACCTGCAGTATGATTACAAGCTTTATACGGACACACAGACGGTCGGACATCGTTAAATCGAATCAGATAGTGATTCTGATTCGATCGGTATAATAAAAGATGGGTCTAGGTCAAATGTTTTTGGTAGTTACAAAGAGCAGCACAAAGTCATTATACCCAAACCACATAGTGGTATAGGGTATAAAAACAGTTGAGTTTGACAGAAAGCCACACCCAAAATTAGAAATAGTTTAACCCAATCTTTTGGTTACTTTAATCTGGATATATTAGCTAAAAATCGTTGACAAAAATAAATTAGACTTTTGGCCAATGAAATCATAATTTCAGCCACAGTGCACCTGCCCAAAGCCAAGATTCAAATATAATCTAGCATTTATGGGATGAACTTGGGCGTCTACTGCAAAGCCAATTATGTATCAATTTGCTACTTATTCCTAATAGCTGTATTGCAGGAAGAATGAAGTCAAGTAAGACCAGATGTCTGAAAAAAATTATTTGACTCTATCCCAAGAAGACTGCACATGTCTACGATAAATTTTGGTGAACGTCGTAAAGAAATAATTTCTGAGATTTTGTCCCCTCTAAACGTCGCACAGTGGCCCCCTTAGAACAAATGATGTTCAAAAAATCAAAAATTTCATTTGCGCTTACGATATTTTGAATAAACTCATTTTGTAGGATATTGTTTAAAAATTGCAAATTCGCTACCTTCAAAAAAATCAGATTTTTAGTTTAGAAGATATAACCCTTCAAAGTTGACCGATTTTCAGTTTTCAAAAAAAAAAACACAATTTTTAGGCAATTTGGTTCAGTTTTCGGTGGAATATAAAATACTGGGTAACAAATCGTAATCTTTTTAAACTCTTTCATTTAACTCATACTCTCTGTCTGTCTGTTTGTCTGTGTGTCGTGGGGCAACCCCATTCCCCCTCATCCAATTTGTCTGAATATTGGCCCATAGTCTTGTCGTGACTGCAGACTAATATGGGGGTATTCACGCACAGTCACACATGGCCACGCACAATCACGGAGAGATTTAAAACGGATTTCCCCTTATCCAATTAATCTGAAACTTGGTTGATATACTTGTTGTAAAGAAAGATTAACTTCGACATAGTCACGCACAGTCACGCACAGTCACGCACAGTCACGAAGTGATTTGAGACCCATTTCCAGTTATCCAATCGATCTGAAACTTGGTCGATAGACTTGCTGTGGAAAAATATTAACTTTGGCATAGTCACGTACAGTCACGCATAGTCACGCACAGTCACGGAGTGATTTAAAACTCATTTTTCTTTATCCGATCGATCTGAAAATTGGTCGATAGACTTGCTGGGAAAAAAGATTAACTTTGACATAGTCACGCACAGTCACGCATAGTCCTGCACAGTCACGGAGTGCTTTAAACCCCATTTCTCCTCATCCAATCAATCTGAAACTTGGTCCATAGACTTGTTGTGAGCAAAGATTAATTTTAAAATAGTCACGCAAAGTCACGCACAGTCATGGAGAGATTCAAAACTCTCCACGGGTTTTAATAAAAACTTTGTTTTGATGAGTTATTCAGTATATTATAGAAAGAAAAAAAATACTGTTTGCTTTGTGCTTCTCCAGGTTAATCGATATTTTCCAACTGTAAATTTTTTCACTATTTTTCAACTTTGATGGGAAATAAAAAAAAATTTATTTTTATTTTTGGATAATAATTTTAAAATATAAAAAACTTGAAAAAGAAACATAAAAAATATAATGGCATGTTCAGACGGCAAAATGAACCCCTTGATTCGCTTTCTGAATCATGATTGTGAACCGAAGTGTTCAGACGAGTGTTTTTTTTGATTCAATCACGATTCGCTCGCCAACCGAGAATAAGAGATCGAACCGCGAATATTGCTGTCCATGTGAACATAGTATAAGATTATTAAAAATCATGTTTTTAATTAACATAAACATGATTTATTTCATGCCGTTAACAAATTTCAAATTTGATATCCCGTAGGTAAGCATCTAGAACAGTGAAGGCCGTACCAAGCACGCTGGTTCTCGTCTTCCGAACTATAACAAAAATACTCACCAGAGAGTAAAAGTAAACAACAATTTCATTTAGTCTTATGAAAGCTTTTGAGCAAAGCGGGTGTATGCCGCACTGCCTTTTTAAATTCATATATATTTTTTTTAATAGGTACACAGAGAATATTTGTTTAAAAGAAACCAAAAATGTTGAGAAAATTTCGAAGATTTGATAAACTAAATTACGCAAAGCAGTTAAATCTGCTATAAATTAAACATTTTCTATAAATTACATACGTCGCACAGTGGCGCCCGTAGAGCAAACGAGGTTGCAAAATTCAAAATTTTCATGTGCGCCGACGAAGTTTTGAATAAACCCATGTTATAGGAAACTTTTCAACGATTTCAAATATGCTACTCTTAATAATATCACATTTTTAGTTTAGAAGATATAACCGTTCAAAGTTGACCGACTTTCGGTTTTCAAAAAAACACACAATTTTTAGTCAATTTGTTGCGATTTCAGGTGTAATATCGCGAAAAATAGGTAACGAATCGCCTTATTTTTTGTTTGTATTGATTGATGTATTTATTAAATGTATAAAGATAAAAAAAAAATTAACTGTTTGCTTTGTGTTTCTCCTGGTAAATCACTATTTAAAAACTATCCGTTTTTTCACTATTTTTCAACTTTGACGGAAAATAAAAAAAATCTATATTTTTCTATATTTGCCATATTTGCAAAACATGTTCTTTGATTATTTCTTTACATAATTCAAAAGGTTTTATCTGCCCGTACGTGCCCGTTTTGCTTCTAGAGGTAAAAAAGGTTAAAAAGACATGGTTGCAGAAATTGTATGGCGTGCATCCCTTACATGTTTTGACTGACAGTAGTTTGATCTAATAGTTTGAAAATTGCATTTTAAGTCGGTTGTCTACCTGTGAGCCTCTGCCAAAGTCTACTCCCAATATTCTGTTACAGTCACAGGATGCACAAAAAACTACTCATTGAAATTCGCAGGTACGCACCTCACTTAAAAATTACTTTGGAGTACAAATGGTCAAGAACAATATTGACTTATGGTCCCTCCAGGTAGGCACAAATCTTATTTAGAACCGAGAATAATATCAAAATTGCATAATTCAGCCTAAATCCATATGTATGCAGGGAACAGGTAAATTTTTAGCCTATATATTGCAAAATAAGCATAATGCCTGGATTAGTCTACGACTGAAAGTTGGCGCAACAAGTACTGAAACCATGGCGTTAAACAATTTAAAATTATTTGAACTGTTTAGAAGGTCAACCACACCAAAGTTTTTCACGGAAGCTGCTTTAGAAGAACTTGATAGCTTATACGGAAATATTGAGAGAAGCGAAATTATAAAAAATAATTTTTATCTGATATATGCAAATATTAAGGCAAAATGGGTGAAATCTAATCAAACCATTCAGAACTTCAACTCCAAATACGAGGACTGGCTTAATGAAGACACCATCCTGGATATATTGACAGTAGATAAACCCACCACATCAACCAGAGGAGCAAAAGGGAGGCCAAAAAAAGTATTGAGGAGTGTTCAATTTTCACAAGAAAGAGGAAACTTGCCGATGCCACCAATGACTTGACCACGAAGCATTTATCGGACGCGCTGTCTATTAAATATACAAAGGATAGTGAAAGAGTTAGGTCGCAGATTACAAAATCTGTTGCTAATGCAAGCCCACTGCGACTAAAAAGGATTAAGGAAACCATTCCCACACCCACAAACGCACACATTAAAAAGTATGGTTCCGAAGAAGCCTTGGCCTTGTTTATGGTATGGACTTACAACTTTCCAAAGAAAAATATGAGATACTACGGTCATCCTTGATGCGACACGGGGCTGAGGTTTTACCAGGATACACGCATATTACGCAAGCCAAAATAAATTCACGACCACTGCATACGGAGTTTACGGAAGCCTCTGTGAAAGCCAATCTGCAGGATCTCATGGGCAATACAGCACAACGGTTGTTGGAGAGTCTTCCTGAAAATGAGGTGAAAATTCTTCCTGAGAAACTGACATTGATCAGCAAATGGGGCTGCGATGGATCATCCGGACAAAGCGTTTATAAGCAAAGGATATCTTCCGATGACGCTATAATATCGGACGGAAATATGTTTATGGCATCTTTTGTTCCTTTGCGGCTAAAATCTGATGTTTCCCTACACTGGAAAAATCCACATCCGTCATCAGTGCATTATTGCCGACCAATAATGTTTCAGTTTGCAAGGGAATCGGCAGAACTCATAAGGACCACGGTGAAGGACATTGAAGAACAAATAAACAAGATTAAGCCTACAAAGCTGCAAATTGGAGAAGGAAAATATATTGAATGCAATTACGAGTTCCACCTGACCATGGTTGACGGAAAAGTCGTAAACGAACTGACAGGAACAATCTCAACATTGTCATGCCCGATTTGCAAAAAGAGTCAGAAGAACTTTGGTAATTTAAACGATTCTACAAACGAGGAGAATTACGAATATGGAATGTCACCATTGCACGCAAGGATAAGGTGTATGGAGTTCTTGCTAAAACTGGCGTATACCCTACCACAATACCACAAGAGGAGGAAAACTTCGATCAAAATACATCAATAAAGGATAAGGAAAAGATCAGAAAGAAGCAAATACAGGATGCTTTTTTTAAACAAGTTGGACTAAAAGTAGACTGTCCCAAGCACGGATACGGTAACTCAAACGATGGAAACACTTCTAGGAGATTTTTTGAAAATGATGAGGCAGTAACTAGAATCACTGGAATTGACAATCAAATCGTGAAAAGATTGGGAACGATCTTGAATGTTTTAAACTGCAAAGAAAATGTCAATTCTACAAAATATGGAGAATATGCATCGAAAACTGCATCTCTTTTAGCAGAAATGTATCCACAGAAGAAGTTGACCCCGACCGTCCATAAAATATTGGCGCATGGCAAAGATATAATTGAGTACCAGTCTTTGCCAATTGGAGAGCTTTCTGAAGAAGCACAGGAGTCTCTGAACAAATTTTATAAAAAATATAGATTGCAGAACACATTCAAAGCATCAAGGGTAAGTCAAAATGAGGACCTCTTCAACATGTTGGCAGCATCTTCCGATCCACTTATTTCTTCCCTGCGGCATGTGAAGTCACGAATAGAGTTAGAAATAATTATAGTTTAGAAATGATTAGTCTTTTAGATATACCTTCTCTTACGAATTGTGATGAATATTTTACAGAAAATTAAAAAAATAAATTTAAAAAAGAAGTAATTTTTTTTTAATTTGTTGGGTAATAATTTAAAACATAAAACCCTAAAGAAAAAAAATAAAAACAATCTAAAAATGTAAAAATAATTTTTTTAGTTACCATAAAATTGATTTTTCTACAAATTTTAACTTTGATAACCCATAAGTAGGCCCCTACAAAGCGTAGCACCCTTTCCAAACGCTCATTTCATAGGCTGAACAGTTATCTATCATAAGCTGTTTAAACTGTTCAATTATGTTATTCGGTTCAAAAGATATGATTTTTGCAACGAAAAAACTCAAATGGGGCCACTGTGCGTCGCCTCCATTTGACAACATTATAGCTGTCTTTTATAGATTTTTTTTTAATTTTAAAAAAGATCCAGTTACCGCAGGCTGGTGAGTTATTTAGTTTTTGGTTATATACCACTTTTTAACCTTTGAAACTTCTTATCTTTTCAAGTTTTGCTATTTTTTTTTGTTTTTTAAAGAAATGAATTACTTATTACTTACTTCAAACTTATGGATAAAAGAGATCATATGTTCCTCACATTTTGTTTTACATTTTCAGCATGTAAGATTTAAACTTTTAAAACAACAAAATATATTTAGAATTTTACCATATTCTTCGTGAACTCAACTATTTGCCCTTTTAGTCATTCATATAAACATTCATACAAAATCTACACAAACCCATTTACTATCGGCATTATGTTACGTCCATGGTTTTCGATCAGTGTAGTACAACTAACACATGCTCATAAACACTATTACTAACTCAATTCTCTCGATGGCCATCACTGATCTAGAAGGTGTAGCACTTTGTTGAAACAGTTATTTTATAGGTTGGATACGAGTAATTACTTATCAAATGCCTCTTAACTTATTATCTCAATCGGTTCAAAAGTTATGATTTTTGCTACGAAAAAGCTCAAAAGGCGCCATTGTGCGTCGGAGAGCAAATCCGTTGACATTTTTCCCTCTAGCTACACCTTCCTTAATATTTCCGGTAGGTTTCTAATTAGCACCTTTTCTGGCAAAATCTATTCTAGAAATTCTAGGGAAAAATTTTACTATGTATGTAGTTTAAACCAACTTAATGAAACTTTTTGGTTAAAAAAGTGCTTTGCAATCCACAGAGCATAAGCTTATAAAAGGCCATTATTTGAATTTCTATGAAAATTACATTGATGTTTTCTGGTTCTAAGATTGTCTGCGTTTTAGTTAAATGTAAATCTCAGATGGGTAGCAAGAAAAGAAGTGTTTCCAAAAAATATTAATCTTGTGTTCACATTTCTTCGCTGACGTTTTGAATAATATATAATCCAACAAATGTCCCTTTTGTACACATCGGCAGGCGGTTCTCCAATCGCCGAGCCATTTCCTGAGGTTTGAAAACAGGACATTGTCGGTAGGGAGCACAAGGCACATATTGGATCAAATGTAAGCTCAATTTATGAAGTTTAACCGTTCCGATTGCACACATGCCTTCGTTGAACCGGTCTAATAAATTGACATGATATTCGCCGTTGATTGTATTCCATATTAAAGGTAAACTATTTGGATTGTAATTGCCCACACTAACTTCTTGACAGAGAGATAGGCCTTTCTTTAGCGCTGATTTTCCCGAAATAAACTTACTGCTTCTACTGCTTGTTTATATTGGGTGTGTTGATCCCACCCATAGTTGTGAATAAGCTCAAAACCTTCTCCAAGTTGCGGTTTTCTTTTACTAATAGAAGAATTGACATTTGTAGCTAAAAGAAAACACGGTAAACAAATTGAGGGTAAATTGAAAATTTTCAAACTCACTCAGCAAAAAACTAATTAGCCACAATTAACATGATAAAATATTAAGAATTACATTTAAAACAAAAGCTATAAAAACAATAACAAAACACAACATTATTTTCCACTTAAGTTGTATTTATGTCCCACAATTAATATGATGTTTAATAATTTTGGAGCATTCGTACCGCTCCAAAGCCTCATGAATAAAGCAGTTTATCATATCAACCAACAACAAAAAAGAAAAAAAGTAGATGGGAATGGAAGAAGTAGAGAAGAGGGGATGTTCAAACTGATGCTGGTGCAATACTAAGTGCCTTACGGACAAATAAAAGGTCATTTAGACTGTCACATGTTGTTGTTGTTGTTGATGATGGTGGTTAAATAAGAAAATATTGCGTGTAATAAATTTTATCGCTCTCGTTGATAATTTGCCTACATTACCACAAAAAAAAAAAGAAAAACACAATGAAAATGAGGATTATGAATAAAAAAATATGTGAAAAAATTATTTTTTTAACCCAGTGATTGTTTTGGCAAATAGAGAACTTATGAGCCCTTTGGCGTAATAAACAATACCAACAACTATCTATAATATTACCCAGCAAGGAGAGACTATCCACAGAAGTGAAATAGATATTATTCTTGAGCAAATTTTTATAACCCAGCAAAAAAGTACATCCAAAGAAATGAAACGGATACTAAACTAGTGATGTGGCAAAATTTGATCAAGTCCAATTAACTTATCATAGCGCTATCATTTGAAGGACGTTGTTTTTTGTGGTTCCTGGGAAGTTCATTGTAAATAGCTGATATGTTTATGTTGCTTTTTGAAACAACTTCTTAAGAGAATTTATATCTATAATATTAATAGGCTAGGCAATTTCTTGTGACTGATGTTTTGTTCTACCGTTTTATCCCAATTTTGACCAAACGTATGTTATTTGAAAGGTATTTCTTTTTAGCCGTTTTGCAGATTTACAGATTTTTAAATTTTTTCCCTTATTTTGAGTAAATTGCATTTAAAGTTGCTACTAACACATACATAAAATTATGCTATGTGTGTGTTTAATAAATTTGTTAATGTGTTTGTAATAAAAATAAGTTTGTTTTTTGTGTTAATTTGTGACTTTATTTAATGAAAAAATAAAATTTCCTAGAATTTGCTCTCGAATTTCGAGGACTGGAATCTGCTACTCTAGAGTTAAAGAGTAACATATGGAGAACGACGTAATATTAATATCATTCGACGTAATTTCCTTATTCCCCAGCATACCAGCGAATTTGGGTTTACGATGTATAGTGAATAAGTCTCAGATAAGATATAGCGATGTCTGTCCGTCTGTATGTATGTTCATGTAAACCTTGCAATCAAACTACAGGTCGCATATATAAAGATATTTGGTATTAATGTTTGAATTTTTTTTTTATATCTTTTTAGAATGTACTCATTATTGTTGGTAATCAATTTGTTTACATATTTATTCATTCATACTTTGCAATTAAACACTTTTTTGATTTGTAAACACATATTCATTGATTCGTATTTTAGTTTTCAATCATATAGAGAAAACAAAATTTTCATTCACAATTTATCTATACCATAGAAAACAAGTCTTTCTCTCTGCTCACAGGTTATGGGCCCAGAACCGTCACTATAATTGTATTGTTGGCTGTTAGTTATTTTCGTGGATTTATATTGTTTTCTGGAACGTGTGATTAGTGCAAATAAGCTAATGGAGGAATTCAAGATCAGCCAATTCGAAAGTTTGGAAGGATGGACTCTTTGGAAATTCCAGATAAAGGTGGTACGACGTACAGTGTCGCGAGTGCGGCCAAATATGCCAAAATCGAAGATTGGAATTGTTAAAGTATTTTTAAGAAATTCGATAGATAATATTCCTATTAAGAAAAATCAAGATGAATTGTTTCAATATCTAAAACCATTTAAGCACAGCATGGATCCAAAGTTTGATTTTTTGTTGCTTCTTATGTTGAACTTAATAAATTGCTTTAAAATCGCTTGTACTTAAGACGCTCTGTACTGTTCAGTTGTGGTTCTACCATTATGTTTTATATGTCAAATTAAAACATAGTTTTTATATTTGATGGTAACCCTATTTTTTTGTTTATTTTTATTATATATGATTAACGACATTACTTAAAAGTAGACAATAAACAAAAACAGAGTTTAAATTAAAAACTAAATATTCAAAAGCGATTTAAAAAAAAACATTCAATAACATATCTCCAATTTTTTGATATATTCTTCCGGAAAGTATGTATAACAAAATACCAAAATATAAATTACCAAAATTTGCCTATTTGTTTTTTATACTAATTTAACTTTAGTGGCAGCAGTTGTTGTAAAAGAGCTTTTTGGAATTTGGATGTCAAGTGAACTTGCAACATTTGATAAAAAAAAAAACTAATTTAATGGTTGAATTTGTTAAAAAAGCAGTTCTTTTTGGTCTTAATAAAGCGAAGCTAAGAAAAAGGTCAGTTTTTTGAATGCGCAATTCAAAAAGAAATGGGAAGCTGCTAATAGAACCCGCGCAATTTTTGAAAAGAAAAATTTTTTTTGGCTGGCTTCCATAATGGATTTTAAGTCATGTGAAGATGTAACTCCGCTTAATGACGAGGTAAGCTATTAACGTACTCCTGTTTTCTTACCTAACCTTTTTCGTATTTAGCAACCAAATACAAGTAAAGGTAGACCGCGAAAAAGTTATGAAGAGTCGAGTGAGAGAGAAAAGCGGCGTAAAGATTAAATAGTGCAAGAAAGTGTTCTACGGAAGCCATAAATAGAGATATTTTGAAACATTTGTAATTATATTCGGAACCAAAAATCTCAATTCATCACAAATTGTGTAAAAAAACAAAGCCAATCAAACGAGAAAATCAAAACATATATCTGTGGTTTTCTAGAATAACCGCGTATGTCATAAAATCAAAATGTTCACGGGAGCCAAAAAACGTTATATTTGAAATTTTGGGCTCGATATAAAGATTTTAGGGCTTTTTATTTAACAGTCCTGTAGATATGGGCAATAAATACTTTATATAAAATTTTGAGTCAAAAATCTACAGAGGAATAGATCGTAAACGTAAATAGATCGTAGACGTAAATTACACTTAAAGTGTGTGCAGATAAAAACAACTTATGTCGACAAACGTCGTTTTCTCTGAAAAAGGAAACTACATATGCAACCACCCATGTAGACATATGTTGTTGTTGCTTGAAAAATTGATTTTTTTGTTCGTCAACAAAAAGTTAAC
The DNA here is from genome assembly GCA_963682025.1 of Cordilura impudica. Taxonomy (NCBI): domain Eukaryota; kingdom Metazoa; phylum Arthropoda; class Insecta; order Diptera; family Scathophagidae; genus Cordilura; species Cordilura impudica. The sequence continues at coordinate 165,199,525 of OY821517.1, forward strand.
GGGACTTAGGATGAGAATATAACAACGTATCAAGAATAATAGTGACAAAAAATAACAGAATTAAACACACAAGTTTTTATAAGTGGTTATAAACTAATAAATTATTTTAAATTATTTTGCATTTTTTTCATTAATAACAACGTATGTCTCTATGTGTCGTTTTCTGAGAAAATAATTTGGCAGCGATCAAACGTAGGTTGACATACGTCAATAGTGCTGCAAATTAATTTAATGAACATTTAAGTTACGTCGTTATTTAAAGAAAAAACTCGGAAATGGTCAATATTTAAAAAAAAAAAAAAAAAAATGGAACACATGTAAAGAGCGTTAAAACTTAATATATTTGGCATCGTTAACTCAAAACTGACAAAAAATGGACATACGCGGTTATTCCAGAAAACCGCAGATATTTCACTTGATTAAGTTGATGTGGAGAGTGAAAGTTCTCTTGATATTGATTTTGAGGCTTTCCTTTCAGAAGATTCTAACAGTGAATCCTCTGAAAATGAGCTAAATCAAGTCTCCTTTTATTTTGTAATATTTTATGTACTTATTTTTATGGCATTTTTGTATGGGTATTAAAAATGAAACAACCAAAATAATAGAAATCGTTTAATTTATATGTGACATAAATCAATAAAATTTAAGTGGGCGTAGTATAAAAAATGGGCGTGGCAGCCTACCCCATGTTAATTTTTTTTAATAAGGGTATGTAGTCCTCTTAGGTCCCATAATTTAAAAACTCTAGGTCAAAAATTAGAAATGCTACGATTTCCCTTTATATGAAAGGTGGATAAATGTACATGGATTTTTCAGCGATTTTTTGTAGTTTTTTGAACTTTGATTTATTTTAGCGGGAACGAGAAATAATTTTTTTTTTTTTTAATTTTTTTTTATTGATATATATTTTTGTATTGCATCTAATACAAAATTTTAAATTTTTTATAAGTATATCATTAAATTTGTATAGGGGTACAAAACTGATTTATTGTGCAAGTTGGAGTGGGCGTAGCGGAAAAAGTAGGCGTGGTAACTGCCATTTTTCTTTTGTTTTTTTACTTTTGGGGTGCCTGATAAGTTGCGCGCAAGATTTCATGACTCTAGGTCTAAAACTGTGAATTTTAGAATTTGCCTTTATATGGGAGATGGGCGTGGCAGTTGGCAGATTTTTACGCTTTTTCCATACCAAATTGTTTTGCTCTACAAGCACCCTTTATATTTTTGGCCAAGAAATGTTACTCTGTGCGACGTGCTAGTAACCTTTGGAATATTGTAAATGTAGTTCTAAAAATGCCTGAGGAAGCTGGTGGTGATTTAAATAACTGGAGTTTTGCAGATGCCAAAGCTCAAAAGACTCTGGCAATTAATGTCCATGGGTGAGGAGCCGATGTTGTATGAAATAAATTGTGATTCAGCGGCAGCAATTTGGTCTGTTCTCGAAAGCGTATATGAATAGAAGTCTGAAACGTCGATACATTTGCTTCAACAATATGTTAAAGTTCCTAAAGATGCAATTTCTGTACACATTTCTAAATTACAGAAGATGGCAAAGCAGCTTGAAGATCTTGGTGAGAAAATTTCAAATAATATGCTTTAACCAAGATATTGATGACATTGCCGTTCAGAAGAACGAACTCTTAGAAATTTAAAATCAAGATTGTATATGGAGGAATCCAGATTAGGAATTCAACCCTTGAAGACCGAAGCGTTTGTACATAAAAGAAATTTTAAGAAAAATTTCAAAAATAGTTAACAAAATCAAAACGGTAACAAGAACTTAAAACGAAAATTCGGACATTGAAAACGAGATTGTCTCCACAAAAATGTTAAGAAGTCTGGTGGAGGTGATGTTTTTGTCAAAGAGCATTTATTTGTAGTTTCTTCAGAAGAATATGCATGGTATGCTGATTCTGGTGCAGGTGCTAATATGTCAAGCAGAAAATAATGATTACAAAATTATATTCAGTTTGACACTCCAAAAAGTATAAGAGTTGGAAATGGTGTTGTCATTCCAGCATTTGATAAGGTTGATGTTTATGTAAAGACATTTGATGGTAAGGTTTGGAATAGCAAATATATGTTTAATGCTATTTATGTACCGAAAATCAAAGTAAACCTTTTTTCTACAAATGAATGTCTGGATAAAGGGTACACTATGGAAGCCGAAGCAAAACTGAATCATGAAATAAGCTCATATACTCACATAGGCAACGAAAAGATACTTTGGATTTACAAGTCTTTATAGAAGCCATAAGTTCTGCCAACCCTTCATAACTTAAAAACAGGAAAACAAATGGTTTAATTTCAAGTGTTTTAACTCTAGGGAAAGATACTTTAAAGCATTACAAAAATTTAGAGAAAATCCAACAGAAGGAAATAGATTAAATTATATTGTTGAGAATAAAAAATTCAAGGAGTTATGTGAATCTAGTAAAATTGAATACTACAAGGGCATAGAAATAAAACTGAATAAAAATAAGGATTGGTGGAACCCAATCAAAGTTTTAAAAAGCACAGAAAAACAACAAATCCCTGAAATACCACTACATCAATTTAAACAGTACTTCCTAGAACTGCTAAGCCCCCCACAAATTTAAATAACATAGAATATGCACCAATGTTCTTTATGGACAATGATTTAGATCGCCCAATTACAATGGCAGAAGTAAAAATTGTATTTATGGTCTACATAATCGACCAAGTGAGCAAACAATTAATGCGATTGTGACCAAGTTTCGCACTCAGTTTACTTTATTGGACATTAAACCAACCACACGAATGCGTACAGTGCGTACAGAAGAGAATATTGCGTCTGTTTCTGAGAGTGTTACTGAAGACCGTGAAATGTCGATTCGTCGCCGTTCGCAGCAATTGGGTTTGTGTTATTCGACCACATGGAAGATTTTACGCAAAGATCTTGGTGTAAAACCGTATAAAATACAGCTCGTGCAAGAACTGAAGCCGAACGATCTGCCACAACGTCTAATTTTCAGTGAATGGGCCCTAGAAAAGTTGGCAGAAAATCCGCTTTTTTATCGACAAATTTTGTTGAGCGATGAGGCTCATTTCTGGTTGAATGGCTTCGTAAATAAGCAAAATTGCCGTATTTGGAGTGAAGAGCAACCAGAAGCCGTTCAAGAACTGCCCATGCATCCCGAAAAATGCACTGTTTGGTGTGGTTTGTACGCTGGTGGAATCATTGGACCGTATTTTTTCAAAGATGCTGTTGGACGCAACGTTACGGTGAATGGCGATCGCTATCGTTCGATGCTAACAAACTTTTTGTTGCCAAAAATGGAAGAACTGAACTTGGTTGACATGTGGTTTCAACAAGATGGCGCTACATGCCACACAGCTCGCGATTCTATGGCCATTTTGAGGGAAAACTTCGGAGAACAATTCATCTCAAGAAATGGACCGGTAAGTTGGCCACCAAGATCATGCGATTTGACGCCTTTAGACTATTTTTTGTGGGGCTACGTCAAGTCTAAAGTCTACAGAAATAAGCCAGCAACTATTCCAGATTTGGAAGACAACATTTCCGAAGAAATTCGGGCTATTCCGGCCGAAATGCTCGAAAAAGTTGCCCAAAATTGGACTTTCCGAATGGACCACCTAAGACGCAGCCGCGGTCAACATTTAAATGAAATTATCTTCAAAAAGTAAATGTCATGGACCAATCTAACGTTTCGAATAAAGAACCGATGAGATTTTGCAAATTTTATGCGTTTTTTTTTTTAAAAAAGTTATCAAGCTCTTAAAAAATCACCCGTTATAAAAAAAGTGATAAAGGTATTATCGTCTAATATCGTTCATGTCATAGCAAAAATTTTTATGGGTATTTTAAACACAAGGATAAATTTATAGCTAAACAAACACAATATTATACGTGAGTACCAAGCAGGCTTCCGTGAAGGATATCCTACTGTAGATAATTTGTACAACTTAGCAGCATTTGCTCATCTAAAATATAATGAAAATAAAAAGCTATACTTTTTTTTTATAGATTTTCGTGCAGCTTTTGATAAAGTCTCGAGAAAAGCTCGGTTTTACAAACTCCAGAGTACTGGTTTATCAACAAAGATGACTAGAATGATTCAGAGCACATACAGCCATACCAAATTTGCAGTTTGGAATGGAGAAGTTTTATCGACAGATTTTGCGACATGTACTAGGGTAAAACAGAGGTGACTGCTGTCGCCAACGCTTTTCTCAATTTATTTAAATGACTTTCACAAGTATATAGAAGGACGAGTTAATGTCGGTTCACCTTATTCAGGTTCAGATTATTAATGTACGCTGATTATATAGTAATTTTAGCAGACGATATTCTTACCATGCAGTCTATGATCAACAAGCTGGAGAGATATTGCGATATATGGAACCTAGAAGTTAATCTAGGTGGTGCATCAATTAGAATTTCAAATGATTACACATATTTTGGAGTTACACTATCGCCAGAAATGAATTTTAAAAAAACATATCGAAAAGAGAAACTTATCAGCTAAAAATAGCATAAATGCAACATGGAAAAATTTTTAATCTAAAAAAGAGATTGTATTAAACGCGAAGTGGATCCTTTTCAAATCAGTATGTCGAGCTATCCAGTCATATGGAGCCCAAATATGGGGTTTCTCATTATTCGAGGAAGTCGATAAACTCCAAAGGTTTTTCTTAAAAAAGGTTCTTAAATTACCACAATTCACACCTACATACGCGCTGATGCTAGAACCTGGCTGTGAAAATAACACAGGTCAACAGCAAAAATGCCGATCAATAACCACTATATAGCGTTCATGCATCATGGCTACCTATGTACAAAAATGGTAAAATTTTTCAATTCTATGGAAAAATGTTTTTTTTAATAATTTTTAAGTAAAATTGTCAATATTTTGAGACATTTGTCCACTTATGTTGTCACAACTCAAAAACAGCTACTCCGATTTTGTTAAATTAAATTTAATAATATTAAGATTTACAATATCTTTAAATCATGTATATTGTTGTTTTTTAATCTGATTAAAAGTTTAAAAGTTAGGAACAAATTGTTTGGAAAAAAATAAAAAAATGATAAACAAAAATTTTTTTTCTTTTAAAAAAATCTGGAAAAAATCGAAAACTGCCAAAAGTATTAAATTATATTTATTCATAGTGAAGCTACATATCATGTGAATTCAACGAGTTATGGATCATGAAAATCGATGTATGCTTTAGGTTTTTATTCACAATTAATTGTTTGGAAAAAACGTTTATGACATTTTTATGATAATAGCGCTCAGTATTTATAAGAGCTCGTTGAGCCTTTTTTTTTTTCATTCAAGAAGTGTTTGCGATAACGGAAACATCATTTTATCCCTAAATAAAGAATAAAGTCATTCAGCTTAGAAGTTAAAAACAATTTTCAAGTATTAATAAAAATGAGCAAGAAAGCCAGAATATTTGTATGTAAAAACAATCTGGATTTTTTTGTTGTGTGCGGCCAATATATCACCGGGAAAAAACTGAAATTCTTTCCTTCATTGCAAAAGTTATTTCAAGATTGCTATAATATATATCCGCACAAATTGAACCAGTATTGGACACCGAGTACTATATGCATTTCATGTCGAATGACGACACTTGGAAATTTCGAAGCCTATGGTATGGAGAGAAACAGCGAGCCACGAATCCGATTGTTATTTTTGTTTAAGTACAAAAAGCGGTTTTGAAAAACATGCAATATTTCTGGTTTGATGACTGCCATGGGCGAATGGCGTTTATTTATCGACTCATCAAAACGCAGCTTAAAGTGTGTCCTTTTGCATAATGGAAATAAATTTCACTCCTTGCCGATCGCACATTCAACCAAAGTAAAAGAAGAATACTCTGTATACTCTGTCATGAAGAAGATAAAGGATGATGAACATAAGTGGGTAATTTGTGTTGATCTTAAGATGGTAAATATTCTCTTAGGTCAACAAAGCGGCTTTACCAAATATCCTTGTTTTATACGTTTTATTGGTGAACGATACTGATTTTGACAATTCAATGTCAGAAATTGAGAAGAATGCATGGGATTCGTTTGTAAGGGGTTATTAAAAATTTCTTGGGAAATAACAAGGATGACGATTACTGTTATGTATTTGAAACTAATTAGCATAAGTCAAACCAAACACTTGAATTTGGTCTGTACTAATTTTTTGTTTCTTAAGTTGACTGGTCTTCAAGAACTTGTAATTTGAGGATCAGTTGTAGAGTAATTAAACGAAATAAATTCTTTTCACTACTCTACAAAGCACGTTGAAGAGATGTTATCTCACTTCCATCGACTTGGATGCAACATGAGCATCAAAGTACACTACCTACACAGTCACCTACATCGATTTTCTGCAAATCTAGGAGACTTGAGCGAACAGGGCGAACGATTTCACCAAGATATCCGAACAATTGAGGAACGATACCATGGTCGCTGGAATGCGTATAAAGAAAATTCCAGAGTTTGTAGTTTATATTAATTATAATAAATTTAAATAATAAAATATAAATTTCAATAAAATATAAAATGTTTTTGAAATTCAATCAACCGAAAGAAGAACATTAACAACTCATTTTAATTTTGTTTCAATGGTGCGTGGTAAAGAAGAAGTAAGCATATATTTCAAAAATTCATAACTACACTGTATTCTTAATCGGACCGGTATCTGGCATTTCAGCCTTCATCAGCGATTTATTGAACATTGTGATAATTGATATGTTATAATTGAATAGATTGTTTCTATATGATATTCAAATCAACCGTGAGGTTTGAACTAGAGGTAGGCGTGATTCACACATACAGTGTGTTCACGATGGAATCACGTGGAATCACACGTGAATGTGCAAAATTAAAAAATTTTCACACGTGAGTGTGAGTGAATGTGCAACAGCCTCTTCGTGAGCGTGAGTGAGTGTGAAAATGTTGTTCGTGAACGTGTTCACAAGAATTCACGACAAATAAAATATTTTTTTTACTCTAATTCAGATTTTTTTGGCAACACTATTTTTATGATTAGTCTGGTAACCCTTAGCGCGCGAAAAAGATTCACATGAAACAATCTGTTTATTTTGACATTTGATTGTCAAAGTTGTAAAATAAATAAACCACAACTAAAATTACAAAATGAGTATTAAAAAACAAAAATTGGACATTGAAATTGATATTAAAAAAAAACGAGTATATACATTTGTTCAACCCAGTGGAACTACAAGTGAAGTGTGGAAAAACTTTAAAATAGTTCAAAAAGACGAAGAAAGCGTGGGTGCAATAAATGCAATAAATGCAAAGCATTGATAAAATTTTCACCAAAAAGTGGGACAGGAGGACACAAATGTCTTGCAAAAGGTCATGTTCAAGCATCAGTTTCCAATTTTTTGGTGAATGCAAAAATCCCAACGGAAGCCAAACACATAATTGGTGAGAAGCAATTGAATTTTATTGTAAAAGATTTGCGGCCGCTTTCTGTCACTGATGGTAATTAGTTTTTTGTATTCGATTTTATTTTATTCTTTAATTAGTTGAACTTTTTCTTTCAAGGTGAGGGATTCAAAGAACTTGCACAGGCTTTGATAGCAGTTGGAGCAAAGCATGGTAATATTCCAGTAGCAGATGTACTGGTGTCTCGCAAAACGTTGACAAGCAGAATTCTTCATGAAAAATATAATGATACTAAAGATGAATTGATAAGTATCCTAAGCAATGCAAATATGGCATTTACAACTGACATGTGGACTGATGAGTAAAATCAAAGGAATTTTTTAACATTATCATGTCATTTTATTAATACACAATGCAAGCTTAACGTAAAAATCTTAGGCAATCGCGAATTCGATATCGGTAAGCATAAGATTTAAATATGCAATTTCATACAGAAAATTTTCAATAATTTGTTATTTGATTTGCAGGACGAAAGACTGGAGCTCATATATTAGAATTCGTCAAAAATATATTAAAAGATTTTCATGTTGAGGACAAAATTGAAAATAGCGTATTTGTTACTGATAATGGGGCCAATGTCGTTGCTGCTTTCAAGTCGTATAAAAGGATATCCTGTGCATGTCATAATCTTAACCTGACAATGGAAGACGTCCTATTTAAGGATAAGATTTCTGATGTACAACGATTGATAGATGGTTGTAAAAAGTTAGTTGGATACTTTAAACATTCTGGTTTAAATAACAAATTAACTTTTTCGCTAAAACAACACGTTACAACCAGATGTAATTCTATATATTACATGTTGCACAGTGTTGAACGAATGAAACCAGAAATTAAAACAATTTTGAATGAAAACGATGAACTTAAAGGAATATCTAATATAGATTTTTCATTTTTAATAACCATTTTAAAAATTCTTCAACTATTCACGGAATGCTCTGAATTTTTGAGCATGGAATCTATTCCCACAATTAACATGTATTTATTATGGTATGAAAGACTGAAAAACCATTGTGAAGCAGATACTATTGACTCCAAATTAATGCAAGAACTGAAACCTTGTGCAAAACTTGAAATTCAAAAACGATTAAAACCGGAACTCGTGCACTATATTGGTTTATGCAACTATTAAATCCATGGCGCAAAACACTCCTAAAGAAACCATTGTCGAAATAGAAAATGAACCATTCAACTTCCAAAAATAACCCATTTTATGAATATATGGACGTATATCAAACTACGTCAAGTCAACATAATGATATCGATTAAGAAATTCAAAATTATTTACTCAAAAAAATCAAAGCAGAATGCGATATTTTAAAATTTTGGAAAGAAGCAAGTGATCTTCCTATATTGAAGAAAATAGCATTAATAATTCTCTGTATACCAACCAGTTCAGCAACGAGCGAACGAGTTTTTTCGACATCTGGAAGGATATTGGAAAAAAGACGAAGTAAACTACTTGGAGAAAATGTAGATATGCTTTTATTTCTAAATAAAAATATATAATAATTTTATATATTAAAATACAAATCATAAAACTTTACATATGTATATGTATTACACTTTCTTGTATAATATACAAATAAATATGTTTTTTGTTCTAACAAATTGATTTTAAGTTATATGTGTTTTACCAATTTCTCTAAAATTTCTCTAAAATTGTTATAGGTAGTTACTTAAATAACAGACTTCCGATAATTTTGCCACGTTTTGCTTTCAATAGCATTATTTGTCAGTTGGAATTTTATATTTTCTCTATTTTCTGGTTTTTTTTTCTTGTCGTGAATTTTCGTGAATATTCGTGAACACGTGAATGAGAGTGAATGTGAAAAAATATCTTCGTGAGCTTTCGTGAATGTTCAAAAATGGTTCGTGATCACACGTGATTGTGAAAAATTAAAAAATTTTCACACGTGAGTGTGAGTGAATGTACAACAACATGTTCGTGAGTGTGCGTGAGTGTGCAATAATGTATTCACGAATCCCACCTCTAGTTTGAACCATGAACTGTCACATACACTCGTACTTGCACTTTTTGATCAGCGCTTTAACACACTCACCTAAAGTCAGGCCTACGAGCAGGGTGGTTCGAATCAGTTTTCGTACCATACAGCTTTTACTTCGTATTAATTTCAGAAGATACAACTCTGCCCAAACAAATACGCGTTATATTTTGAATTTTTAATATTTTCTTGCATTTCTTGCAAAAGTTCAAAAATAACGATTGTTTCTTTGTTTTTAATATTTTTTTAAATTTTTTGCAAAAACTCAAAAAATAAGTAAAAAAAAATAAAATAAAAATAATATTATTTAAATTTGTAATTTAAAGAAATGAATTGAAAATAAAGAACAAGTAACTAACTAACATAAAAGATGTGTTATGCGGCGCAATATTAAAGATTCAGATGGCGATTTCTTTTGTGAAGGGTGTGTAATGGATAAGCAACACAGAATGCCATTTGCTGAAATTCTAAACACAGCCAAAGAAGTCGGAAGCAAGAAAAATCGTTTGGTGGATCTTGTTTTATGGTTGTTTTTCGAAATGACTTTTCGTACTATCGTTACGTTTACTTCATCAAAGCCAAATCCGATGTACCTGAAATAATAACTGCATATTTTGAACAAGTTGAAGCAGATACAGGCACGAAGGTTAAAACATTACGATCAGACAATGGTTCGCAGTACGTAAATAAAGAGGTACGTAATATTTTACGTTAATACAACGTTATGCACCACAAATCTACACCATATACACCGGAACAAAATGGTAGAGCCAAGAGACATGAGAACATTAGTAAAAGCAGCTAGATCTACGATACACAATAAGAATCTTAATCTTAATTACTGGGGAGAGGCAGCTAATTGTATCGTATTTATATTAAATATGTAGAAAATTGGATTCGAAGACCGAGGAAGGGTGATATCAAGAAAACAGTAAAGGTTATTTGATATTGAATCTACAGAGGAATTTGGGTATGCTCACAATGACTTAGAAGAACAAAATACAGTTAGAGACAATGATCATGACAAGGATTTAAAAATTATGTTGATAAAATAATTTTAATTTCAATTTATTAATTAATTAAAATCTTAAATTTTTTTCTAACTTGATGACTATATGATAAATATCGAAAATAGTTTATTTTTATATTTGTAAAAATCTATATCTATATATATGGGACGTTTCATGTCAAGTGATCCGACTTTTAAACCGGTGTCTTCCGATCGGGATGAAACACTGAAGGACAGATTCGATGATGTGATAACAATCGACGGCACTGCTCAACACCATGCTTTTATACCGCTTGTCGATGGAAGACTCAAGTTTTCTGCCTCCACTCAATGCGAGTTTTTTCTAAAGCCAAAAAGAAACCAGCAGCGAAATCAACAGCTGAACGTAGTAACGCCAAGAAAAGATTGGCAAAAAAGCAGCATATAAAGGCGATAAATAGCTGGATGAAAGACTGGGTATTTAAAAATGTACAAAACTTAAATACTTCATCAGCTACAATAAATTAATTAAAAAAATAGTTATGTTATAAATGGACCTAATATGATAACGATAAAATTTTATTACATTCTTTATCTTTTTATTTTTATTATTATTATTATATATTAATTTAATTATTATTACAAATAAATAAAAAAAAAATAATTTTTCAACATTTCTATAGAAAAAAAGTGTTTTTTTTTTCCTGAGGTTAACATATTGCGAGCACTAAAGTATCGAAGGTATGAAATTTTAGTTAGGTATGTTAAATACCGTCTGAAAGGTTAATTTGTCTAGTTTCTGAGTATATGCTTTATTTTTAAGGTTTTGGAAACACTTACACAAAAATTCAAATAAGTGCATATGCTAAAAATTTAAAAACCGTTGTCCTGAGTTACAAAACATTTTTTTTACCAAAAAGCTCTTAAAGGAAAAAACTGAAGCTTTCTTTTGAGCAAAAAAAAAATAAAATTTCCTTAAAAAAAAAAAGTCAAAAAAATTTTTGATTTTTCAAAAAAGTCAAAAAAAAAATTTTTATTTTCCAAAAAACGTCAAAAAAAAATTTTTTATTTTTTTTTAAATTTTTTTTCGAAAGTCTGACGAAATATTTATTTAAACTATTTGGGACAAATTTTTCTAAGGACAATAGGGAAAAAGTTACATGGATGAGAAAAAAAATATCTGTTTGGTCAAAATGTAAAATTTTGACCCCCTCTAACTCAAAGAGTTCTCTACCGATCTTGTTGAAAAATTGTGTCTAAACTACTATCGAATAGGACTAACTTTGGTGCAAATTTCGGAAGGCATTTGTTTCAAAAGTTGATATGAAATGCCCCATATATTTATTCGTTCACACTTTGCATTTAAATACTTTTTACGTTTCTGATTTATCCAAACATATTAATTGATTTGTATTTTAATTTTTAATTAAATAGAGAAAAAAAAATTTCGTTCATCATTTATCTATACCATAGAAAAATAGCGAGTCTTTTTCGCTGCTAACAATTATGACTTTCACTTGTTATAACGTTTGAACTATTTTTATTGTTCTAATAATACAATTAAATATATATAAAATACAAATATATAAGCTTTTCTCGATCATAGGACGAACGCTATTGAAATTGGTGAACATTGGTGCATGTTCGGATCTAGTACCCATACAAATGACTCCTATGAAATCGTTTTATGTTGCCAGAAGCTCTAAAGTATCAAATTGATCTCAGTCTGTGTGTGTTTATTACACCCATTAATCAGTAGTCCAAGAGTAAATCCTGCGGGACAATTTTTAGTCATAGCCCCCATATAAAGCTACTTCCCGATCTTTATTTAAGTCTATTTAAAAAAAAATATATCGCACAGATTTTTCTCATTTTTGGTTTGTACGTATATTAGATACATCCAAATTTGTATGAAAATGGATCATGTTTTCCGATCCGTGCACGACGTAGTAAATATGAAAGAAGATGTCAAAAATCCCATAAAAACGAAATCAGTCGCCCGATATCGTCAAAACTGGCTTGTCCCTAGGTGAAACTCCATGATCAAGTTCCATTCATATATTTAAATAAAATTTTTAAAAGGTATTTCAATCGGCCGGAAATTTATTTATATTGCCAATTCCCATGTAAAATTGACCGCTGAATCGAATGCAGCTGATAGAATATCAAAAAAAATTATGCCTGACCCTACAGCGGCGATTAAAGTAAAAATTTTTTTTTTTTGTTATTTAATTTTTTATATTTATCATGTCAGGTGACTGATACGAAAGAGACTTATGTAAAAATGAACACAACAGGGTCGTAGCGCATTTTATGTAGATGAATTTAGTTAAAAAAAAAATTAAAATCACACATTATTTGGATGAGTTATGGCCAATTTCGTTAAAATTGCCATATACATTTTTAAGCGAAAACGTGTATTTTCGTCATATCTTGAGAAAAAGTCATCTGATATTGTTGGTATCATACCAATTTTTATTAGTTTCGTCAAGCCCGATTAGCTGAGACCAGTGGCGGATCCAATGAGGGGGTTTTGGGATTAATCCCCCCAACAGTAAAATTTTTGTACCATAAATTAACCCTTAAACGAAAATTAACCCTGTTACTGGGGCTATTTTTATATAATCCCCAATTTAATCCCGTTTATCATACCTACATATGTGCAAATTTCGAAAAGTTGGTTCGGTACGCGCGTTAAGATTCCGAAACAAGGTAGATTTAGAAAGGTATAGCCAACGCTCAATTGTCATGTCTTTCGTTCCTTTTGAGTGAGTTTTTTTCCTTTTTATTTTATAGAACGGGTGACGACGCGAATAGAAAATACACAGCAAAACAAAAACAACAGAACCAACGGTACTTTTAACATTACATTTTCAAACGCTGATATTTGCGTTTTTGCTATTTTATTATATTGAAAAACTTATCAGTTCTAATAAAGCATTTGAATATTAAACATCTTTTATAATTATTTGGAAATAAAAAAAAACCTTAAGTTCAATAAAGTTTAATATATTTCTCAGTAAAATGGAAGAAAAATATTAATTGATAAGTAAGTTTCTAGATTCTAGACGGGGGAGGTAAACCAATAAAAATCAAAGCACCTGGTGCAGTCAGCCGAGCGCGGTTTATGGGCAAAGCAATTTACACGCTGAAAATGTACTTATTCAGAGATCAGTTTGTTTTAACAGGTATGTATCATAAATTCAATTGTTCAATGATTTCAAATGTATTAAATTTATTTTATGAATTTATATTCTAGATAAGGAGTTGAAGGTTTACAGGATGTGAACATATTCATCGCAATCGTGTACATACGATACTGGTACTATTGCACTTTTTCAGTTGCTGCTCCTATGCTTGACCTCAAATTGATCGAAAATTTAATAGACTATCGAAACATAAATTTGAAGTTGGCCAACAAAATGCTAAGAGTATTTGGTCGTCATTTGTGGTACTTGTCAGAATCATTAGTCGGCCTTGCATTTTTCGACAGAAGTATCGATGCGAAAACCAAGAGATTCATGATAACCGCTTTGGAGAAAAATGGTGATGCAAATAAATTTAGACATGCTTACATCAACATTCTTACAGTCACTGTCGCTGATTTGAAGATTGAGAGCTTTATAACGTCACGAACTCTAACATTCTTCGAATCTTTGTTTACAAAAAAACCTGATGAGGCAAATCACTTGGACTTTCTAGAAATTGATCCGAGTCGTTGGGAGAACAATGAAAATTATTTGCGTGCAGAAAAAGTCGCCAGGGGAATGTTGGTTGTAGACGACGCCGCCGAAAGAGCAATGAAAAAGATTCAATGAAAAAGTCACTAACGTTGAGACCGAAAAGCAAATGGTTTTGCATCTAGTTGAAAAACACCAAATAAGTTTGGCTATAGAGCAACAACAAAAGAAATGATTTTGAATAATAATTTTTAAGTACCATTTAAAATGCAACATATGTACACTGAAATAAAAATATTCCCATTCAAATACTGTTTTATTCGGTCTTTCCAATATTGGTCTCAGCCAGGGGCGTATCCATATATATACAAAAATTTTACTGTTGGGGGGGATTAATCCCAAAATCCCCCTCATTGGATCCGCCACTGGTCTCAGCTAATCGGGCTTGACGAAACTAATAAAAATTGGTATGATACCACCAATATCAGATCACTTTTTTTCAAGATATGACGAAAATACACGTTTTCGCTTAAAAATGTATATGGCAATTTTAACGAAATTGGCCATAACTCATCCAAATAATGTGCGATTTTAATTTTTTTTTAACTAAATTAATCTACATAAAATGCGCTACAATCCTGTTGTGTTCATTTTTACATAAATCTCTTTCATATCAGTCACCTGACATGATAAATATAAAAAATTAAATAACAAAAAAAAAAAAATGTGACTTTAATCGCCGCTGTAGGGCCAGACATAATTTTTTTGATATTCTATCAGCTGCATTCGATTCAGCGGTCAATTTTACATGGGAATTGGCCATACAAATAAATTTACGGCCGATTGAAATACCTTTTAAAAATTTTATTTAAATATATGAATGGAACTTGATCAAAATATGGAGTTTCGCCTAGGGACAAGCCAGTTTTGACGATATCGGGCGACTGATTTCGTTTTTATGGTTTTTTTGACATCTTCTTTCATATTTACTACGTCGTGCACGGATCAGAAAAAAAAAATACTTTTGGATGTATCTAATGTATATGTTGTTGCAAGAAAAAGGGACTTTACCAAATATGGTCCGGATTGGTCAATTTTTCGACCTAGTTCCCTTATAAGGGAAACAATTTAATAACAATGCCACTCAAATTTGGTTTATGCTTACTTTCTATATCCAATTATTTGGACCTAAGAACCATTCTCTAAAC
Organism: Cordilura impudica; assembly: GCA_963682025.1. Lineage (NCBI taxonomy): Eukaryota > Metazoa > Arthropoda > Insecta > Diptera > Scathophagidae > Cordilura > Cordilura impudica. Next base: position 165,214,860 of record OY821517.1, read on the forward strand.
GCATGGTTCTTTTAATTGATATTGTGAAGAGTTCGAATTGCAGTTTTCAAAACCACAGTCAAAGATGCTCATCCATTCGACACTATGAAAATGTTATTTTGTTGGAATGGCTCTACTTTTGCTGCTGGGTGACAGTGAAAAGTTGTCATAGTTCATAAAATAGCACACGTAAACAAAAACTCAAACACACACAATCGTTTTGAACGAAACTGAAAAATATTTTAAATTTGTTAAACTGAATTGATTTGTCGTTAAAAATGAAGGCAGGCGCACAAGTGGTGCAATCGACCAGAGCTAGCAAAAGACAGTGGTTTGAGTTTCACGTACTGTTTGTTGAATTCGGATTTTCAATAGTGCTGTACCTGTTGCAAAAGCCGGATGCAAATAGATGAAAATCGTGATGATGGCAAATGTGGGGTTAGAGTATGTATATAACTAAAACAGCTAACGTAAATCCAACTTTTTGGGAGAATTTTCAAATACCCCTCCTTCCGTCGATCTATTGCTGTTAGCTTTAACTAGGTCTAAAACGATAACTATTGAAATTTGAAAAGTCGGAGCATATTCAGACTCTTAAATTTTGCACCCATCTATAATATTAATTGGCTAGGCGGTTTCTTGTGACGGATGTTTTGTTCTATCGTTTTATCCCGATTTTGACCAAGCGTATATTATTTGAAAGGTATTTCTTTTTAGCCGTCTTGCAGATTTACAAATTTTTTAATTTTTTCCTTTATTTTGAGTAAATTCCATTTAAAGTTGCTACTAACACATACATAAAATTATACAAAACTATGTGTGTGTTTATTAAATTTGTTAATGTGTTTGTAATAAGAATGAGTTTGGTTTTTGTGTTTATTTGTGAATTGGCTGTAATTGATTAGCATACTTTTAGGGTCTTTATTTAATGAAAAAATAAAATTTTCTATGGCTGAAATCTGCTAGTATATGTAAATGTATAGAGTATGCATTTAAATAATAATAAGACTTATATAACATATATTAGGGGGTTTCATCGAACTGGTCTATTTTTCTGCAACTCTTAAAGCGCAAAGCTTTTTGAAAATTTATTCACATTTTTTCACGTAATAACATATTTAATTGTATTCTTTTTTCTCTCGTATTTCATATACACAAAATCGGATAGATAGATCACTTCTGAAGAGTACGAACCAATGCGGAGTTAAAAATATACCCTTTACTCATAGTTTTGGAAAAGTAAAAAGATAAATAGAATATTTCCGAACACCCAAACAATTTTAGGCATTTTATCAAATATGAGGGCAGTATGTGGCGGCCGTAGTTTGTACAAAATTACTTTAGTGAAAAGTGCCAACATATGTTTATGTTTTAAGGTGCCACGATGTTTAGTATTTTTTGTATACGTGGAAAAAATTAGTCACCGCAATTCAATACTTTTATTTGAAGGATCGAGCTACAGCCTACTCTGGGGGAGTCTTCTTCTTCGTTTACGACTATAAAATATAGGGTTGCAGAGTTTAAACGAGGCCGTACGGCCAGCCAAGAGGAACATCGTACTGGTCGACGAATTGAGAGGTCACGGTTAAGAAAATCCACAAAATTGTATTGGATGAAGGTGCGTGAGATAGCTCAAATGATAGGCATTTCAAAAATTGCTATACATCAAATATTGACCGAAAATTTAGAGATGAGAAGCCGCGTTTGCCAAAGTAGAATAAAAACAGACGTGAAGACGTTATAATAGAGTGTTTGGCAATATTTCGCCAAAATAAATACGAGTTTTTGCATCAATACGTAGCCAAGGATGATACATGGGTCCACCACTCTACACCTGAGACAAAGGAACAGTCAGCACAGTGTACTGAAATGTGAGAATCGTGTCCAATAATTTATAATTATCTTCCAAACGGAGAAACAATCAACGGCTAGTGTTATTATGCTTATTGCAGCGCTTATGCATTGAAATTAGGGGAAAAAAACAGGATTTGGCGAAAAAGAAAGTATTGTTTCATCAAGACAATGCACTTGTTCACAAATCCACTATTGCGATGGCCAAAAGCCAAAGTTCGAATTACTTCATCAAGCACCTTATTCGCCAGATTTAGTTCCCTCGAATTATTTTCTAATTACGAACTTGTAAAAATTGCTCGGTGGTAAAAGATTTGGTAATAATGAAGAGGTGGAGTCTGCGGTTTATGACTATTTTAAGAAGCTAGACATTTTGATGTGTAAACATCTATACGCGTAGAGGGGTAAATTTCTAGTTCACAATTCAATCACAAAAACAGCGTAACATGCGAGCCGTAAGACAAAATCGGTGTGACTAATGATTGTATTCGTGAAAAAATTATGATACTCGTATATAATAACCTGTTTGAAAATCAAAAATGAAAAACGAAATATAAAAAATGAAAAATTAAAGATAAAAAATATAAATTAATAATGAAATAAAACGAAAAATGAAAAATAAAAAATGAAAAATAAAAAATGAAAAATTAAAAATAAAAAATGAAAAATTAAAAACGAATAATTAAAAATGAAAAAATAAAACTGAAAAATAAAAAATTAAAAAAAAATAAAAAATAAAAATTAAAATTTAATAACTAAAACTTAAAAATTAAAAATTAACAATTAAAAATTAAAAATTAAAATTTAAAAATTAAAAATTGAAAATTAAATATTAAAAATTAAAAATTAAAAATTAAAAACTAAAAACTAAAAATTAAAAATTAAAAATGAAAATTAAAAATTAAAAATTAAAATTAAAAATTAAAAATTAAAAATTAAAAATTGAAAATTAAAAATTAAAAATTAAAAATTAAAAATTAAAAATGAAAAATGAAAAATTAAAAATTTAAAATTAAAAATTAAAAATTAAAAATTAAAAATTAAAAATTAAAAATTAAAAATTAAAAATTAAAAATAAAAATTAAAAATTAAAAATTAAAAATTAAAAATTAAAAATTAAAAATTAAAAATTAAAAATTAAAAATTAAAAATTAAAAATTAAAAATTAAAAATTAAAAATTAAAAATTAAAAATTATAAATTATAAATTAAAAATTAAAAATTAAAAATTAAAAATTAAAAATTAAAAATTAAAAATTAAAAATTAAAAATTAAAAATTAAAAATTAAAAATTAAAAATTCAAAATTAAAAATTAAAAATTAAAAATTAAAAATTAAAAATTAAAAATTAAAAATTAAAAATTAAAAATTAAAAATTAAAAATTAAAAATTAAAAATTAAAAATTAAAAATTAAAAATTAAAAATTAAAAATTAAAAATTAAAAATTAAAAATTAAAAATTAAAAATTAAAAATTAAAAATTAAAAATTAAAAATTAAAAATTAAAAATTAAAAATTAAAAATTAAAAATTAAAAATTAAAAATTAAAAATTAAAAATTAAAAATTAAAAATTAAAAATTAAAAATTAAAAATTAAAAATTAAAAATTAAAAATTAAAAATTAAAAATTAAAAATTAAAAATTAAAAATTAAAAATTAAAAATTAAAAATTAAAAATTAAAAATTAAAAATTAAAAATTAAAAATTAAAAATTAAAAATTAAAAATTAAAAATTAAAAATTAAAAATTAAAAATTAAAAATTAAAAATTAAAAATTAAAAATTAAAAATTAAAAATTAAAAATTAAAAATTAAAAATTAAAAATTAAAAATTAAAAATTAAAAATTAAAAATTAAAAATTAAAAATTAAAAATTAAAAATTAAAAATTAAAAATTAAAAATTAAAAATTAAAAATTAAAAATTAAAAATTAAAAATTAAAAATTAAAAATTAAAAATTAAAAATTAAAAATTAAAAATTAAAAATTAAAAATTAAAAATTAAAAATTAAAAATTAAAAATTAAAAATTAAAAATTAAAAATTAAAAATTAAAAATTAAAAATTAAAAATTAAAAATTAAAAATTAAAAATTAAAAATTAAAAATAAAAAATGAAAAATTAAAAACGAATAATTAAAAATGAAAAAATAAAACTGAAAAATAAAAAATTAAAAAAAAATAAAAAATAAAAATTAAAATTTAATAACTAAAACTTAAAAATTAAAAATTAACAATTAAAAATTAAAAATTAAAATTTAAAAATTAAAAATTGAAAATTAAATATTAAAAATTAAAAATTAAAAACTAAAAACTAAAAATTAAAAATTAAAAATGAAAATTAAAAATTAAAAATTAAAATTAAAAATTAAAAATTAAAAATTAAAAATTAAAAATTGAAAATTAAAAATTAAAAATTAAAAATTAAAAATTAAAAATTAAAAATTAAAAATTAAAAATTAAAAATGAAAAATGAAAAATTAAAAATTAAAAATTTAAAATTAAAAATTAAAAATTAAAAATTAAAAATTAAAAATTAAAAATTAAAAATTAAAAATTAAAAATTAAAAATTAAAAATTAAAAATTAAAAATTAAAAATTAAAAATTAAAAATTAAAAATTAAAAATTAAAAATTAAAAATTAAAAATTAAAAATTCAAAATTAAAAATTAAAAATTAAAAATTAAAAATTAAAAATTAAAAATTAAAAATTAAAAATTATAAATTATAAATTAAAAATTAAAAATTAAAAATTAAAAATTAAAAATTAAAAATTAAAAATTAAAAATTAAAAATTAAAAATTAAAAATTAAAAATTAAAAATTAAAAATTAAAAATTAAAAATTAAAAATTAAAAATTAAAAATTAAAAATTAAAAATTAAAAATTAAAAATTAAAAATTAAAAATTAAAAATTAAAAATTAAAAATTAAAAATTAAAAATTAAAAATTAAAAATTAAAAATTAAAAATTTAAAATTAAAAATTAAAAATTAAAAATTAAAAATTAAAAATTAAAAATTAAAAATTAAAAATTAAAAATTAAAAATTAAAAATTAAAAATTAAAAATTAAAAATTAAAAATTAAAAATTAAAAATTAAAAATTAAAAATTAAAAATTAAAAATTAAAAATTAAAAATTAAAAATTAAAAATTAAAAATTAAAAATTAAAAATTAAAAATTAAAAACGAAAAATGGAAAATTAAAAACGAAAAACGGAAAATTAAAGACGAATAATTAAAAATGAAAATTTAAAAAGAAAAAATAAAAAATGAAAAATAAAAAATGAAGAATAAAAATGAGAAATAAAAAATGAAAAATAAAAAATAAAAAATTAAAAATAAAAAATGAAAAATAAAAAATTAGAAAAAAAAAATGTAAAAAAAATAAAAAATTAAAAATTAAAAATTAAAAATTTAAAATTTAAAATTAAAAGTTAAAAATTAAAAATTAAAAACTAAAAATTAAAAACTAAAAATTAAAAATTAAAAATTAAAAATTAAAAATTAAAAATTAAAAATTAAAAATTAAAAATTAAAAATGAAAAATGAAAAATTAAAAATAAAAATGAAAAACAATAAATGAAAAATTAAAAATAGAAAACGAAAAATTAACCGGTTGAAATAATAAATATTTAAATATTAGCAGAGCCCCTGCAGTTGATTGCTATAAGTGATACATAGATGACGCTTTCTGTTTGATTTTGAAAAAAGAACCATAAAAAAATCTTTAATTACTAGCGGCCGTATTCATAATGAAAAGTTATGCAGTATCTAGCATGAGTATTATTTACAATGCACTTGCTGCTGCGTTTGCTAATCTCAGATCAACAACCTTTCAAACACTGACTAAGTATGTTAAAACAGCTGATGTGTGTCAAATTAAACAAAACAAAATATATAAATAAATAATTTTTAAGTGCAAGAAAATATTTTTTACATAAAAATAATGGAAACGCTTGCGAATTTGGATATGTTAGAGTTGTTAAAGAGTACAAACAGTAGTCAATTGACGAAAATTTATAAAAAAAAAAAAGAAGAAACCCATTTTTGGTATACAACGATATTGAAAATCCGGAACATTTATTAAAATGACAATGTTAGCAGAAGACCAGAGCTCATATTAAAACGAGGAATGTTGTTGAAAGAGTTTTTGGAATTTGGAAAAGTCGCTTCCGTATACTTTTGGAAAAAATGCGACTTTCCAGAATAAACGCAAAAATTGTAATTGTGGCCATGGCAGTACTTCACAATTTATCAATTAATACAAGGAAGACAAATTTAGTGAGTTCGAATTAAAAAGGTTACATTTTTGCCAAAAACTCTGCCATTTTCGAACCATAAATATAAATGATATCATAATGATATCCAAGCAATATTTTTTGGTTTATTTGTTATATCATTCACATACATATTTTAAAATTTTGATTACAGATGAAACAAATGTAAATCTTGATCAAATAAGTCACGAAAGTTCAACTGACACAAATCTACATTATAATTTAGATGATGATGTTTCTCGAATATTTTATATTCGACGAAATTTCTAAAACTGTTTTTTTATTTCACATTATTTAACGTAAATTTTTATTGCATGTATCAAAACAAAAAAAATAAAATATAAATAAACTAAATAAAAAGTAAAAAAATAATATTAAATCGGGTTTGGTAAGATGTAAGCTTATGTAAAAAAGCAGTTTTTTTAAGATTTTCTATTTCAGTTTTTATCTTTTCTATTTTAAGTATATGTTCTTCTAGCATTTGTAATGTTTGTGGTTCTAAAAGTTTCTTTTTTTCATCAAATTCCTTTTTTGTATATTCCATTTCTAACTTCTTTTGATGTATACTTATATCAAGTAACTTTATTCTTTTTAAATTCTCTTCACACTTCTCGTCCTTTTTTCTTTTTGAGACTTTTAGCTTCGGAGTTTCTGATTCGAATTCTATTGAGCTTTCCCTTTTTATATTTATTAACACTTCACTGATTGAATTGTTTCCTTTTTCTGATGGGATAAGTTCATTCACTGTGCTGTTTTCCATTTTCTGTGAAGGCGATACGATATTTTGAATATTGCTGTCGAAAGTGTTAAAATCAATTTGAAAATGGGAAGACAGTCTGGAAACTAACTGCTCTTCAACATCAGTTAAAGGCTCCGGTACTGGACCACCCCCAGTCTGCTTCATTTGTCTCATAGACAATGAATTTTTTGATTTTGCAAGAGATTTTGTTTGCGCCACTGGGTTTGAATTTGATCTACACTTGTATTTGTTTTCGACACTTTATTAAATAATTCGTGGATGGTGATCATGCCTCCTTTTTCTTTTTATTTGTACTGTTGTCAATTTTTGTATTTTCTATTATTTCTAATTTGTCCAGCATTAGGGTTGAAAGCAGATCCTGCAAACACATTTTGTTAGAAAAAATCCATTTGGAAAGCTATATGTACGTATGATAACTTACCTTTTCATCCTGATTCCAATTTGCTGATCTTTTAAAACATTTTTTTCCCATAATTTTGTCGAAAATTAAAAGTATTTTTTCGTAAACTGTTTGTTGACACTTGGAAATATAAATTAAAAGTTAATGAGTGAAATCACACAAATTGAAATGTAAACAGAGTTGATTTCTACTATATCAGGTGGCGTTAATGCAAAAAAATATGGTGGCATTACAAATTTCAGAGTTGTTTTTAAAGTTATTAGATGACAGCAAAAAATTGATTATGAATAAACTATGTGCTAACTAAAAACCAAGGCTAATCGATTGACTAGTAAGAACCTCGTTGAGCGCCACATGTAAGCAGCTGCTAACTTTTCATTATGAATTCGGGGGTAGATGTTTACACATCTCAGATTCACTCTCATGATTTTTTTTTACTATAAAATTGGTATCGAAGCTATTGAGTATTGTTAGGAAGACCGTGTCGAGCTAAAAGGTGATGCTGAGAGAAAAAGAAAAATTTTCCCAATTTTTTTTTTTTTAAATAGTTCCGCGAAGCCGAGTGGCTTATCTGCAGATTCTAATTTTTGGTCCAGGGGTAAGCCGGATTGGGCTAGTGTTTGCAGCGACAGACCAAAGCTTCTGGTGGGAATCGGACCCACGACCACCGCATGATAGGCGTGCACGCTACCTACTCACCTACCGGGGCGCTTAAATTCGCTGTCGAGTTGTTCTGGGACCGTCCCCGCAATTACTCAATACAACAAAATCAATTTTCATTTGAAAAAAAATTTATGTTAACAACATCGGCTTTTGGTGCCGTTACAATTAAAAACTTAATTGTATTTACGAAAATTGTGTTTACTATGACAACTGAGTTATCGTAATTTTCCTGTGTATAATTCAGTATTACAAACGTTAGGAGTGTGACAACGAAACCACTCAAACATCTTAACGGCAATTAGATTAGCATTTAACAAAGTCTTAATAATGTCCGTATTTATAAGATCATTTTTATCGTATTCCAAAATCCAAGATTTGTTATGATTTTCCAATTTTGCCTGAAAACGCAAACTTACAAACCACTTTACATTATTATTTACTGGCTCTTTGAATGACTATACGAGAGTATGACGAAAACTGATGTGCCAAATTTTTCACACACATTAAAATGTTAGCCTTCATTTTACATAAACACCCACCCATCCAAATTGGCGCATACAAACTCAATTTGACCGCCATTTTTTGCAATTGAAAGGCAATTAGTTTCATTCATGGACGCGAAAAAAAATCATAAAATATTCATCAATTCAGTGAATATTTCAAAGAAAAAAAAAATGTAAATAAATTGTGTTCAGTCATTTTTCATGGCAAAAAAAAAAAAACACTTTTTAAACTTTCATAAAACCCCTCAAAGTTTTTAATACTAAATATACCCCGTGCTGTTTCATGCTGGCACACTTGAAATCACTGTTCCACACTCGGGAAAGGGTCAACCCAAATTTAAATTGTCATGAATTGATTTTACTCTATTCAGTACAGCAGATGAGTAAACAAAAATATCTGGCAAAATGTAATCAATCATTTTAACAATATTTTTTTGTTTGCCCTATGAGTTATATATTAAACAGTTTAGTGGAGCAAACTAATGGTGAAATTGTCAGTTGCTTTACAATCTCTGCCATTTCATTAGGTTTTTTGAGTGTGCGGCTAGGAGGCTGGCTTAAATAAAATTGGCAGAGCTTTAAATAATAAATTCCTTGCATTAAAAAATAAATTAAATATTTCTAATCAAAATTATTTTATATTTTACTTAATACACTGCCTTTTTATACCCTATGCCACCATATGGGTGAGCGTATAATGAGCTTGTGCTGATGTTTTTAACTACGAAAAATATTTGACATCTTATAATATACCGATAGACTCAGAGATCTTCCTTGAGTGGAATTGTCGGTGTACGTATGTCCATCCATCTGTCCGTCCGTCCGTCTGTATGTCCATGTTAACTTTGTAATCAAACTACAGGTTGCAAATTTAAATATATTTTGATAAAATTTAGTATGTGAGCTTCTTTGGGCTATGGCATGAACGCTATTGAAATTGGTGAAAATCGGTTTATGTTCAGACCTAGTTCCCTTACAAATGACCCCAATGAGATCGACTTGAATTGCCATATAATCCAAATTATCATATGTATCTAGGTCAAATTGGGTTTGTGTTTGTTTTTTACATCCTTTTATCAGAAGTCTAAATAAAAACCCTATAGGACAATTCTTTGTCATAGCCCCCATATGAAGTTTACCCGATCTCCACTTAAATCTATCAAAAACAAAAATATTGCACAGATTTTTCTCAAATTTGGTTTGTATTTGCTTTTGCAAAAAATAAGTGACCTTACCAAATATGGTCAGGATGGGTCCATTTGTCGATCTTGTCTCCATGATTCTGTGTCGGATCAAATATTTTTGGTAGGTATAAAAATATTTACCATTCTCTCCTTATTAAATAGTTTGGGGATATATTAAACAAAGTAGCGTTAGTGACACCATTTATAACTCAAGAATACCTGAACCGATTTTAATGATTTTGATTTGATGGGTTCGTCTCTGCCCCCAAAAGCTGAATAATTACTAAAATATCTGCAAAATTCACAGAAAAAATAGGTGGGTGTGTCACCTCCCATACAAAGTGAATATTCAATATTCTATATATTGACTAGCTGACCCGGCAAACGTTTTTTCCCATAAAACTTAGTTCTAGTGAATATTTTTATCTTATATATTAAAAGAATTTATGAATAAACTTTGCATTCAAGATTTTTTCCAATATTTTTCTTCTCTCAATCCTCTATAACTAGAGTTCTAATTAACGTAGGCTGTTGACATAGGTCTAAGAACAATCAGTGGATCAAGCTCCTTCTTTTGAGCTATTAACTCCTTAAATTCGTTGGGTTTGAGGAAAGTTATGCGTGGAGAATCAACTTTACTTTTACTGTACGTTAACTTATCTTGGCATATTTTGTCAGTACTGTACGTTAACTTCTCTTGGCAAATTCGTTGGCTTTGAGGAAAGTTATGCGTGGGCAATCAACTTTACTTTTACTGTACGTTAACTTCTCTTGGCATATTTTGGCATTACTGTACGTTAACTTCTCTTGCCAAATTTTGGTATTATATTATAAAAATTAATATAATATAATATAATATAATATAATATAATATAATATAATATAATATAATATAATATAATATCATATAATATAATATAATATAATATAATATAATATAATATAATATAATATAATATAATATAATATAATATAATATAATATAATATAATATAATATAATATAATATAATATAATATAATATAATATAATATAATATAATATAATATAATATAATATAATATAATATAATATAATATAATATAATATAATATAATATAATATAATATAATATAATATAATATAATATAATATAATATAATATAATATAATATAATATAATATAATATAATATAATATAATATAATATAATATAATATAATATAATATAATATAATATAATATAATATAATATAATATAATATAATATAATATAATATAATATAATATAATATAATATAATATAATATAATATAATATAATATAATATAATATAATATAATATAATATAATATAATATAATATAATATAATATAATATAATATAATATAATATAATATAATATAATATAATATAATATAATATAATATAATATAATATAATATAATATAATATAATATAATATAATATAATATAATATAATATAATATAATATAATATAATATAATATAATATAATATAATATAATATAATATAATATAATATAATATAATATAATATAATATAATATAATATAATATAATATAATATAATATAATATAATATAATATAATATAATATAATATAATATAATATAATATAATATAATATAATATAATATAATATAATATAATATAATATAATATAATATAATATAATATAATATAATATAATATAATATAATATAATATAATATAATATAATATAATATAATATAATATAATATAATATAATATAATATAATATAATATAATATAATATAATATAATATAATATAATATAATATAATATAATATAATATAATATAATATAATATAATATAATATAATATAATATAATATAATATAATATAATATAATATAATATAATATAATATAATATAATATAATATAATATAATATAATATAATATAATATAATATAATATAATATAATATAATATAATATAATATAATATAATATAATATAATATAATATAATATAATATAATATAATATAATATAATATAATATAATATAATATAATATAATATAATATAATATAATATAATATAATATAATATAATATAATATAATATAATATAATATAATATAATATAATATAATATAATATAATATAATATAATATAATATAATATAATATAATATAATATAATATAATATAATATAATATAATATAATATAATATAATATAATATAATATAATATAATATAATATAATATAATATAATATAATATAATATAATATAATATAATATAATATAATATAATATAATATAATATAATATAATATAATATAATATAATATAATATAATATAATATAATATAATATAATATAATATAATATAATATAATATAATATAATATAATATAATATAATATAATATAATATAATATAATATAATATAATATAATATAATATAATATAATATAATATAATATAATATAATATAATATAATATAATATAATATAATATAATATAATATAATATAATATAATATAATATAATATAATATAATATAATATAATATAATATAATATAATATAATATAATATAATGCTGCGGAGCAGCAGGGGTCCTCTAGTTGTTAATTAAAAAATAAAGAATGTATTGTAAGTGTGTGGGGGTGGGATTTATGAATGGGTGGGATGGCCGATGATATGATCTCGCCCATTTTTTATCTGACTACTCACATTATCCGATGGACTAGTAGAAAGAGTCAAGGCTTTCCCTTTTATAGTACACCAGTTATATGATATTATATATTTACTTTGCATGGGTGATGCCGTGCCCACTGCTTCGATCACGATCATTATTTGTGCGACAAATTACATGAATAACTTATCACGCAAAGGCTAAAGGCTCTCATTATTACAGTACTACAGGTATATGCCATTTAATATTTACTTTGTACGGGAGCTGCCAAGTCCATTGGTCCGATCCCACCCATTTTTGTCCGGCTACTCAGACAAATGTGCAAAGCTCTCTCCCGTCCATTCTCGGCATGGCCACTAACATTAATATTAGACGCCTTCGCACATGTTTGCAAAGCTCTCGCTGTCATAGTACTCAGTATATATTATATTAAAATTTCACTTTGTATGGGGCGTGCTACGCACATTGGATAACCTCACACATTAACAATGGATAACCTCAGATAATTGTGTAAAGCTGTCGCTGTCACATATTTACTTTGTATGTGTGGTGCCCCGCCCACTAATCCGATCCCGCCCATTAACTTCACGACTACTAACATTAGTAATAAATGACTTCACATAAATTTGCAAAGCTCTGCCTGTCATAGTACTCAATATATATGCTATTAAAAATTCACGCCCATTGTTCCGATCCCACCCATTTTTGTCCGACTACTCATATCAATAATGGATAACGTCAGACAAATGTGAAAAGCTGTGGCTGTGGCTACTGTATGTGAAGTGCCACGCCCACTTATGCCGATTATCCCGCCCATTTTTGGCATGATGGCTACAAACATCAATAATAGGTGATTTAACATAAATTTGCATAACTCTCCCTGTCATAGCACTGAATATATATGACATTAAAAATTCACTCGGTATGGGAGGTACCAAGCCCATTCGTCCAATCCCACCCTTTTTTGTCCGACTAGTCACATTATTAATGGATAACCTCAGAAAAATGTGGAAAGCTGTCCTGTCACAGTACACGAGATATGTGACATTTAATATTTTCTTTGTATGTAAGGTGCCACGCCCACTTTCGGCAAGGCTACTTACATTAATAATAAGTGACCTATCACAACTTTGCAAAGGTCTCCCTGTACTCAATATATATGATATTAAAAATTCACTTTATATGATACATATGAAATATACCTTACGACCTATTCGTATACCTACCAAATAGACATAAAGAATTTCATAGAAATCGGTCAAGCCGTTTCGTAGGAGTTCGAACGCAAACACCGTGACATGAGAATTTTATATATTAGATTAATATAAAAGGGAGACTAACGATACTTAGTGTGATTTCACAATTTAAAAGTCTAAGCAGCTTAGCTGAAAATGTGTGTCACCTCCCGTACAAAGTAAATATTCAATATCACATCTCTCGAGTACTATAGGGAGAGCTTTGCAAATTTGTGTGATGTTATCTGTCATCTATCTATAATATTAATAGGCTAGGTGATTTCTTGTTACCGATATTTTGTTCTACCATTTTATACCGATTATGACTAAACGTATATTATTTGAAAGGTATTTCTTTTTGCAAATTGCATTTAAAGTTGCTACTAACACATAAAATGTGTGTTTATTAAGTTTTTTTTAATGAGTTTGCTATCTTCATTCACAATAATAGTAAACCAAAAAAGTGTTGGTTTGTGAATTGGCTAAGTTGAGAAATAAAGTTGCCCAGAAATTGCTCTCGAATTTCGAGCGCTGGAATCTGCTAGTTAATATTAGTAGCCGTGGTATAAGTGGACGGGCAATTATTGAATATCGCATATAGGGAGAACTTTACAATTTTGTGTGACATCATCTGAAAAAGACGAAGGCGAGAATTTTCGAACTGAATATTTCAATTTTCTTGATTTGCCAAGTCCAAGTCTTGAAAGTTTGGTCACCAATTAATAGCACTCAAAAATGAAGTGAATGAATTAAAAATGCAAAATCTAAGGCAAGAAAATTCGTTTGTCGCGTGTGATATTCGTATTAATGGGATTGCTCGCTTAGCTAATGAAAGCTTATGGAACATTTTTGATGGTATTTGCAATGAACTAAATATATCAACACCCCCAGTGAAAAATACTTATCGCTTGCAAAATAAAAATAATAAAGAAAAAAAAACAACACGCCAGATGCAGTCATAATGGTTAAACTTCTGTCACCATATGATAAAAATTTTATGTTAAAATCACTTGCTGGTTATAGAAAATCTAAAGAAAGACATCTTATGTTGAAAAATATAGGGTTTACTTCTAATAATCCTAAGGTGGTACCCAATAGCCGTGTTTTCATATATGAACACTTAACATCACATAACTACAAAATTTTTCAAAATGCACTCGACCTACGAAAAGATGGGCATTTAAAATCAGTTTTTACAATGCGTGGTATAGTGTATGTTAAACAATCAATCACAGATAAGCCAATTCGAATAGACAGTTTGCAGGAATTAGATGAGTTTTTTCTCCCTACACATTGTGAGACCGAACTTCAAGATAGCGGAGCTTCTACAAATTCCATTGCTGGTCACTCCTTTCATAATTATTCACGGATGTAATAAATTTTCACATGAAGAACAACCCTTTAAAATGTTTCTTGCAATTAAATTAAATTTAAACTTTACTATACTCTTTAGAAAAATGTTTCTTATAATTTTGTTAATAATTAATACTAATTATCGAATTATCGTTATTGTTACTTATTTAAATTTATCTATACACTTTTTCAATTATAGCTGTCATTGCGTAGTTGTTAGAATTTTCTTAATATTTTATCAACATGAACAATTTACGTAGATCTCGTGGTAGTTCTAGAGAAAGCACTTTAAACATGGTACGGATACTGGCTAAGCAGAGGAAAGGTATTAATGTGTGTCATATAAATGCTCAGAGCCTAAATAACAAAATTGATGAATTCAGATTGATATTTGAAAACTCATCTGTGGATGTTATTTGTGTGTCAGAGACTTGGTTCGTAAAAGATACGCCTGACAGTCTGTTTAATTTAAATGCTTATGTTGTATTCAGAGCTGATCATAAAACACATGCTGGTGGTGTTGCAATATATATTAGGGACCTTCCCTAAATTAAATTAAATGTAATTTTAAATGCAGATCTAATGAAGGTGAGGTAATTGATGAAATCGAATATTTGCTTGTAGAGGTTATTTCTGAAAATAACAAAATGCTTATAGGATGTATATACTGGCCACACCGTGATACTGTGATCACTTCTTTTATGGAAGTATTAGAGAGGTTGACGGTCACCTACATGGATTTGTTAATTGCAGGTGATTTTAATTGTAATCTTCTGTGTGACACTTATGTCTCAGAAAACATGGTAACCATTTTTCTCACATCATTAAACTACGCGATGACGACACAGTATACATCAACAGCAAGTACTTTACTTGACCTTTTTTTTTTGTTAACGATTTAACCAAAGTATTGTTGTACGACCAACTATCGGCCTCATGTTTCTCGAAACATAACTTAATTTTCACGACATATGACTTTATTTTAAATAATGAAAAACTATCTATTACATATCGTGACTTTAATAATGTCAATTACAATGTTTTGGCAGAACATATTTCTTTAGTAAATTGGACGTCCATTTATCATGTGACTTCTGTTGACCATCAGTTGTCCTTCTTGGAGAATAATATATCATACTTATTTGATCTTACTGTACCTAAGATAGCGAAGAACATTAGGACCTATACAAGATCGTGGTCTACAGCACATATTAAACAACTGATTGGTCAAAGAGATAATGCATTTTCACGTTGGAAAAAATTTAAGTTACCTCAACTTAAAAAAGAATATCGAAATCTTAGAAGAGAAGTTATTCATGAAATTCGTAGATCAAAGTCTGAATATTATGGCCACCGTTTTGAAAATGCAATTAACACCAAACGGAAATGGAAAACTATTCGGGAAATTGGAATTGGCCGAACTAGTAATAGGAAAACTTGCGAACTCACTCCTGATGAACTTAATTCAGCTTTTACTAATTTACCAACTGTTCAATTTCAACCTCCTGCACACAATACAATCAATAACCTAGTGATTTCTGATAATGATAGTCCATTTGATTTTCAATGTGTTAGCAGTGATGAGGCACTGACATGTCTTTTAGCCATAAAATCATATGCAATTGGATATGACAACATGCACCCTAACTTTATCAAAATTATCCTTCCTATCCTCTTACCATACATTACTTACATACATAATACGATCCTTACCACCAGCGTGTTTCCAACACAATGGAAGCATGCAAAGGTTATTCCTGTGCCTAAGACAAACTCTGAGTTTAGGCCTATATCAATACTACCATTCCTTTCTAAGGCTCTTGAGAAGATAATGCATAAACAGATAAACGAATACCTAAAACGATTTGGGCTATTATCGCAAAAGCAATCAGGCTTTAGGCAAAAACATAGTTGTACAACTACTTTAATATATGTTGCAGATGATATTCGTCATACCATTGATGGTGGAAATATTTGCTTTTTAGTCCTTCTTGATCATTCTAAAGCCTTCGACATAGTTGATCACTCAATAATTTCAACAAAACTTAGTCGGCTTTTTAATTTAACCTAGTGTTCAAAGAAACTTGTTGGATCCTACCTGGTAAACCGTGTTCAGTCAGTCTTCCTTAATAACCAATTTTCGAGACCACTACATGTACCTAAAGGTGTTCCGCAAGGCTCAATTCTAGGCCCTCTTTTATTTTCAATGTACGCCAATGACTTGCCAGATCATGTAAAGTATTGTAAAGTACACATGTACGCCGATGACGTCCAAGTATATCTTTGCAGTCCACTAATATCTTCTAGAGAAAACGTAGCAAAACTTAATGATGATTTAAATAATATTTATAACTGGGAAACTGCTAATGGACTTTGTCTGAATCCCCTCAAGTCCAAATGTCTCATCATGCACAAGAAAACTCTACGTCATAATCTAGATTTTGATATTGTTCTCAACAATCAGAGAATTGAAATTGTGTCCTCATCAAAAAATCTGGGTATTGTTTTTAATGACAGACTTAGTTGGAACAATCATGTAAACGTTGTGGTAGGGAGAACATATGGTATGCTTCGGACGCTTTGGGCAACTCAATCTTGCACTCCATTAAATATAAGAATAATACTTGCAAAATCTTACCTAATGCCGGTTTTATTATACGGTTGTGAAATTTTTGCTTTATGTGACTCAACTAGTAAGAGAAAACTAAATGTGGCCTTCAAGAGTATTATAAGTTATGTTTATGGATTAAACAGACTTGATCGTATTATCTCGCTTTCAACAAGACTATATGGTATGTCGTTTGATAATATTTTAAAATTAAAGGTGCTAGTCCTATTACACAAAATTATATATCAGAAGGAACCATCATACCTTTTCAACCGCTTAACCTTTGCAAGATCCAATAGAGGGAGAAAGCTTGTACCGATAAGATATCGTAGTAAAATTTCTGAATGGCAGTTCTACTTTTATGTCGTTTATCTCTGGAACTTACTACCAAATCAAACACAGAAAATCAAGAACGCAATACAGTTCAAAAACAAAATAACTGCTAGTTTTTTAATGTAAATTTAAATTATTTGTCACTTATTGTTTTTAATACACCAATGTTATTTCAACCATTTTTCTCTTTTTTAATCAAAATTTTACAATTTGATTCTTTTCTAGTAAATTATGTCAAACTCATTCATTTATTTAGTTCTTTATTTTATTTATTTTTTATTTACTTTATATAATTATACAATTTATTTAAATATTTTTGTATACTGTAACTTGTTTTTCTTTAAAAATTCCCATACTATAATATAAAAGATGTAAATCTTGTTGTATGGGAAGAACAAATAAAAAAAAATATAAATAAATAAAAAAAAAAGTATACCACAACGAAACTTAAATGCACCAAAATTACATCAAAAACGTGATTTGGTAACAAGAAAATTTTGGGTAACATTATTGAATCGACAATTATCAAATTCAAAGGAGAACATATTATATTGCCAAGAATCACGATGATCCATTCAGATTAAGTTCCAATTGCATTTAAAGTCTTACAATACAATTCCAATCAACATGTCTCAATGACAGCGAAAGCAAGTCTGTGACTTGGATTTGGTAAATTATATGAAGCCTGCCGAAAATGGAGAAACATATATTGGATTTACAATATATTATTATTTAATAAGATCAGACGAAGATAGTGAAACAAAATTAAACTTAGTAAATAGAAAATAAAATCTATATTTAAAATAACATATTGAGTTTCATTTCATTCATATTGAAAAAGAAAGTCCTCCGTAATTGAAATACATATCCAAACAAATCTAAGAATTATTTTAGACAAAACAAAGTGTTCCGGGACAGCTAGTTTTATAATAAAACAATATTATGGCCTGAAAATGATGATTTGATACGAGTGTTTTTTATTTTTTTTTTTTTTTTTTATATACACTTAAAAAAATCAAATATTGGCACTTCTTAACGCTTTTCATTACATTCTAATTTAGCGGATATTAGCTCTTTTTGTGGTACTGAACATTTTGTTTAGAAAAAATTGGTATCGATGGTGTCAAGTCGGTCTATAGACAAAAAAAAAATAATTTTTTGTAAAACTAATCAAATTTTTTTTTTTCTTTGAACAGAATGTTTGATGATGTGATTCAAGTGAAGGCTGTTTAAAGTTTACACGTACAGCTCAAATTTAACCAAGATACAAGGGTGGATCAATAAGTCCGTGACTTTTCGAACTTCCCTCGTATTATATGAAATGCAACACTGCTGCCATCAAGTACCATCTGTTAATAGACGGCAAGAGCCGTCATTAACTTTACGTTTAACAGCTGTTCAAAACATACAACCACATGGTTTTTTTTTTTTTTTTTTTAATGGAGAAAAATGAATTTCGAGTGCTCATTAAACATTATTTTTTGCGAAAAAAAAACCATCAGTTTAACCAAGGAAAAGCTTGATAAATATTATGGGTCCTCTGCACCATCGATTTCAATGGTAAAAAAGTGGTTTACTGACTTTCGTTGTGGTCGCACAAAAACATACGACGCTGAACGTTCTGGACGGCCAATTGAGGTCAATACACCCGAAAATGTCGAAAACATCCACAATATGGTGTTCAGCGATCGAAGAGTAAAAGTGTGTGACATTGTTGATGCTATAGGCATTTAATATGGCAGTATGGTTTCGATTTTAAATGATCAGTTGGGTTTAACAAAGCTGTCTGCAAAATGGGTGCCGCGTTAGCTCTCAATTGACCATAAACATAATCGTGTCTCAATGGCAAAATTCCAAGAATAGAGCTACGAATTGGTACCTCATCCGCCATATTCTCCGGATTTAGCCCGCAGTGACTATTTCCTATTGCCAAACCTAAAGCAATACCTTGAAAAATCGTATTTTTTGGAAGGGATTCAAAAATTGGAGAAACGTTGGACTAAGTGTATTTAGCTAAGAGGAGATTATGTTGAAAAATATAAAAAAAAATTTTTTTAACTGTGTTTCATTCTAAAAGTCGCGGACTTTTGATCCGTCCTCGTATATGTCATTACCTTGTTAGTGAGAGTTTTCATCGAATCACAAGAACGTAAAAATCATAAAAATTATATATATGCTTTCTATTGAACAAATTTATTATTTTAAGGATCTGTTTGTAGTTCTATTACAGTATTACAAAAAAAAAAACAGTAAATTTATCAATACAAAACCTTCATGTGACTTTGTTTGTAACGAACCGAGTCTGTTTTATATAATTTGGCAATTGAGGTCAAATGTTGAATTTTCAATACTAAATTATTGATTTTGATAGATTTACTCCATTTTGAATAAATTAAAGTTTTGATTAGACTTGTTAAGGTGAAAAGACCACAATAAAATAAGAAAATATTTGCTATTAAATAAAATAAATTCTCTGTTTTATCGAAAAATCAGCTTTGTGATTAAAATATGTGTGTAG
Source organism: Cordilura impudica (assembly GCA_963682025.1). Taxonomy (NCBI): domain Eukaryota; kingdom Metazoa; phylum Arthropoda; class Insecta; order Diptera; family Scathophagidae; genus Cordilura; species Cordilura impudica. Next base: position 165,235,194 of record OY821517.1, read on the forward strand.
CAAAAAGATTTTTTAAAAGTTAAATAAACTAATGAGTTGATATTGCGATATACAAATTTGTTCTACTTTATTTTTTTTTAACATTTTAAATTAATTAACTTATTAAAAAAATCCCAGTGAAATATCAAAGTGATATATTTTTAAATATGAAGATACATTACTGCACAAATTCCAAAAAAAAGTTCATGGCAAATCATTTTACACTACTTGATATTAAATTTAGTATAATATATAAAAACATATTTATTTGCTTATTTGTTTTTTCTTTAATAGAGCATTATGTACACTATAGTTTGCAATTTGATTCATTAAATTATCTCATTAGAATCCTAAGTTACACCAAAAATTTTCAAACAAGGTAATTTTTTCCGAAAAACAAAAAAGCGCTTGAGAGGTTTAAAAAAAAATTTAAAAACAATTATTTTTTCCCAAATGCTAGTTTTTAGTGCACTAACAATAATTTGTAAGTTTTTAAAACCTCTTTTTGCATTTCTCTTCCTGAATGTACAACATATCGAGAGTGTAAAGCGGACCAAAACTTAAGAAGATACAGCGTTTCCAGCGACCGGCCACATACGGTATATCGTATATAAATCAATTTTTAAAAAAACTTAGAATCGATTTTCTCGCAAATAAATGTTCGAAGTCCGCGAACATCATAACTCAAAATCAAATTTCAATATTGTATAAAAACGGATCGACCGATTTTAATGAAATTTTCAGCGAATCTTAAGAATATCCTGGTGGGTGACACTGTGAAGTCTGATTTTTGATTTTTTTTTTCTATGGGCGGAGGGGCATGACAAAATAAAATTTTACCATTGCTAAAATTTTCGGGAAAGTTCGTGCTTTACTTTTGTCCGATACTGTCTATTAAAATTTAGATGCAATATAAAAACCAGATATTTTCTTAGGGCCAGCAATGCGGACCGGGCCCAGCTAGTAAAAAAAATATTCATTGTTTTTGTTTATTTTTATTATTTTGATCGGATTTTATGGAAATTTACAATACAAGTTGGTATAAAGTACGCAAACACAATAAGCTTTATATGTCCCTTAAGCTTTCAAAGACAAAAAAAAAAAAACAAAAAAACTTTAATTTTTTAATCATCATTTTAATCTTCAGTTTCATTCTTCGAACATAAATTATTTAATACATCCACAGATGTTGGGGATCAAATTTCATTTTCATTGTTTTCTTCATCTTCGATGTCTTCTGTTGGGTTCTCAATGCTTAACAGCTCGATAGCTTCAGGTGGAAGCTGTAAAAGCTTATGTTGCCGCTTGCGTCTGCTTAAATATTTTGATGAGATCGGACGTATCAGTAGCTCTGTTAAATATGGCCAAAAGATTATTAGATCGGCTGCTTTTACGAACGTAGTGTAATCTGTCAGCCTTATAAATTTTGTGCCTACACTAAGCACCTGCTTCTACAAAGTAACCATTCGAAGCACAGTCTTATCAATAATCTTCTTGCTTTGTGTACTATTGCTGTCATCGGCAACCAAGGAAAGTTTTTTTTATAGTTTCCACTGTTTGAAAGCAGTATGCTTAAAGTTTTCTAAAGTTCAGAGGAAACTGGCATGATAAAAAAATTTATATAATTTGAAAACGGAAAATTAATGTCTGATAAACGCCCGTAATGCTAGCAAAGATTTCGTGATCAGCGAAAGCTCTACGTGCAGTGTTTCCATCATTTGTGCTGCCAAAGCCACCAATTTTAGGCATATCCACACGAAGACCCAGTTCTCTCCAAAAAAACGTCTTGAATATTTTTCTTTCTTTTTAAAACTGCCAATTTGTTATTTTCAGATCGTGTTTGCCATTTTTGCACTTCAAATTTATAACCTAAATGTAATATGAACTCGAAAAATCGAATCCAGCAGTGCAATGGGCTCAATCCAAATTTACAATTAGAATCTTTTGCACGAAATCTTTCACAAGTGTAATCACTTATATTCAAGAATTCTTTTGGCGTGGAAGCGCATAAAGAGCAAGTTGGATTTGATTTGGAGTCAAAAGTGTTAAATATAACTTAAAGGACACTTCCACAATTTTCCCTTCGTTGATCGTAATGTGCATAGTTTTTAATGCCTCAATTTCGTTTTCTTCCTTCAAAATAGATTCCTTTGTTTCCTTCACGTATTCTAACTTAACGGGCCGACCAAACCTTGTTGTTTGCGGAGTAAGATTATTCCAAACAGGCTGTCCAGACGTGACAGACTTAGCCGGATAATTGTGGTTGCCAGAAGCGATGCATCAGAATGATTCGATGTACCCGGTTCTTTAAAAGCTTGTTTAAATTGCGCCTGACCAGTGCTACTATCGAAACCGTAACTCAATATCAACTCACACTTTAAATAATTGGTATTTTCCTTATCCATTACACCTTCACAGACCTGCATTTCAACAATTCTCTTAGTGGTATGTGATAAAATCGATTCCAAGGGTACAGTGGCTGTTCCACGCTTCCTCTGATACCATCAGGACGGCACATTAATTTTGCAGCAGCAACTTCGTTGTAGTGGGAATAAATGTCGAAGTTTCTTAATTTGCTTTCGCAACGTATTGCATTGTATTGTTCTTTGGTGAAATTATTTTCGAACAAAAGAGCTAATGCTTCCCCCGCAGAAAATTCAACAGGTTTTTGATTGACTTCACTGCACAATCTTTTTGCTTTTGAAGGCCTTATGGGGCTTGCTAAACATCCTTTAAAAAGCGCCGCTAAGTCTACATTTCCTTGTTTTCGAGCTGACGTTGTAGTTTCATTATTTGTTCCGCTTGAAAAATCTGCTGCTTCTTTCCTTTTTCCGTACTCAGACTTTTTACAAAATGGAATTTGAGGACGTCCAAGAGCTGAAAAAGTAATCTTGCCAGATGTATTTTTATCTTCGAAGCATATTTCAGCGTTGAGCCAAGTTACATACTCACTTCGAAACTTTTCAGCCTTTTCGTCCTTCCCAATATTATTACCATATTTCGTCTACATTTCTGATAAGTTTTTACAGAAAAAGCGCCCCTTTTCCGTAACACATTTGGCGCAGTCATCGGAAATTTCATCCTTAGCAATTTTGTCGAATATAAAATGCACAGATTTAGTCTGCTTTTCTTGCCTTGAGTCTTCGTTGAGCCAAATTTCAAACAGCTCCGCTTTTTTGAAAATGCAATAACCTAAAAAATATGCTATTATTCAAAAACGGCTAAAAATGTCTATTTGATGTAAATGGAACTTGATTCATAACATTAAAATATATTCCTTTCTGGACGCATACAATCCACCGAACTTCGCTGAAATTTTAAAAGCTTCCAAGAAGTTGAATCTTTCAAAGCAATACAGGCTTTGCAAAAAACATTTACAAAGAGATTACAAAGCAATGAGTTTGACTGCGTGTTGACAAACATCATTTTATATTTGTCAACAGAAAAAAGTTTACTTAGTTGGTTTGGAGTATTCCCTACAAAGTGGCATTCAAAAAAAATGGAATATTTGCAATTGAGAAATTGGATTTTAGCACAGTTTTGGCAGTTGTTCAATCTATACTGCAACCTTATAAAACCTACGGTTTTGTTTTTAAATTTTACAACATTTTTCATAGCTTTTAAAACTTCACAAACAGAAATTTTCACGAAAACTATGTTTTTCTTTTTAGTCCTTTTAAAAGACGTGGTTTATTAAATGAAATGTATTTAAGTAATTATTAATATATTAAAGTAGTATTTCCACAGTTCTTGTAAAATACCACACCTTATGATACTTTTGTCATACAAGGACAATTTTGAGTTTTTACTTTACAATAGAACTATTAGATTGCTAATAATTGGAATGCAGTTTAACGCCAAATTACTGTAAAGGACTTTACGAGGAACCAATTTAAGTGCAAAAAAAGTTATTTCGAGAATAGAAGTGCAATAATCAGATCAAGAAATTTTAAAACAAATTATATTCGAAATTTTTCAATTTTCCCAAACGAACTTTTAAACTAAATATTTAACACACGCACACACACTCACACGCACATTCCTGGTTTTAACCCTCTAAAGCACCAAACCGCCTCTAGACGGACTTAACGCGTTTCGTCATAATAAACAAAGTAATAATTCAAAATGCTAAATAGCTGTTTTGTTTTGTAGTTAATATTCTGTTATATAAAGATTTTAAAAATGCTGACTGGAACGGTATTTCTAATTTTTTGGCTAGTTTTGACTCTTCACTAATTTTGCGTGAAGTTAATGTCGATTCGAAACGTTCATTGCTTTGTTTTCTAATAGAGACTCCTTATACATTTGTGACCACTAAGCGAGTTTCGAGTTTCGGTAGGAATGATTGGATGAAATTAAGGACCATTTTACTGGCGACATCTTTGAGGGATCTGGCATTTTCTTCTTATTTATCTGTTCCTTTTGATTATAATTGGAGATTGTTTTGCAACTACCGTAATAAGGCTAAGTTTGTAATACGTAAGGAGAAGAGGAAACATTATGCCAGATTATTTTGGAATTCAGATGCTTCTGGAATGTGGTCAATACTTAAGAATGCTGGTTGTGTTGGGTCTGATGATCTGGTTTTTGATGGCAAGGTTGATTGCATGAATGAATATTTTTTCCAAGGGGTGGGTGTTAATTATGATTTTGGTTCCTTTGTGGAATCGGATAATTCTTTTTCAATCTGTGAGTGACGTTGATGTTGTGCTTGCTGTAAAGAAAGTTAAGTCGAAAGCAATTGGTATATTTCATTCCTTTCCTTAAACCTTGTTAATAATATCTTAACTACATCGATTTTCCCTGCGTTATGGAAGAATGCGCGAGTGATTTCTATTCCGAAGTCTGGCAGGATCAGTGGTCCTGAGGATCTGTGACTGATATAAATTCTTCATGCTTTATCGAAAGTTGTGGAACACTTAATTAAGGAGCAGGTGCTGTTGTCCGTCAGGAGCGGTTTATCTGTATATCAGTATACTTTTCGGGAGTGTTATAATACTTGCTCTTTGTTACTTAACCTGACTAATTCTATCAGATAAGAGGTTATCTGTTCTTGTTTCCCTTGATTTGACTAAGGCCTTTAACTCAATATGTTATTCTACCATGATTGCCAAACTTAGAGAAAATTGTAATTTTTCCATGTCTGCTTTTTGAATGGTAGAACGCAGTTTTTTGATTTCCATGGAGCTTATTCTATGAATCTCTCTCTATCATCGGGCGTTCTTCAGGGATCTCTCCTGGGACCCCTCTTATTTATTTTATATGTTAATGATCTACCAGCTGTTTTGGATGTCGGTATTTGTAAGTCATATTTATTTCCTGATGATATCTTCCTGCTGTTTAGTTCTGATCGTGCGTTCGCTGATGTCTTACGTGTTAATATTAATTTCTATATTGATCAGATCTCGACCTGGGCGTCTAATAAACCTTTCGAAGACGAAGGCCATTATGTTTGGTTCGTCAAGTCGTTACTTTTCTGATTCTGATAATTCTATTAATGGTTCTCGTGTTGAGTTTGTGAACCAACATATGTGTTTAGGGGTTGTAGTTGATGAACACCTTAGTTTTGTCTCCCACATTGTTTATGTTCAGTGTAAGGTGGCTAGTACTTTACGTAGGATATATTCTACTAACATATGTTTACCAGAATGCTCAGAATGCTTCAGCGCGTTGTTAATTCGATTGCAAGATATGTATTTAATACGAGAAGGCGTGAACATATGTCTGAGTAGGGTTAATTATTCCATTGAGTAGATGTTCCTTATATGATAGATGTTTTACAATTAGAGTTACTCGCTGTTGGAACTATTTGCCATTAGAATTACAGATTTTTTCGCATTCTAACAATGCTTTTCGGCTGAAATTGTTAAGCTATTTTTCGAATGTGGTTCTGTGATTTCTTTATTTTCTTTCTTATTATTGTTGCTTTTTCGTCTCTCTGTATTAGTTTCGGTATATGGGCGGTTTGAATTTGCTGATATTTGTCTGTGTCTTTTATTTACGGGGTTGCTACTTATAGGTAAAGGGTTTTTCAACAGGGACGCTACAAAAGTAGAAAGACAGGGACAGCAAACGACGCCATATTTCTTGCCGCTCTTTTGACATTTCACTTCAGTATGGTTTGCCATTTCATGATGGAAAGATATACGAGCCAACAACGAGTCGAAATTATTAAAATTTACTACCGAAATTCGGAGTCAGTGGCCTCAACGTTAAGAGCGCTACGTCCAATTTATGGTCGTCATAATCGCCCTAGCAGATCAACAATTGAGCGTCTGGTGGACAAATTTGAATCCACAGGCACAGTACAAAATGTTCCCGTGCCAGTGAGACAAAGAAGTGCCCGTAGTGTCGAGAATATTGCTGCCGCTGAGGCTTCAGTTGAAGAAAGCTGTCGTTCTCAATCGTTGGGCATCTCTGTGACATCGTTGTGGCGAATTTTGCGAAAAGATCTTGGCCTACATCCTTACAAGATCAAATTGACGCAAGAACTGAGGCCGCTTGACCACCAGAAGCGTCGTATGTTCGTGAATTGGGCTGAGCAACAACTTGAAAATGATTCGGATTTTCATCGAAAAATCATCTTCAGCGATGAGGCTCATTTCTCGCTGAATGGCTTCGTCAATAAACAAAATATGCGTTATTGGTCAGACAGCAATCCACACGTACTCCATGAGTCATCATTGAATCCCGAAAAAAATTACGGTTTGGTGCGGTTTATGTGCCGGCGGCGTCATTGGGCCGTACTTCTTCCGTGATGATCAAGACCGGCACGTTACTGTGAATGGGAATCGCTACCGTTCAATGATAACCGAATATTTTTGGCCCCAATTGGATGATATGGACTTGGAGTACATGTGGTTCCAACAGGACGGCGCCACAAGCCACACAGCGAATGTCACAATCAATTTATTGGAAACCAAGTTTGGAGAACGTGTTATCTCACGAAATGGTCTAGTCGATTGACCGCCTCGGTCGTGCGATTTGACGCCGTTGGACTATTTCCTGTGGGGCTACGTCAAATCTATGGTTTATGCCAACAAGCCAGCGACGATTGATGAACTTCGTACGAATATCGAACGTGAAATTGCAGCAGTATCGGCCGATTTGAAAACCGTCGAAAATTGGGTTCAGCTTCTGGACTTCTGCAAGCGTGCCCGTGGTGGCCATGCAAAAGAGATCGATTTCCATACATAATGGCATCGAACGTACTTTCACAGGAATAATTGATATCCAAAACCGTTTTTGTTTTATTTAAAAAAAAACTTTTGTAGCGCTCTCTTTTAACTTACCGAATTTCCTTATCGGCTGGAGTGCCAAAATAAATGATACGTGGCGAGGTTACTAATGCATGTTTAATTTTTTTTCTTTTTTTTATTATCGAATGTATAGTAATTTAATATCTTGTTCAGGATTGTATTGCCATGTAAAACGTTTTTTGGCCTAATTGGCATTTGTATTATAGTATGGATTAATAAATAAATAAATAAATTTGAAATCGAGTGTCCTACTATAATCCGTAAGTACAATCGTCATATGGGTGGGGTTGACTTAATGGATGGATTGGTCTCATCAAGAAAATGGACCAACAGAATTTTTTACCATTTGCTTGATTTAGCAATTGTGAACGCATATATTTGAATATCGAATCGATAAGGATGCCGAAAAAGTTCCTCTGCCTGATTTTCGAACAGAGGTAGCCGAATCGCTATGTATGGCTCAGACTGCAAAAAAGGAGCACACAGTTGGGCGACTATCAAATTCACCGGCAGCACCAAAGACGAGGCAGAAGAGACAGTATACGCCCACTGAAGAATTGCGTTATGATGAAATTGATCACTGGTGGTTTCTATAAATCGAGCTGGAAAAAAGTGATGCAAAATGTCAAACTGCAAGTCAGAAACACAAGCATTTTGAAAAAAGTGCAAGCTAAATCTGTGCAACTCACCAACAAAAAAAAAATTTTTTTTTTTTGATTTTCACCACCGAAAGACTTAGTATTTCTTATTTTTTTATACAAAATATTTTTTATGGATTTTTTTAATAAATTATTTAGAGCATTAACCATTTGAATTCTCTTTGTGTTTCTTTAAAATTGAAATTATGGACCTTATTTAAATAAATAAAAGAAAATCATTAAAATAAATAAAAAATAAATTTATAACGATTTGCACAGAACAGCCTCGAGGCGGGTTCTGTATATTAACCCATAAAATGAAAGGAAAGTAAAACATAAAATTTTGGACTTACAATACGTATTCTTTATTATACAAAATATTTTTTATGGATTTTTTTAATAATATATTTAGAGCATTAATTCCACTTGCGTTTCTTTAAAATTGAAATAATGGACCTTATTTATATAAATAATAAAGAAAATCATTTAAAAATATAAAAAATAAATTTATTACGATTTACGCAGAACCGCCTCAAGGCGGGTTCTGGATATTGACCCATAAAATGAAAGGAAAGTAAAACATAAAATTTTGGACTTACAATACGTATTCTTCGACCCAAAATTAGTTTATGTTGAATTTTTCATTAGAGGGTTAATGTTTACAAACAGTGTTAATGAGCTGTGAGCAGCACATTCATTCAGTGCTATTAAATCGTATGTGTTTGTAGAAACGAGCTGATTTTTTTTTTTTTTTTTTTTAGAATCATAGAAGTAATGAAGAGAAATACAAATGAAGCAGCAAATGATGGCATACAGAGATTCAATACAAATAATTTTGATTTATGTTTAATATTTCCCATTCAATATTTTTGTGTGTTTGTGTCTGTTTGCGTTGCATAAACGAGAACTCATCTGATATTGTATTGCAGTGATTACACTAGACGACAAAACAAATTATTTTTTTAACTTATTATTTTCCATTTCCAATTTTTAGAAATTAATCAGGCTTAAAATCAACTGTTTTTACTTCTAAAGCAAAAACATTAACATACTTTTTTGAAAAATTAGTATATATTCTGCAGGGTAGATCTTAATAAATTCTAACTCAAGAATTTTTTTTTCCAACTTTATTGACGTATTTCTATTGTTCAAAAACGCTCCAAGTTTTTCATTAAAAGCGTAATTTTAAAATACTTGTAAATAACGTGACGCGATTTTCTTGATCGCTACGCTCGCATTTGATAATTTTTTAAAATATATTGGGCGGCAATTTAAGTTATGCTATAGGCGGCAAATTTGTAAATCCGCCACTGACAATGACTAAATAAAAAAAATTGTATTCCTTAGAGTTGTAGATATAAAGAGAGTACCTGCTTTAGATTTCAAAGCATTCCGCCAGAAATTTAAGCGTGGAGGAACTATTACTCGACAAAAACCAGAAAATAAAAAAATACAGCTATTTTGACCCGGTCTTACCCGGGATCCAAAGGCCTTTGACTTGGAAAATGGTTCACTGTGCTTACCAGGCGCTGAGTACTTAGCCGTCCCCAATGAACAAATTCCCCAAAAAAATTAACTTTCTCCCCAAAAATTTTTATGGAATTGGGGAATTTGTTTATGATGAAATAATCCCCAATCTTTACGTTTTTTGAGGAGTAAATTAATTTTTTATTTGAATTGAAAGTTTTTAATTTTTTTAATTTAGAAGTATTTTTATAAGAAGCGACAGCAAAAATGCTTGAAAAATAAGCAGCGAAACCGCTTTAAGTTTTTTTTTAAGTTTATTTATTTTGTAAACCTCAAATCTAACGGAATCATTTACAAATTAAAGCAATCAGAACTTTTAAAAATTGAATTACTTTATTCAATAAGTGATCATCATTGAGCAGAGGCGTCAAATTCATAGAACTATCAAAAATGGAAAATGAATGCGACGTTTAAATTGTGCCGCAAGGTTGCTTTATAGTATATGTATAGTATTTAGCAGTGTTCCGCGTCCGCATTCGCGCACCGCTTCCGCACGTTTGGTAGCCACACTACTGCTGCCACGCAGTTGTCAACTTATTTCAGTCGCCAAAATATATTTTTAAGATTATTCCGATATTTTAGCTGAGCTGTGTTCCGAGAGCCACACCACTGCTGCCGCGGAGTTGTTGTTAACTTATTTTAATTGCCAAATTATATTTTTCAGATCATTCCGATGTTTTAGCTAAGCTGTGTTCTGCGCACCGAAATGCTGCTATTCAAAAGAATACAGATTTTAAATACGTTTATTGCAGGACAGATATTGGGAGAAGTATATACAACATTTCTCCAACTCTGGAGCAGGCGACATATAATTGTCTATGAGAAAAACAGGGACATTTTAGTTGATACATTCTACCGTAAGAGATTGTCCTCTTATGTATGTTATGTTAGGAAAAACTTTTGTACCATCTCTTACAAGGAAGGAATCAACCTACAAGTTTTCTGGTAGGGATATTACACTCATTTCAGGAGGTTCACATTCCCTGGGCTCAGCTTGTCTTATGCGTTGGGCTTGAAGACGTTGTTGAGTCGTTTCAGGAGTTTCACTCTCGACTCGGCTTGTCTTAGCCACTGGATTTCTAGACGCACTTGAGTAGATTCGGGCATTTCCGCTTCTCTTAACAAAGCTTTGTGTTCTCTGGGCTTCAAGACATTATTGGGTTTGTCGGGTGTTTCAGCATTTCTCGACTCAGATTGCCTAACTCGTTGAGACTCGATACGCATTTGGACCTGATCGGATTCTCTAGAGTTCTGTTTAGTCCAGTACGGCCTATATGCTCTGCTTTCGTGTTCAAGTCACAATGGCATATTGTTCTTTTTAGACCTTTACAACTCACTTATATAGTGAGAACGATGAAATGGAGTAATTGGAGTAATCGGAGTAATCCTACAATGGTAGTCAACCTGTATCTGTTCAACGATGAAATAAATCTTCTCTAATTTTGGATTGTTATAATAAAAAAGGCAAGACGGGAATATTTGTAATATGTTGATTTGCAATATTTTTTTCATAATGGTGTAAACTCAAGAGTAGTAAGTAAAGAGATTTATGCACAAAGTTTTAGGTAAATCCATTGAAACATTAAAATATGTTAACAAACACTAAAGGCGTATATAGGAAATTAAAATATGTGGGAGTGGCCGATAAAAATATATGACGACCTTGCCTGGGATATGAGAATAATGTGCAGTAAATTCGAGCGAAACCCCTTAAAACTTTAAAAAGTGGACGTAGGCGTGCCTGGTAAGAAACATATGATGACCTTCTCTGGGGTATAGAGATCGATATACCAAATTTCAGAGAAATATACCAAAGAACAGAAAAGTAATTGTATATAAAAAGTGGGCGTAAAAGTAGGCGTGGAAGATAAGAAGCATATGGTGACCTTCCCTGGAGTACAGAGATTGTATGTACAAAATTTCAGAGAAATCCGTTTACAAATAAAAATTTGTATAGCGAAAAAATATACCAAAAAACAGAAAATGAATTATATATAAAAAGTGGGCGTAAAAGTAGGCGTGGCCGCAAGAATGGTATGGTGACCTTGCCTGGAGTACAGAGATTGTGCGTACCAAATTTCAGAGAAATCTGTTGAAAAATAAAATTTTGTATACCGAACATACCGAAAAACAGAAAATTAATTGTATACAAAAGTGGGCGTAAAATTAGGCGTGGCGGGAGGAATCATATGGCGAACTTACCTGGAGTACAGAGATTGTGTCCACCAAATTTCAGAGAAATCCGTTGAAAAATAAAAATATACCAAAAACAGAAAATGAATTTTGTATGAAAAGTGGGCGTAAAAGTAGGCGTGGTCGGTTAGAATCATATGGCGACCTTACCTGGAATACAGAGATTGTGTCTACCAAATTTCGTAGAAATCCTTTAACAAATAAAAATTCGTATAGCGAACAAATATGCCAAAAAATAAAAAATGAATTGTATATAAAAACTGGGCGTAAAAGTAGGCGTGGCCGGTAAGAGGCATATGCCGACCGTCCCTGGAGTACAGAGATCGTGTGTATTAAATTTCAACGAAATCCGTTGAAAAATAAAAATTTCTATAGCGGTCAAACAAACAAACAAACAGAAAATGTATTTTATATATCTGTGGTCACAAGCATTAAGCGCCTAAGTCAAAAATCATGCTTTGGAGATAAATAACTTTTTATATAAATGTAATGAGGCTTCATTACAACTTAGGTTAGTATATTTTTATTAATATCTTTTTAATAAATAGTGTCAGAGAAATAGGGATTTCACGTAAATATAAAGCGTTTTTAGTAGAATATGATAGCATACATAACTCAAATCATTCTTAAGCCGACTTAGGTGGTTATCGCTTGTGACCTCAGATATATAGATTGATAGATAACTCGTCTAAAAAATTAAACCATTCCGATTAAAATTGAGATATGGGCGAACAACTATACAAAGGTGTGTAAATTTTATATTATTTCAAGTTAGATGTAATTTTGCAAAATCAATTTCCTAGACGATTTGGCATTTTTTTTTTTTTTCAGTTGCAAATATATGGACATAATCTTGTTAAAATTTCAAAGTATTCCAAAAATAACTGAACTACTACTCGAACAAGCTCGACCACTTTCAATACAAATGTAGAAAAAATGCACTCAATTGAAATTTATCATCGATTTACCAAAAAAATATTTAAAATATTTAATTTATAATTTTTTTAAAATTTGAAATATTAGTACATTAGGTCCTACAAATTTCAAACTAATCCGGCAAATTTCAAACTAATTGTGGCTCGCACGAACATCTACTCAAAAAAGAACAGACACTTTCGAAGATTTGTGAAGATTTGCTCTTATTTCCGGTTTGAGATATTAAAGACCTAGTAAAAAGTTAAATTTTTAGAGCTGCAAATGTAAGGACACTATTTCTTTTAAATTTCAGATTATTTTCCTAAAATATTGAAATACACGCATGAAAGGTATGAATAATGTGGCCGAAGCAAAACAAAAACAAAGTTATTATATGTTGTTTCCAACAACTTACTGATTTAAGAAAATTGTATTCTTAAAATTTCAAACTGTACAAGAAAAACTGTGGAAACGAAAAAGATTAGCAAATTTCCATACAAATATATGAAAAAAATTCATTCAGTGCATGGTAAAAATTTATACATTCTAAAACGGCAAATATGAGGGTATTGCGTCCTTAAATATTCGAAAAAATACGGAATAAATTGTATCGCTTGAAAACTACTACTCGAGAAACAGTTTTTGTAAATAGATGTTAATCTGGCATTGAGTGTATTTTTTAATCGATTTACAAAAGAGTACATTTTATATTAACATTTTACGAGATCATTACGTCCTTTAAATTCCGAAGCATTCGGATTACAATTGTGTTGTTGACGAACTACTACTCGAAAACGATCAGACACTTTCTATACAATTGCGTCAAAATTTGCTTTTATTTGAAGTTTGATGTAATTTTACAAAAAATTTTCCTTGACGACTGTTAAAATTTTATATTTTTTAAAGTTACTAATTTAAGGAAATTATATCCTTAAAATTTCAAACTATTTCAAGAAATATTGTGGGGACCACTATTCAAAAAAGATCACACAATATCCATACAAATATAAGAAAACATACATTCATATATTTTTATGGAAACTAAATAGCTGATCTTTTGGCCATCCCAGTGGGGCAGTCCGATTCAAGTGAGATTTAAGGCTGATATTCCTGGTACTTGTATACATGTATCCGTCTATATGCTTCTAAACTTAAAGGATATCAGTTTTTACTACTCGACCTACTCGTTCGGATCGAGTTACTCATTTACGACTCCAGCTTGACCTTAGGTTCGAGTTTTTTTTCTGCTATTTTACACACTTCAACTATTTTATTATTTTTATCGAAATAAATTCCCATACATCTCCAAACTACAGATTTAAGGTTGAGATTTCAAATAGCTACATAACACAGTGTGTCGACCAGTGTTATGGTTGCACTTGTACACTCGAATTTTAAGTATGACAAGTATAGTAATTACTATGGTACAGATAGTGCAATATTGAGCAAAACTAATTATGTGTGTGTTAAATTCAATATTCATTTGAAATGAAATGTATAAACAGACAAAATTAGTACTTATTACAAATTCATGAAAATACATGCACGCTCATAACGATTCGTGTTAGCAGGCATTTATTTTCTATAGCGTAAAAAGTGTTCAAACGAATTTACATTAGTGTGAAGTTTTAAAAGACGATCAATTTTAAGTGAAACGAGAAAATTACTGCCTGCCTCAAAAAACATTAACTACAGCAGTTTAAAGTTAAACAAACGGTTGTTATTGTGTTTCACAGTTCTGTGGTTTTCTGGAATAACCGCGTATGTCCATTTTTGTCAGTTTTGAGTTAACGATGCCAAATATAATAATTTTTAACGCTCTTTATATCTGTTTAATTTTGTTTTAAAAAAATATTGAACATTTCTGAGATTTTTCTTTAAATAACGACGTAACACTAAATGTTTATTAAATTAATTTGCAGCACTAACGACGTATGTCAACCTACGATTGATCGCTGACAAATTATTTTCTCAGAAAACGACACATAGCGATATACGTTGTTATTAATGAAAAAAAATGCAAAATAATTTTGGATTATTTTTCAGTTTATAACCACTTATAAAAACTGTTGTGTTTATTTCTGTTATTTGTTGTCACTATTATTCTTGATACGTTGTTATATTTTCACCCTAAGTCCCGTTAACTTTTTGTTGACGAAAAAAAAAATTTTTTTTTCAAGCAACAACAACTTATGTCTAAATGTGTAGTTGCACTGATAGTTTTCTTTTTCACAGAAAACGACATTTGTCGACATAAGTTGTTTTATCTGCACACACTTTAAGTGTAATTTACATATTTTTTCGTCCTTCTCTAGGATCTATTTCTCTTAAGATTTTTGACTCAAAATTTTTTATAAAGTATTTATTGCCCATATCTACAGGACTGTTAAATAAAAAGTCCTAAAAACTTTATATCGAGCCCATAATTTCAAATATAACGTTTTTTGTCTCTCCTGAACATTTTGATTTTATGACATACGCGGTTATTCTAGAAAACCACAGAGTTAGCGTCTTACTTTGCCACATTTACTGAGATGTCGTCTAATATTTATATAATCAACGTGTTAGTAATTAGATATCTCATATGAAAGTAATATAGGAGCCAAAATTTAAGCTTATACTTCAATTATTCTACTACAACTGGCTGCTCCAAAATATACTATTCCTGTTTTGGGCTAAACTATAAGATTGCTGTCAGTATTGAGTTTGGGAAATTATTATTTCTCTACACAATTACATACGTTTCGTTTCATGTAAAGTTTTAATTAAAACAGAAAATTATTTTACTTACATGAAAAAGATTGCACATTATTTTCAATAAAACGAATAGCGCCCGCTTGCAATTCTTCCATATCTCTCAAAAGTTTTCGAGCACCTTTTACACAGACAAATCTTTAGGTATTTAAACGACATCAACTTACTTACAGATCGTCAATCCGGTTTCAGACCCCAATATAGCTGTATAACAGCTTTAAATACATCAGTATTTAAGGAGATAAGAATCAACATGGATGATGAAAAAATATCTTTTTTGCTTTTATTGGACCACTCAAAGGCATTTGACACGGTGCATCACTCAATTTTATGCCTCAAACTGAAGAAATTGTTTAACTTTTCTGTATTAGCAGTTAGACTCACGGCGTTATATCTCACAAACAGATCCCAATCTGTTGCTAATGGTAGCTCCATCTCAAACTCACTGCAAGTTAAAAGAGGGGTACCATAGGGCTCAAACCTTGGACCACTACTTTATTCGATATATGCCAATGATCTTCCACAACAACGCTGATGACATTCAGCTATATTTAAGTAGTATCAAAGATTCAATTATTTCCAAAACGTATCTCAAACGTATTCTACATTGGGCAACGCACAGTGGCGCCATTTGAGTTTTTTCGTTGCAAATATCATATCTTTTGAACCGAATAACATAATTGAACAGTTTAAGCAGCATATGATAGATAACTGTTCAGCCTATGAAATGAGCGTTTGGAAAGGGTGCTACGCTTTGTAGGGGCCTACTTATGGGTTATCAAAGTTAAAATTTGTAGAAAAATCAATTTTATAGTAACTAAAAAAAAATTATTTTTACATTTTTAGATTGTTTTTATTTTTTTCTTTAGGGTTTTATGTTTTAAATTATTACCCAACAAATTAAAAAAATATTACTTCTTTTTTAAATTTATTTTTTCAATTTTCTGTAAAATATTCATCACAATTCGTAAGAGAAGGTATATCTAAAAGACTAATCATTTCTAAACTATAATTATTTTCTAACTCTATTCGTGACTTCACATGCCGCAGGGAAGAAATAAGTGGATCGGAAGATGCTGCCAACATGTTGATACCCTTGATGCTTTGAATGTGTTCTGCAATCTATATTTTTTATAAAATTTGTTAAGAGTCTCCTGTGCTTCTTCAGAAAGCTCTCCAATTGGCAAAGACTGGTACTCAATTATATCTTTGCCATGCGCCAATATTTTATGGACGGTCGGGGTCAACTTCTTCTGTGGATACATTTCTGCTGAAAGAGATGCAGTTTTCGATGCATATTCTCCATATTTTGTAGAATTGACATTTTCTTTGCAGTTTAAAACATTTAAGATCGTTCCCAACCTTTTCACGATTTGATTGTCAATTCCAGTGATTCTAGTTACTGCCTCATCATTTTCAAAAAATCTCCTAGAAGTGTTTCCATCGTATGAGTTACCGTATCCGTGCTTGGGACAGTCTACTTTTAGTCCAACTTGTTTAAAAAAAGCATCCTGTATTTGCTTCTTTCTGATCTTTTCCTTATCCTTTATTGATGTATTTTCATCGAAGTTTTCCTCCTCTTGTGGTAGGGTAGCAAGAACTCCATACACCTTATCCTTGCGTGCAATGGTGACATTCCATATTCGTAATTCTCCTCGTTTGTAGAATCGTTTAAATTACCAAAGTTCTTCTGACTCTTTTTGCAAATCGGGCATGACAATGTTGAGGTTGTTCCTGTCAGTTCGTTTACGACATTTCCGTCAACCATGGTCAGGTGGAACTCGTAATTGCATTCAATATATTTTTCTTCTCCAATTTGCAGCTTGTAGGCTTAATCTTGCTTATTTGTTCTTCAATGTCCTTCCCCGTGGTCCTTATGAGTTCTGCCGATTCCCTTGCAAACTGAAACATTATTGGTCGGCAATAATGCACTGATGACGGACGTGGATTTTTCCAGTGTAGGGAAACATCAGATTTTAGCCGCAAAGGAACAACAGACGCCATAAACATATTTCCGTCCGATATTGTAGCGTCATCGGAAGATATCCTTTGCTTATAAACGCTTTGTCCGGATGATCCATCGCAGCCTCATTTGCTGATCAATGTCAGTTTCTCAGGAAGAATTTTCACCTCATTTTCGGGAAGACTCTCCAACAACCGTTTTGCTGTATGGCCCATGAGATCCTGCAGATTGGCTTTCACAGAGACTTCCGTAAACTCCGTATGCAGTGGTCGTGAATTTATTTTGGCTAGCGTAATATGCTTGTATCCTGGTAAAACGTCAGCCCCGTGTCGCATCAAGGATGCCCGTAGTATCTCATATTTTTCTTTGGAAAGTTGTCAAGTCCATAGACAAGGCCAAGGCTTCTTCGGAACCATACTTTTTAATGAGTGCGTTTGTGGGCGTGGGAATGCTTTCCTTAATCCTTTTTAGTCGCAGTGGGCTTGCATCAGCAACAGATTTTGTAATCTGCGACCTAACTCTTTCACTATCCTTTGTATATTTAATAGACAGCGTGTCCGATAAATGCTTCGTGGTCAAGTCATTGGTGGCATCGGCAAGTTTCCTCTTTCTTGTGAAAATGGAACACTCCTCAATACTTTTTTTGGCCTTCCTTTTGCCAATATATCCAGGACGGTGTCTTCATTAAGCCAGTCCTCGTATTTGGAGTTGAAGTTCTGAATGGTTCGATTAGATTTCACCCATTTTGCCTTAATATTTGCATATATCAGATAAAAATTATTTTTTATAATTTCTCTTCTCTCAATATTTCCGTATAAGCTATCAAGTTCTTCTAAAGCAGCTTCCGTTAAAAACTTTGGTGTGGTTGACCTTCTAAACAGTTCAAATAATTTTAAATTGTTTAACGCCATGGTTTCAGTACTTGTTGCGCCAACTTTCAGTCGTAGACTAATCCAGGCATTATGCTTATTTTGCAATATATAGGCTAAAAATTTACCTGTTTCCTGCATACATATGGACTTAGGCTGAATTATGCAATTTTGATATTATGCTCGTGTCTAAATAAGATTTGTGCCTACCTGGAGGGACCATAAGTCAATATTGTTCTTGACCATTTGTACTCCAAAGTAATTTTTAAGTGAGGTGCGTACCTGCGAATTTCAATGAGTAGTTTTTTGTGCATCCTGTGTCTGTAATAAAATATTGGGAGTAGACTTTGGCAGAGGCTCACAGGTAGACAACCGACTTAAAATGCAATTTTCAAACTATTAGATCAAACTACTGTCAGTCAAAACATGTAAGGGATGCACGCCATACAATTTCTGCAACCATGTCTTTTTAACCTTTTTTACCTCTAGAAGCCAAACGGGCACGTACGAGCAGATAAAACCTTTTGAATTATGTAAAGAAATAATCAAAGAACATGTTTTGCAAATATGGGAAATATAGAAAAATATAGATTTTTTTATTTTCCGTCAAAGTTGAAAAATAGTGAAAAAACGGATAGTTTTTAAATAGTGATTTACCAGGAGAAACACAAAGCAAACAGTTAATTATTTCTTTATCATTATACATTTAATAAATACATCAATCAATACAAACAAAAAATAAGGCGATTCGTTACCTATTTTTCGCGATATTACACCCGAAATCGCAACAAATTGACTAAAAATTGTGTGTTTTTTTGGAAACCGAAAGTCGGTCAACTTTGAACGGTTATATCTTCTAAACTAAAAATGTGATATTATTAAGAGTAGCATATTTGAAATCGTTGAATCGTTATTCAAAACTTCGTCGGCGCACATGAAAATTTTGATTTTTGCAACCTCGTTTGCTCTACGGGCGACACTGTGCAACGGCAAGAATAAAGTGATGCATTTGGAGAAAGAGACAAATGTCTGCCTTGGGGGCTCTAAAATTTTCGTCGTGGACTCTGTAAAAAATCTTGATGTTGTGTTTAATGGAATTCCGACTTGGTCAGATCACATAATCCTGTGGCACAATCTATAGTATGTTAGGAAGCTCATAGTAAACACAGCACCTTACTCCACCGAAAATAAGATTGCTACTTGCTAAAACATAGCTTTTACCAACATTACTATATTCATCTGTGGTTTTCTCAGGTTGCCACTCTAGGGATAACAGAAAACTAACTGTAACTGTCAGCAACATTATTCGGCATATCTTTGGATTAAGAAAATTTTATCATGTATCCCAATACTCGTGTCATGTCTTACACATGACAACTATATTAAATTCAAGAACATTATATTTCTACATAAAATTATTATAACAAAGGCTCCAAAATATCTTTTTGAACGATTAAAGTTCGCAAGATCTTCCAGAGGGAATCGAATAATTCAATTTAAATACCGGGACCATGCCTCTGAATTCCATTTCTTATTCTAACTATTCGCCTCTGGAACCAGCTTCCTAATGTTATGCAAAATACAAGCAACGTAATAGGGTTTAGAAAATTGCTATACCAATACTTTAATTTATTTTATTTGATTTTCTTAATGTTTTTAAATTGTAATTTATAAAATTTTAAATTTAAATTAAGAGTTACTGATGTTAAATATAATGAATAACTTATCTGATTCCATTACTGTAATTTATAAGATACCGTGTCTTATTGTAATGGAAAATAACATTTAATAAATAAATACAAATACAAACACAAAACTTATAGATTAACATTTTTATGGAAAAACAGGACATTTTTAAATTAAAAAACAAATGCATGATTAGATTAGATTAGATTAGATTAGCTTAGATTAGATTAGATCAGATTAGATTAGATTAGATCAGATCAGATTAGATTAGATTAGATTAGATTAGATTAGATTAGATTAGATTAGATTAGATTAGATTAGATTAGATTAGATTAGATTAGATTAGATTAGATTAGATTAGATTAGATTAGATTAGATTAGATTAGATTAGATTAGATTAGATTAGATTAGATTAGATTAGATTAGATTAGATTAGATTAGATTAGATTAGATTAGATTAGATTAGATTAGATTAGATTAGATTAGATTAGATTAGATTAGATTAGATTAGATTAGATTAGATTAGATTAGATTAGATTAGATTAGATTAGATTAGATTAGATTAGATTAGATTAGATTAGATTAGATTAGATTAGATTAGATTAGATTAGATTAGATTAGATTAGATTAGATTAGATTAGATTAGATTAGATTAGATTAGATTAGATTAGATTAGATTAGATTAGATTAGATTAGATTAGATTAGATTAGATTAGATTAGATTAGATTAGATTATATTAGATTATATTAGATTATATTAGATTAGATTAGATTAGATTAGATTAGATTAGATTAGATTAGATTAGATTAGATTAGATTAGATTAGATTAGATTAGATTAGATTAGATTAGATTAGATTAGATTAGATTAGATTAGATTAGATTAGATTAGATTAGATTAGATTAGATTAGATTAGATTAGATTAGATTAGATTAGATTAGATTAGATTAGATTAGATTAGATTAGATTAGATTAGATTAGATTAGATTAGATTAGATTAGATTAGATTAGATTAGATTAGATTAGATTAGATTAGATTAGATTAGATTAGATTAGATTAGATTAGATTAGATTAGATTAGATTAGATTAGATTAGATTAGATTAGATTAGATTAGATTAGATTAGATTAGATTAGATTAGATTAGATTAGATTAGATTAGATTAGATTAGATTAGATTAGATTAGATTAGATTAGATTAGATTAGATTAGATTAGATTAGATTAGATTAGATTAGATTAGATTAGATTAGATTAGATTAGATTAGATTAGATTAGATTAGATTAGATTAGATTAGATTAGATTAGATTAGATTAGATTAGATTAGATTAGATTAGATTAGATTAGATTAGATTAGATTAGATTAGATTAGATTAGATTAGATTAGATTAGATTAGATTAGATTAGATTAGATTAGATTAGATTAGATTAGATTAGATTAGATTAGATTAGATTAGATTAGATTAGATTAGATTAGATTAGATTAGATTAGATTAGATTAGATTAGATTAGATTAGATTAGATTAGATTAGATTAGATTAGATTAGATTAGATTAGATTAGATTAGATTAGATTAGATTAGATTAGATTAGATTAGATTAGATTAGATTAAATTAGATTAGATTAGATTAGATTAGATTAGATTAGATTAGATTAGATTAGATTAGATTAGATTAGATTAGGTTAGATTAGATTAGATTAGATTAGATTAGATTAGATTAGATTAGATTAGATTAGATTAGATTAGATTAGATTAGATTAGATTAGATTAGATTAGATTAGATTAGATTAGATTAGATTAGATTAGATTAGATTAGATTAGATTAGATTAGATTAGATTAGATTAGATTAGATTAGATTAGATTAGATTAGATTAGATTAGATTAGATTAGATTAGATTAGATTAGATTAGATTAGATTAGATTAGATTAGATTAGATTAGATTAGATTAGATTAGATTAGATTAGATTAGATTAGATTAGATTAGATTAGATTAGATTAGATTAGATTAGATTAGATTAGATTAGATTAGATTAGATTAGATTAGATTAGATTAGATTAGATTAGATTAGATTAGATTAGATTAGATTAGATTAGATTAGATTAGATTAGATTAGATTAGATTAGATTAGATTAGATTAGATTAGATTAGATTAGATTAGATTAGATTAGATTAGATTAGATTAGATTAGATTAGATTAGATTAGATTAGATTAGATTAGATTAGATTAGATTAGATTAGATTAGATTAGATTAGATTAGATTAGATTATATTAGATTAAGAAGGCTCTACGCACTGCGACCAATTTAATCTTTTGTACAGCCAATGGATGGATGTTTAAATTTAAATATTGAGATAATAGCTTTAAGTTCCATCGTACATCATACATCATAATTCAATTTAACATACATTAAACCCCGCTGTGTTTGAATATATTATGTTCTATTGAGTGGGATACCAAATTTAATAAATAAATAAATAAATAAATAAATAAATAAATAATAAATAAATCACGATCATATTTTTTAAATCACTTATTTCATTAATAATGATATTAACAATTAACTTTTATACAATATTTGCGTCTTTTCTTTTTTGCGGATTTGTTGTCAGTATTACTTAAAATGGCCCGGTTCGAATCTAATTCTCTTTTCGAATGGTCGTGTAAATAATTAAAGCGCTTAGAGTACAACTATTTAAAATTAATAACAAGTGTATATTTTTGTTTTTGCAATTGCCTATTCTTCATCTCATTTGAACTCACGTGGTAGTCAATTCAGCTTAAAACAGGAATAAAAAATCTAGCGATGGCTAGAAAGAAAGCTCCTTGCCAACAAGAAGATGACAAAACTTCCTCCGGGTTTTAACCCGAATATCGCGTCAACTTCAAGCAACAGATTTAGCCTGCTTGCTGGCCTGAATGATATGGACGTAACTCCTGTATCAAATATTAACGAGGTTAAACAACACAAACCTCCGCCTATTGTTGTTGAAGCTAACGCCTCATTTAAAAGATTGTATTTTCAAACGTACTTCAATTGATACTAAAATTTTTGCTCCAAGTAAAGAAATGTACGAATGCTACAATTAAATTCTTAAAGAGAGTAAGTTGGAGTTTCACTCTTATGGCTCCAAAGATAATAGGTTATACACCACTTTTTTACACGGTTTAAAAAAAAAACTACAACCTGTCCCCTTCTTCCGTAGCTGAAATAGTCACCAAATTCAGTTCGAACAACAATGCAGTTTACAAAGTTCAATTTGTACGTAAACATTTTAACCCATCTGCCGTAAGAAACGTAAGAACAATTTCAAATATAATTTCCTGGAAAAAATACAAATCTAGATCCAGAAATAAACCAACTCAATAATGGAACTGCGGTGAACATTGTCATCGTAGTGCTGCGTGTATGATATGTGCAGAACAACATCATACAAGTGTGTGTCCGTTTAACACAAATGAAAAAAGACCAGCTGTTTTTACATGCTTTAATTGCAAAAAACATGGAAAAGAGAGAACTGATCACTCTGCAAACGATATTAATTGTCCGTTACGTTCTCTCTATTTGGAAACTAGAACAAGAGTAACTTCTAAAAGTCAGAACAATAGCAGACAACAACAACAAAATAACTCATTTCCATTTCCAAGGTAGGAGATTTCCCTAATTTAAGAAACAACAACTCAAATTGTAATAATAACATCAATAACAACACAACAAATAACAGCAGAGCCACATATGCTAACCAGCTGAGAACAAACAACGATTTATTAAGCATCGATGAGCTTTTTGATATTTTCACTACAGCTATGGATGATTTGCATAGGTGCACTTCAAAAGTACAACAAATCAAAGTTGTAATGTCAATGGTAAAATACGCCCATGGATTATACTAATAATTTAAACGAATTTAAAATGCTTCACCTGAATGCTAATGGCATTTCAAAATTAAAACAATTTGAGATACTAATTGAACGAGAAAATATTAAAAAAGCGTCTTTGAATTAAACATTTTTTTCAGAAAATCATAGACCATATTTTAAAAATTATTATTTATATAGAAGTGACAGAACAGATGCAAGAGGAGGAGGAGTAGCTCTGTTAATTCATAAATCTGTCGCTCATAAAAACCTCTTTACATCAAACACCTCCTCAGTCGAAAACATCTAAATTGAAGTTATTATAAATAATAGACCTATTGTTGTATCTTCGTTATATTCACCAAGATATACCCGTAACTTCTGTGCTGATATCTTGAACCTAACACCTTCCACCAAAGAATATATAGTTTTTGGTGACCTAAATGCCAAACATTGCTCTTGGAATTGCCGTTCAAATAATACTGCAGGAATCGCACTCAACAATCTACAGCAATCAAGCAATTTTTTCATTCACTATCCTAATAGTTCAACCCTATTCCCCCATCAACACAATCGTGAAGGATCCACAGTCGATATTATTTTAAGCAATTCCGCTTTAAATATAGATGTAAAAATATAAATATAAATATAGATGAAAAAAAAAAAAAAATACCATCAGACCATCGCCCCACATCGTACACTTAAAAGATCAATGGCCTTGCAAGTTGACCTCAATTATTATGATTATAATGCAAACAACTGGAACATTTTTATGAATTTTTTAGACAATAAAATCACGTTATATTCGGATATATACAATACCAAGGTAGTTATTGATCAGGAAATCCAAAAATTTATAAATGTAGTTTTCGAAGCAAGGGATGTGTCCACACCTAAAATAACTCAACAAAACAATTACACATTACCAGAAAGTACTGTGAAATATATTAAATTAAGAAGAAGCTTTAAAAGAAAAAGCCAACGATCTTCAAATATAGCCGAGCAAACTTTTTATAATCAATGTACTAAGTTTCTAAGTAATATGATTGATAAAAGTATTAATTCGGAGCGCAATAAGAAATGGTGTCAATTATTATCCAATTTAAAACCAGGTGATAAATCATTCTGGAAAATAAGCAGGAACTTGCGAGGAAAGGGAAAAAATCAAATCTCTCACTTTAAAATTGGAAATACAAAAATATCATCTGATAAGGGCAAGGCTGAAATCCTGGCAAATACATTTGTCCAAGCAAATAACCTCACTTCGAACTACAACCACTCAGCGGATACATTAATAAATACAACAGTAAATAATTTTAAAAAGGAAAATCCTAGTTCTGAATCAGCTATTTATACATCTCTTGAAGAAGTAATGAATATTGTCTCATCAATAAAACCCTCAAAATCCCCTGCTCTTAAAGAAACTACCACTCAAAGCTCTAAAATTACTGGTTATAATATTTAACAGCTGCATCAAACTCAACTATTTCCCAAACCATTTCAAAAATGCTAAGGTTATAGCCATAAACAAACCTAGTAAGACAAAAAATAACCCAAACAGCTACAGACCTATTAGTCTATTAAGTAACTTAAGTAAAATATTTGAAAAAATACTACATTCTCGTCTTAGTGAATTTGTAACGACCAATTCTATTGTTGCTTAAGAACAATTTGGATTTAAAAAGGGCATAGCACTACTCACCAAATAAACAGAATTAAAAATCAAATAATCACAAATAAAAACAATAAACGTTCAACGGGTCTAATATTGTTAGATATTGAAAAACATTTGACACCGTTTGGCATAATGGCCTAGTATTTAAACTTCTTGATGCAAATATACCAAAATATTTATGCAAACTTATTTCAGATTTCATTCACGGCAGAAGCTTTAAAGTTGCGATTAATAATGAAACATCATCTCCAAAAACCATTACCACAGGGTTACCTCAAGGATCTGTCATGTCGCCATTGCTTTACTCGATATATACATCCGATTTTAAAGTCCAGAAATATATGAAAATTGCTTATTACGCAGATGATACTGCGTTAATTTCTTCAAACAAACTTACAAGCGCACTCCTGAAGAAAATAGAAAAGGGACTTGTAAATTCCAGTAAATATTTCCACAAATGGAAAATCAATATTAATCCAAACAAGACCCAAGCAATAATTTTTCCATTCAACAAATCTCCCAAAAGACTGCCAAGACGTCGTCTTCTTATTATAAATAATACTATAAATGTACTTAACGAGGTCAAATATCTCGGAGTTGTCTTGGACAAAAAGCTTACATTTAAACAACATATTATGGCTACGTGTCAAAAAGCTATAAAATCATTTAAAGCATTATGGCCACTACTAAATAGAAGGTCATTTCTAAACCCCAAAAACAAAAATCTACTCATCAAAAGTGTTATAAGGCCGATATTGGAGTGACGCTGCCAACTGCCACCTAAAACGCTTACAAATTATACAAAACAAATGTCTTAAAATGATAAATAAAAAGCCCTGGAGGTATCCTACAAATCTTCTTCGTGAAGAAACAGGTTATGAAAAAATGATCGATTTCATAACAAGGATTAATAACAATTACTTTGCCAAAATTGAAAATTCCTCTTACCCACTGATAAGAGAATGTAGAAAAATAACGTAAAATTAAAAAGAAATCACCAAATTGAAAATTATACGCTTATAGAGGTCTATTATTTCAAATAAACCTCCTATAAGCACATAAATATTTTTCAGATAGTATTTGAATTTATTAAATCATATAAAGGTTTTTTTCCTCCCATTTTCCTTTAAAAATCATTAAAAATAATATAAAAACTATTTAATATCTTTAGATCCTATGTATTATTTGTTGCAATATCTATATGTAAAGATAAGATCTCATATGTATATATCAAACTTTATTAAAATATGTAAATAAAGGAAGAATATTCAATTGAAAATTGACTTAAAATGGCCCATATATATACATTTATTTTGGTCTTAGGGCAATTTAAGTCGATAGTTTGATTACAAGGTTCACATCGACACAGATAGATAGACAGACAGACAGTCAGCCGACTAGAAGGATGCATGAAGTTCGCTAAATAGACTCAGAAAATGATTTTGAGTTGATCGATATTAACAAAAGGTCGGTCTTGGTTTTGATTGAGGTAATTAAATAACTTAAAAGGCATATGATAGATAATTGTCCAGCCTATGAAATAAGTGGTTGGTGCTACGCCTTCTAGATTCTTACTTATGGATAATCAAAGTTGAAATTTGTTAACGGCATGAAAAAATCATGTTTATGTTCACTAAAAAAAAAATTATTTCTAACCATTTTATATTTTTATGTTTCTTTTTCAAGGTTTTTGTGTTTTAATATTATTATCCATAAACAAAAAAAAAAAAAAAATTATTTTGTGATTTTTGATCAAATTTGCTTAATATCTTTATTATTTAGATAGATTGTAAATAAAAATGGTTGAAAAAAAAAATTTTTTTTGTATTGTTACGGCATTAGAGATTTCAGATAACTATATGTATAAATATTTTAAAAGTGCATAAAATACACACTATTTAAAATATTTTATATAATATAGGTTTATTTTATTTATTTAAGGATGTGTCGATATAATAGTGATAAATCATAGTGGTATGCAACACAGTGATATTGTTATGTCTGCAACGTAAATAAAAAAAAAAATATAATAATTTATGCAGAGTTGTTCATGTTTAAAAGAATCAATATTTGTTTTTTTAAATATATTTGTTAAAACATTCTATGACATTTTGTGATGATGGACAAGTGTACATATACACGAATGTGAGAGTAAAGGAAGGAGTCCAATAAAAGTATTATATGCCAAGGCACGTTGTAGTATTTAAATATAATATAAAATCGAAAAAAAAAAAATATGTATATAAAATCAATTTTTTCTTTTTCATTATAAAACGAAATAGGAGACAAAAACCTTTGGAATGAGCAAATAAGGACATATAATCGAATGTAGATATATATTATTATGAAGAACTACCATGTAACACTTTAAATGAAAATTAGTAGTCAAGGCAACAACAGCGCAACATCAATAGGACAACAAACTATTCATTCAAGTATTATATTAGGCAGACAGACAGTCAAACGGGCAAACACAAATACCCATAGACAAACAATATATATCACAGCACTATGGGCTGAAACAATTTGCACACAGTTTACACTTTTTTTTATATAAATCACCACTCACGGGATTTCCACTAATAATGCAGTGCTCTGTGTTGATATCAGGAAAATATCTTATGGGTAGGAGGAAAGGGGGTTTAATATTCGTGAATAAGGCATTGTGCGATCCTCTGGATAATTGACTGCAAATGGATGAGATCTACAAGATAAGTGGGTAGTGCGAAGAAAAATATGGGCTCTAGGGATGAGTTTGCTTATCTGAACAAAACACTTCCCATTGTAATATCCAAATGCAGTGTAACACATCCAACATTCTAACAATGCGCCAATGTGTCAGCTGATTTGGTTACCAAACTGTCAATGATAAGCATCAACGCCCCCTTTGCACACCATCCAGAAGCTTAAAAAAAAAGTGTGAAGCCCCTACCCATATATGGGTAGTGTATTCCATTTTTGGGTGGATATAGGCGGTATAAATAGTAAGGAGATCAGATGGGGTGAAGTAATTACTACATAGAAGGCTTCTTTCAACAATTGAAAAATCTTGTTTTCTTCCTAGGAGTTTTAGGAAAGAACCGCTAGATGACATACAGACACGAGTGGACAAGTTGCTGTATTATTTTGAAAAAATCAGTACATTCATGACGTTAAAATTACATTTCATGCATTTCCACCTTGATACCTTTTTGGCAAAATTACCTCAGGAATCGGACAACCAGGAGAGAGGCTCCACCAGGTGACCATGCCAATGGAAAAGCGATTCAAAGGCAAAAAATTAGATGCATTGTTTGCGGAGGTTTATTTGTGGAGTTCTAAAATTATGCAGTTTGAAGATGAAAGCACCGAAGATGAAGATGACACTGAAATTGGTGGACACACTGAAGAAAACATGCCCTTGAATATTATGTCTAACTCGGATGATGATGCAGACTTAGACCATGAATATGAACAACCTACGAAGAAAACAAGATCATCAGAACCACAAGCGTCAACTTCAACGAGGATGGATATCGACAATGATTGAAAATGTTCTAAGTTTTGTTTCCATGCATAGATAACAAATAAAAATCTCATATTTTCTGTGTAAGAATAGCTGTAATATGGATCGGAATTTTTATTTTCATGCAAAATAAAGTTTATAAAGAAAAAAAGACAGCATATTTGTGGATTTGTAATCCAGTTATTTAGCAAAAAAGGTGAAAATGGGGGAAAATGGGGGGAAAATGGGGGGAAAACGGCATTTTTGCGATTTTTAAGGCACTGGATGCGCTTTTTTCTCCTATTCAATATCTACAACTTTGTTTCAGACATAAAAAAGATATTCCGTAAGGTTACCGAGTTATAAACGTGTTAAAATACACAAAAAGTGATAAAAATCCACCTTGAGCAAAAAAAAATTCGTATGGGCATTAAATTATAATGGCAGCCCACTTGACAAACTACTGATGCAGAAGTTCTTATTTTTCGTGCTACTTTCAGTTGTAATTCTCAGAATTGAGTCCCAAATCAATGAGCTGAAAAATGTTGTACGGGGTAAGGCTTGGCCTTTGATCGAAGGAGTATGAATGATAAATGACGCAGTCGTCTGCAAAAGAGTAGATAGGGTACTTAAGTTTGACATAGAAGGTCATTAAGCAAAATGAGGAGAAAAGTACCCCAGCGTTTAAGTGAAACCCTTTGGATGAGACCCCATCAAAAACAACAATCTTTAATGCGATCTCTGAGAAAACTTGATATAAATCGAGAGAAATCATTAGAACCACCAAAAGCAATCAGTTTTGAAAAGAGCGCACAATCGAATGCCTTGTATATATCCACAGCAACGAGCTTAGATTCATCGAAGCGGTGAATAGACTGACTGAAACGTTCGGAAAGGAGTGCCAGCAGGTAACCCGTAGAACGACTTATAAGAAAGCCATAGATAGTTCACAAAATGGTAATTCATAATGCTCTCCATTACCTTTGAAAGCGCAGAGCAAATTGCAATTGGGCAGTAATTTTCAGGTTGTGTCCACATATTGTTGGACCGATTTGGCATCCTGTCACTACGGTAAGAAAACTCTTGAGAACAATACCATGGCTTTTGTACCAAATACTCCAAACTGTCCGGAGCTTAGACCAATTGAGAGATATTGGGCTCCTGTGAAAAGGGAATTGAAGGGCAAAAAAAGGTTACCCAAAATGCGGAAGAGTTTGAACAGAGATGGACTACCATTTTCGAAAAAGTGACAGAAATCACTACAAAATCGCTAATGGAAGGGTTTCCGGAAAAGATCCATAAGTTTATGAGTAGTGGTTGGATCTATAGAAGTTATTTTTTTTTTTGTAATCTTTAATATAATTTCATTTAAATAAAAAAATATTTTATGAATGTTACGATTTTTTATATATCAATCTTTACTATATCTGGTCTTGTTTTGAAGAATTCTCAAATTTTCTTTCTTTCTTTTTCTTTTTTTCCATCCTTAATTAGCGTAAATCACCGTTGAGATGTTATGTTCTGTGTCCCATTGTGGCCCATAGTACAGAAGGACAAAGAAAACTTAACAGGAACATTTTGTTAACAATCAGGCACGTCTGCAACATGCTCTTCGATTTCACCACCTCGCCCAGTAGCCTTCATTTAAGGAAGAAATAATCCTATTAAAAAACAAGTGGACACTAAAAGTCAAATACAGTCTTATTCATAGTACTCATCAGTTTGCTCTGAAACCTCATTGGAGCTATAGAATATTAGTCATAGAAAAACAGAAAAATTCACAAAAACCCCAAACCATTAAGGAAAATTCTTAATTTTTTGTTCATCTTCCTTTACAAATACGAGCACGATGACAAATATGTGTTGGTATTTCTCTTCGAAAGCTCCTTACTCACCAAACATGAATGCTCATGTTCATTTTAACTATACTCATATCATACAAACATTTCGAAATTCAAACGTCTCACACACACCCCAATACCTCACACTTACTTGGTACTGTGCGTCTCATTGTAGTTCATTAACAGATGCAATATTGTCTCTCGATATTCCAGCACATAGCAGACATTGTTCAATAACATATCGAATAAAGCACCAGCATTGTCATCTTGAAGTTTTTGTAATGCCAGCAGACTATGAAGCAATTCACGGAATGTCTTTAATTAAAAAAAGAAGAAAAAACAAACAAAAATTAAAAGAAAAATAGAGAAAGTAGAAAAAAAATCTAAAAATCTATGTGTGTTGATAGATACGCGTCTGACTAGAAAGCAGCAGATAATGGAATTTTAAAAAACAATATGGATTATTAATGAAATTCAATATGGGTTTTAATACACTCTTAGAAAGTTACATTGTCACATGAAGGATATTGCAATTACAGTGAAGAGTTAAAGTATTCGTCGATTTATACTTACTTCAAAAATCATTAGAGTTATTCAAATAATATTTTTTTCTAAGGTCTCTTTTATTAATGTCAGTTGTTACATGAGTGTTAAAAGCTAGATGTCCAATTGGGATGAAGTTTCAAATACAAAGGGCACTTTAGTTTTCAGACTTTCGTTAATTTGACATTCATTTTAAATTCTGGTAGAATGTAATATTTCTAACAGTGATTAGCGCATTTTTAATCGTTCTTTGAGTTTACTGGTGCATAGATGTTTAACGCTAAAAAGTAATAAGTATTCGAATTTATTGGAATTCACCGCCATATTTACAAGGAAAATATAAAAGGGAAGTAATATTGAATTTCCTTTGAGCGGCGTTTAATATTTTTTTATTTTTGGTTCCACAATTATTGCACACAATCAAGAACACAGTCAAGAACACAATCAAGAACAATTAACTCTATATACTCTTTCGTAGATGACAGCAGCATTTGTCATTCATTTTCCTTTAATTGTAGTCCAAGCCTCTTGGAGGTTGGGGGCAAAGGGCGGACAATGAATGACACACTCAATCAAGACCTCTTAACAATCTCCGAGTGGGGTAAAGCGAATAGGATTGATTTTAATGCGCTGAAGACTTAATGTTGTATGTTGACCCATAGGGCCATGGAATCAGCAATATCATCTGTATATATGGGTGGTATAGGTATTGAGGAATCGGATACTCTTGATGTTCTGGGCATGAGAATTCAATGTGATGTTCGATGGAACGAGAATGTTTTTCAAGTATCGAAAGAAGCATTCAAGTGTCTTGGTTTTCTAAAACGGTGTAGAAATTACTTCACTCCTTCTGATCTCCTTAAAATCTATACCACTTACATCCGACCGAAAATGGAATACAACTCCCATATATGGGCAGGGGCTTCAAAGTCTTGTTTGGAGCTACTGGACCGTGTGCAAAGGAGGGCGTTGGCGCTCATCAATAACAGTAGGGTATCCAATTCTATTGATTCATTGGAACACTGTCGGAATGTGGGTTGTGTAGCACTGTGCTATAGATATTACCATGGGAAATGTTCTTCTGAGATTAGCGAACTTATTCCAAGTGCCCGAGTTTCGGTTCGCTCTACCCGCTTCTCTAGTAGATCACATCCGTTTGTAGTCTATTGTCCAGTTGATCGCACAACGCATTACAGAGAGAATTCGTTTATCAGTCGAACTAGCCGTATGCGGAATAAACTCCTCGCAGAGGTCTTTCCTGACAGTTATAATCTAATAAAATTTAAGGCAAATATCCACAAACACTACTCCCTCTCTACTCCTTCCCATAACCTATTTTCCTGAAATCAACACAATGCACTGCATTTGTAGGGGGCGTCCCCTGAGTGTTGGTTAACAAAAAAAAAAAAAAAAATTAAAATCCAATAAAAATCTGAAAGCCAGATTTTCACAAAAAAAAGTATTCCTCCGTTTCACATTTCGTAATTCACCGGTAAATATTTGTTGTAATTTATTATTTTGTATAAAAAAAAAAAAACGCTAGAAAATTACACAATTTCGAAGGTGGGCCGAAATTCAAAGGAAACTACAAGGAAGTGAGGGAACTAATTATAAAGAAATGACATTCTAATAAAGAAATTGGCGAAATAGTTCTACAAATTTGACAGTACAGTTCAGTATGCACAAAATGAAATATATGAATCCCACAGAAACGGCGTCAACAATAGCTTCGGAGATTTTCTCAGAGTGTGGTAAGGAGGTTTCAGTTTATATTAAAGACGTGCCATGCTTAACATATTATAATTCCCTAAATCCTAGGAAAACACACCTTATAGCGAAGAGAAATAAGCAAAAGCGTTTAGAGTATGCCAAAACGTAGCTCAACTAGGATTCATACAAGAGAATCCTGTCATCTTTACGGATTAATCCGGATCAGAATTGTAGTATATCCTCATTCAGGTTGATTGTCCTAAGTGAGAATATTTGATAAAATCATTGACAATGGATTTTGCCCTATTAGGATTTTGGTTCGTGAGTACCTCTACAGACAAAATGCTAGATCAAATCCCGCAATTCTTCCTTCTTATGTCCGATATCAACTTAATCCACCGGGAAACTAATGTTGTGAAAGGCAGATGGAATACGAATTGCTTATCAGAGTATAGGTGGATTTAATATGAAACTTGCTAACTGTTATAATAATAGTTTTGATTTGGATTATAATTTTATTGTATTTACAGAAATTTCACTTAGCGGGTTTTACTTGATATGGAGATTACGTCAAGTATCTTAAGTTTGGTTGAATTTGCTTTACTGCTCCTAATATATATGTGTAAGCTAGTTTCCCAGTTAAAACTATTTCTATTATCTATTTTTATATTCCCACATGCTCTGGGAATAGAGTATATGAGTATACTCATGGTAATGATATTTGCTATGTAAGTAATTGTCTGATACTTAACGTGTCATAACATTATTGGTCTGATTCCTTATAATTTATTCCATAGGCGATTTTTCCCTTTTATTATACACTTCTAGAGAATATATCTGATCTGAGAGTATTTCAGATAAATTGTGCTCTAAACTCTAATAACAAAATGTTGGATCTAGTTTTTGTGGATAATGTTGAAAGTTTTGTATCGAATTGCATTGCCCCAACATCCTTATCAAAAAATCGGTATCACCATACTCTTGGTATAATTCTAAATGTTTGCTTGGACGAACCTATATACCATGGACTTTGTTTTGGTAAAATGTTGTTTTTGAAAATCCCAGCAAAACTTTCAGCATAGCGATCGACCGTGGAATTCAAAGGAATTGTCGAGGCTAAAAAAACAGAAAATCAAAAGATATGTAAAATATCTAAAGATTATGCTAAATATATTTTAGATTATGCTAAATATTAAACCGCTCGTGCTGGATATTAGTTTACGGAATAATAATTGCTATACGAGGTATTTGGATAATTTAAAATCAAACTTTGTTAATTACCCAACTACTTCTTTTACTTTGTACGTGTTAAACTCAAATCTTCGTCGAACCGCCCACACTACTTTGCAATGATAACTCATGTCATGCAAGCCTGGTCCCGGTGGTGTTGTTTTTTATTTATTTATTAACCAACACTCAGGGGATGCCCCCTACAGATGCATTGCATTGTATTGATCTCAGGAAAATATGTTATGGGAAGGAGGAAAGAGGGAGTAGTGGTTGTGGATATTTGACTTAAATTTTATTAGATTATAACTGTCAGGAAAGACCTCTGTTGGGAAGTTATTCCACATACGGCTAGTTCGACTTATAAACGAATTCTCTCTGTAATGCGTTGAGCGGTCAACTGGACAATACAATACTACAAACGGATGTGATCTACTAGAGAAGCGGGTAGAGCGAACCGAAACTCGGGCACTTGGAATAAGTTCGCTAATCTCAGAAAAACATTTCCCATGGTAGTATCTATGGAACAGTGATACACAACCCGCATTCCGACGATGTTCCAATGAGTCAATAGAATTGGTTACCCTACTGTCATTGATGAGCATCAACGCCCTTCTTTGCACACGGTCGAGCAGCTCCAAAATAGGCTTTGAAGCTCCTGCCCATATATGGGAGTTGTATTCCATTTTCGGTCGGATGTAAGTGGTATAGATTTAAGGAGATCAGAGGCAGTGAAGTAATTTCTACACCGTTTTAGAAAACCAAGACGCTTGAATGCTTCTTTCGACACTTGAAAAACATACTCGTTCCATCGAACATCACATTGAATTCTCATGCCTAGAACATCAAGAGTATCCGACTCCTCAATACCTATACCACCCATATACACAGATGACATTGTAGAATCCATGGCTCTATGGGTCAACATCCAACATTGAGTCTTGAGCGCATTAAAATCAACCCTATTCGCTTTACCCCACTCGGAGATTGTTAACAGGTCTTGATTGAGTGTGTCATTCATTGTCCGCATTTTGTCCCCAACCTCCAAGAGGCTTGGCCTACAATTAAAGGAAAATGAATGACAAATGCTGCTGTCATCTGCGAAGGAGTATATAGAGTTAAAGGTTTGACCAAGAGGGTCGTTCAGAAAGATAAGAAAAGAGAAGGAGAAAGAACGGAACCCTGGGGTACCCCTGAATTAAGCTGCTTGCATTTTGAGATATTGCGTACAAATTCTTAGTGTGTCCACAAAGTATATTTTCAACAGTCTTTTGCAAATTGCTTATTTTCCTTTGTAAATGTCAGGTGGAAGGGCGAATGTATTTAGCTATAGGGGAATAAATAAGCTAAGTGCTATTCCGATCTTAATCGAGAAACTTGTTACTGGTTATCTCTCATATCAACTAAAGTCGTCTGCGTCTTCATATCAACATGACTTTTTGAAATCAAGGTCAACAGTTACTAATCATCCAGAATTTTCGACCAATGTTTTCAAAGATTTTGTCCGTGGGGATATAAGCTGATATAAGCTGATTATAGCAAAGCTTTTGATAGGGTGGATCATAACATTTTGCTTCTAAACTAAGATTCACTGGCATACCTGAATCGATTATTTTGTGGATTTGTGTGTTACTTCTAAAGTTCCCCAAGTCAGTCATTTGGGCCCGTTATTGCTTTTACTATTCTTAGAAAAATATATACACTAATATGCGCTGAAATACGTATTTTAAAATACGGAGGAATACTTTTTCCTTTTGCAATATCTTATAAATTATAAAATCGAACATTTTTTTGGTACTATTTGCATGTTTTGTGAAAAATAGTGGTATCGAATTCAGAGTACGTAAAAATAAATTAATTTTTTTATTTATTTAGTACACTGTACGACAATATTAACATGTTGATGACTACTAAGATCATATATAATTTTTTAAAAAATACCCGCATCGCCCAGATTTTATACACAGTTACCGCTACTACAGTTGATCGCAATCGCTAAATTGTTTCGAAACAGTTGACAAAAATTAGATAACACCTGTTAAAAATTAACAAAACCGGTTCACGGGTTAAAAGTTTATGAAAAATGTATTATACATATATCGATACAATTTCATATATGTTTGCCCAGGCAAAGATTACCATAAAGTAACTTAAAACTGTCAAGATTGGCCACAGTTGGAAAACGAGACCATTGCCAAATAATCCGGCAACCCTATTATGTATATATTTCTAAAGCAAATAAAAAAAAAATTTTCCGAAATTGAGCGAGGCTAAAATCACTAAAAATAAGTTAGAAAATTATTATCGGCTTAAAACGACTATCCGATACCGTATACCATGATTTTAGAGAAAGGATCTTAGATCCAACTAATAAGATATAGAAAATACGTATAAACCCAATTTGTGCGGCATTATTAGGAATTTGTTGCAAGCAGAATTGCAAAAGTGATTAGGGAAACACACATTAATACAAAGTCTATAGGAAGCGAGGAAAAGTACATGGAGCGGAAAATTATGAATACACTGAACGAAATAGAGGCAAAAAATTTAAAAAAGATCAATTTGACAAATTTAATAATATTAGATCTAAAATGCATAATACAGATTGTTCTAAAATGAAAAGATTGAGATATGAGAAAACCAGAAAATTTAATTTCAGCTTTAACGAAAGCTGGTTTGAAAATTATACGAATATTGATTTCGAATTGCAGAGTAAATGGCTCCTATCATTAGGAAATAAGTTCGCTTAACCTATAAATAATAGGAACTTTTCTCCAACTCCACTTATAGCTGACATGGAACAATGGGTTCAAACCATATATGATGCGACGAAAAAAAGAGATTACCAGATCAAAAATTGCGAACCGAATTGCTAATTATAAAAGAAATAACAAAACCAATGAAAAGGAGAAAAACATATTAAGTATTTACGAGGAAACTAAAAAGTTTTTTTTTTAAGAAACATGAGGACAAAATTGTGATAACTACAGCAGACAAAGGAAATAAAACAGGGAGAATACATAACAAAGATGCATAAACTATTAGATAACAAAACAACATATAAGACGACCCGAGAAGATCGAAAGACAAAACTACAAAGGCTGAACAAAAATATACTAACCGATCTATATAAAAATAACAACATCACCAGGAGTCATAAATTAAGGATGAGAACCCATGTACCTGCAGCTGCACTAGAACTATACGGTGTCCCAAAATACACAGAGACAATATTCCCTTCAAATCCATTTCTTCATCCTTAAAAGTTCCCTGCTACAATTTAGTCAAATACGTTGGCTCAATAATAAAATAACTAATATCTCCTGTGTATAACATCAAAAATTCTATAGAACTTAAAGAAAAAATAAAGGAAATATTACTTGAATAGGCTTAAATTTGACGTGATGTCACTATTCACCAATATACCAACGCACCTAGCAATAAAAAACGTTTTAGACAAATGGGAAATCCTAGAAAAGGATACGACAATACAGAGACAACAATTTTTAAGGCTATCACAATTTTGTTTAGCTGATAACAACTGTTTTACATTCAATGGGAAATTTTACCATCAATCGTATGGTATGCCCATGGAAAACCCCCTATCCCCGACTATTGCCGACATAGTGCTCGATAAAAGTACGTAGACGATATGTTAGCGATTATTAATAAAAAGTACGAGGAAATAATAATGAAGACACTGAACGCGTATCATAATAAACTTAAATTTACTATTGAAAAAGAACAGAATTAAAGGATACCATTCTTGGATATGACGATTATAAGGGATAATGGTAATCTTATGTCTAATTGGTATTCAAAAGAGACTGCATCAGGAAGAATGATAAATTATCACTCGACGTAACCAGAAAAAATGAAAAGGAATACGGCAATGAATTTTATTCAAAAAACAAGTAAGAAACTAAAGTCAGTCTAGACCGACTATACGATACCCTATACCATGGTCTTCCGTCTAACTAATTCGATATAGAAGGTTTTAAAAGTTAATAATTATAATTAATTGCATAATTCTTTTTTGAAGACACGTTATAGCATAACATTTAAAAAATCTTTGAAAAAATTTTCAACTAAAAATTTTAATAAATAAGTCCGTGACAGCCAATATCCGGAGGCGTTGTTGTTTTGCGGTGAACATCATAACTCGTTACCGGACCATGTGAAAAAAAATCGAAATGCGTTTAAAAGGTGACATGTTTCCTGAAGTAGTGACGAAGAGTTTTTCAATTTTTTTTTGCAGCATTTTGAAGTGAAAAATGATTTTTGCTATACAATTTCGGGAATTAAAAAATGGGGAAGAAAATGGAATTAAAAAAAAAAGTTCGTTGTTACCTGATGATTTTTGTGTAGATATAGTGTCTAAAATTTCAAAAGAATCGGTCAAGAAGATGTTCACGGACTTCGAACATTTATTTGCGAGAAAATCGGTTTAAAGTTTTTTAAAAACTGATTTGTATACTATATACCGTATGAGGCCGGTCGCTGGAAACGCTGTATCTTCTTAAGTTTTGCTCTGATTTACTTAAAATTTTGACACAACACTCTCGACATGTTGTGCATTCAGGAAGAGAAATGCAAAAAAAGGTTTTAAAACCTACCACCCCTTAAGGAAATGCAAACACCAATACACCAACGTACACAAAAAAGAAAAAAATATTTCATATTTCATCATACATGTAAACTGAAAAAAAAGAGAATTACGTTTTTTTGCAAAGTTATCTATAAATCTAAAAAAGAAAAAATAAAAAATGCGCGCGTATTAATTTTACTTCAAAAATAAAATCGCTTTTAATTCTTCCATTATAATTTCAATAAATTATTCAAATTAAAATCTTAAATATACCTTTTTACGTAATTTATGTTTGTCCAAATTTTTTTAAAAGCATATTATGCAAAAAATTAATATTCTGAATGAAAAAAAAATTATTTTCCCACCTCTCTTCTAAAATTACAATGTAATTTAATTGTGCAAAGTTACAATAATTTAAATTTTAAACTTAATATTGCACTATTTTTTCAACGGCTTTTCAATACAGAGCTATAAACGAAATCATACGTTGGACAACAACAAAATCTACATTGAAGATCTCTTTTTTATCAAATATTTATCAAAAAAAGCATGCTCTTTGGTAAGTGCTGGCCATCAATGAACTGAGCGAAAGTACTCTTAACAATACAAAACAATTTTGAGATGAAAAACAAAACAGACAAACGAAGAAGTAAGTGTTGCCAATTTTGACAACTTATTGTAATATCGACGATTTTGCAATTTGTTAAAATGATTTGTTAAATTTGTAAAAATGATGATTGAAGATTTAAAATTATCAGTAGTATAAAAATTACGATTTCAAGGGTTACCAATTAATGGGTTGTTTATCGAAAATTGATAGTTTTTGTTCAGTGTAAATGGAAATTACAAAGTAAGTATAGATTTAATTCTGGGTCAAGTCGTTTCAAAGCGGAAATACCTTGAATAGCATCTCTATTTAAGATTTAAGTTTCAATTACGGCGATACTTTAAATATATATTATATGTTTCAGCTATAGATACATGTCAATAAAATTATTTAGTTGATTGGTGTGTTAAATTTTTTTCGTTGAAATTTCACCACTAATACATTAGAAATAACCAATGCTGTAATAATATTCGTAATATGAATGATATAAATAAATTTGATTGTTTCCTTTTGTAATATTTTGTAGAGTTTTATTTTTATTATCTTGATAATTTCTTGTTTAAAAAATGACGATTTTGGCGATTTAGTTTCCAAAATTGTCGATTTTCAGAAGATTTTATTAGCAGCACTGGTTGGTAACATAGAAGAGAGAAAATTGTGTGTGGGTTTGTATAAAATTAGAAAGATTAAATTTTGTTCGTGTATTTCGCATAGCTTTGTAGGGAGTGCTATGTGTATTATTTCAGCGTTTCAGAATCAGTCAGTCAGTCAGTGAGTCAGGGATCAGCGTAAATATATATAAGAAGATATGTGTAATAAAAGACATGGTTGAGTTATGGGGAATAGGTAAAAAAAAATGGTCCGATCATGGCCATATTTTACTAAGTTAATTATTTTTTGCATAATCGTATATAAATCAAATTTGGAAAATATTAATATATTTTCTTTTTTAATACATTTATGCATTATATGGGGGCAGAGAGTTTATTTGTGGGTCTCTGATTTACGGGTGTAATAGATACACTTCGATTAAATTTTACTAAACCCTATAAGATAATTTGGATCTTAACGCAATTGAAGTGAAGCTCATAGTGGTCATTTGAATGAGGAGTTAATTTAAATATGAACCGATCTTCGCCACCAAAAGTTTATATAGAAAATTTTATCAAAATCAAAATTTGATAACAATGTTTACGTGCCGCAAAGACAGACAGACTAGCAGACGTCAGACAGACGTACAGACAACTGAGTCAGAAAATGATTTTGAGCCGACCAGCATAATGAAAGTTGGATCTTAATCAGATATTTTTTGCCGTCATAAGCGTCGGCTGAAACTCGTAATGACCTGACCACAAGGTAGTATAAAGTATAAAAAGAGCATCGAAAGCATTGTCAAATGATCTCCATAACCGTAGAACCCGTTGACTGAAGTTGCTACGATTTTACACATTATATCTGACCAAGAGTCATACATAAAAGAGGTTGAAAATTTGTTCGATTTAATACGACTTCCGAGTTAAGTACTAACATTGTTGCTAACATTTTCAAAAAAAAATTTTTGTTGCTAGCATCAAACTGTATGCACAAATTTAGCCAAGACAACCTACAATTTATTGTCTAAGCTAAATGTTCCGTATTTTCATAGCATAATTTTTTGTTTTTTTTATTATTACCCAACACTTAGCGGATGCCCTCTACAAATGCCTAACATTGTGTTGATTACAGAAAAATAGGCTATGGAAAGGAGTAAAGCGGGAGTAGTGTAATTCAGTCATTCTGTTGAGCTGACGCCAAAGTAGTTCGTATTTCGCGGAGAAGCAAACAGAATAATGTTTTGATAAAATTAAATTGATGGATTTGTAGTTTTGAATGAGTACTGCCCTGAGAAGTGGCCTCTGCCTATGATGCGAGCTATTTCCCATAATGATATATCCTCATTTCTAAGCTTTAGGATGATTTTTCTCTCGTCAGCATCGATTTATTTGATATAGTTTCGAAAAGAAATATAAATAATTCAAATCAACTTTCTATTAAAATGAAATCGACGTAACAAATCTGTGAGTCGCACAGTGGCGCCATTTGAGTTTTTTCGTTGCAAATATCATATCTTTTGAACCGAATAACATAATTGAACAGTTTAAACAGCGTATGATAGATAACTGTTTAGCCTATGAAATGAGCGTTTGGAAAGGGTGCTACGCTTTGTAGGGGCCTACTTATGGGTTATCAAAGTTAAAATCTGTAGAAAAATCAATTTTATGGTAACTAA
The DNA here is from genome assembly GCA_963682025.1 of Cordilura impudica. Lineage (NCBI taxonomy): Eukaryota > Metazoa > Arthropoda > Insecta > Diptera > Scathophagidae > Cordilura > Cordilura impudica. Next base: position 165,276,780 of record OY821517.1, read on the forward strand.
AAAAAATTATTTTTACATTTTTAGATTGTTTTTATTTTTTTTCTTTAGGGTTTTATGTTTTAAATTATTACCCAACAAATTAAAAAAAAAAATTACTTCTTTTTTAAATTTATTTTTTCAATTTTCTGTAAAATATTCATCACAATTCGTAAGAGAAGGTATATCTAAAAGACTAATCATTTCTAAACTATAATTATTTTCTAACCCTATTCGTGACTTCACATGCCGCAGAGAAGAAATAAGTGGATCGGAAGGTGCTGCCAACATGTTGAAGAGGTCCTCATTTTGCCTTACCCTTGATGCTTTGAATGTGTTCTGCAATCTATATTTTTTATAAAATTTGTTCAGAGACTCCTGTGCTTCTTCAGGAAGCTGTCCAATTGGCAAAGACTGGTACTCAATTATATCTTTGCCATGCGCCAATATTTTATGGACGGTCGGGGTCAACTTCTTCTGTGGATACATTTCTGCTAAAAGAGATGCAGTTTTCGATGCATATTCTCCATATTTTGTAGAATTGACATTTTCTTTGCAGTTTGAAACATTCAAGATCGTTCCCAATCTTTTCACGATTTGATTGTCAATTCCAGTGATTCTAGTTACTGCCTCATCATTTTCAAAAAATCTCCTGGAAGTGTTTCCATCGCTTGAGTTACCATATCCGTGCTTGGGACAACTTGTTTAAAAAAAGCATCCTGTATTTGCTTCTTTCTGATCTTTTCCTTATCCTTTATTGATGTATTTTCATCGAAGTTTTCCTCCTCTTGTGGTAGGGTATACGCCAGTTTTAGCAAGAACTCCATACACCTTATCCTTGCGTGCAATGATGACATTCCATATTCGTAATTCTCCTCGTTTGTAGAATCGTTTAAATTACCAAAGTTCTTCTGACTCTTTTTGCAAATCGGGCATGACAATGTTGAGGTTGTTCCTGTCAGTTCGTTTACGACTTTTCCGTCAACCATGGTCAGGTGGAACTCGTAATTGCATTCAATATATTTTCCTTCTCCAATTTTCAGCTTTGTAGGCTTAATCTTGCTTATTTGTTCTTCAATGTCCTTCACCGTGGTCCTAATGAGTTCTGCCGATTCCCTTGCAAACTGAAACATTATTGTTCGGCAATAATGCACTGATGACGGACGTGGATTTTTCCAGTGTAGGGAAACATCAGATTTTAGCCGCAAAGGAACAACAGATGCCATAAACATATTTCCGTCCGCTATTGTAGCGTCATCGGAAGATATCCTTTGCTTATAAACGCTTTGTCCGGAGGATCCATCGCAGCCCCATTTGCTGATCAATGTCAGTTTCTCAGGAAGAATTTTCACCTCATTTTCAGGAAGACTCTCCAACAACCGTTTTGCTGTATGGCCCATGAGATCCTGCAGATTGGCTTTCACAGAGACTTCCGTAAACTCCGTATAGAGTGGTCGTGAATTTATTTTGGCTTGCGTAATATGCTTGTATCCTGGTAAAACGTCAGCCCCGTGTCGCATCAAGGATGCCCCTAGTATCTCATATTTTTCTTTGGAAAGTTGTAAGTCCATAAACAAGGCCTTTTTATCGCAGTGGGCTTGCATCAGCAACAGATTTTGTAATCTGCGACCTAACTCTTTCACTATCCTTTGTATATTTAATAGACAGCGTGTCCGATAAATGCTTCGTGGTCAAGTCATTGGTGGCATCGGCAAGTTTCCTCTTTCTTGTGAAAATTGAACACTCCTCAATACTTTTTTTTGGCCTTCCTTTTGCTCCTCTGGTTGATGTGGTGGGTTTATCTACTGCCAATATATCCAGGATGGTGTCTTCGTTAAGCCAGTCCTCATATTTGGAGTTGAAGTTCTGAATGGTTCGATTAGATTTCACCCATTTTGCCTTTATATTTGCATATATCAGATAAAAATTATTTTTTATAATTTCGCTTCTCTCAATATTTCCGTATAAGCTATCAAGTTCTTCTAAAGCAGCTTCCGTGAAAAACTTTGGTGTGGTTGACCTTCTAAACAGTTCAAATAATTTTAAATTGTTTAACGACATGGTTTCAGTACTTGTTGCGCCAACTTTCAGTCGTGTCTGTAACAGAATATTGGGAGTAGACTTTGGCAGAGGCTCACAGGTAGAGAGCCGACTTAAAATGCAATTTTCAAACTATTAGATCAAACTACTGTCAGTCAAAACATGTAAGGGATGCACACCATACAATTTCTGCAACCATGTCTTTTTAAACTTTTTTACCTCTAAAAGCCAAACGGGCACGTACGGGCAGATAAAACCTTTTGAATTATGTAAAGAAATAATCAAAGAACATGTTTTGCAAATATGGCAAATATAGAAAAATGTAGATTTTTTTTATTTTCCGTCAAAGTTGAAAAATAGTGAAAAAACGGATAGTTTTTAAATAGTGATTTACCAGGAGAAACACAAAGCAAACAGTTAATTTTTTTTTTATCATTATACATTTAATAAATACATCAATCAATACAAACAAAAAATAAGGCGATTCGTTACCTATTTTTCGTGATATTACACCTGAAATCGCAACAAATTGACTAAAAGTTGTATGTTATTTTGAAAACCGAAAGTCGGTCAACTTTGAACGGTTATATCTTCTAAACTAAAAATGTGATATTATGAAGAGTAGCATATTTGAAATCGTTGAAAAGTTTCCTATAACATGGGTTTATTCAAAACTTTGTCGGCGCACATGAAAATTTTGATTTTTGCAACCTCGTTTGCTCTACGGGCGCCACTGTGCGTCGCACTGTGGCTCAAATTTTGATTTCATTGGCCAAAAGTCAAATTTTTTTTTGTCATCGATTTTTAAAATTTTTACTCCTTTTTGTAGCTTATATATCCAGATTAAGGTAGCCAAAAAATTAGGTTAAACTATTGATAATTGTGGGCGTGGCATGCTGTCAAACTCAACTGTTTTTTTTAATTCAGCAAAAGGTGTTTTTTTTTTGTTTTTTATCAAAAATAAATGGTTACTACTCGCAAGCTATCATCGATATTGGCCTGCGGTCTTTTTTATAATGTTAGTAGGATTATAGTCTTTAGTTTTTGTAAGTAGTCACAGTTCTAACGTTTGATATTAGGGGCGTTATGAAATATTTATGAAACCACTATATTTTTCTCAAATTTAAACTTTAGTGGAATAGAACTTCTAAAGGAAGTAAGGGAACAAGAAACGTATACCACCCGGAGAAAGGCGAATGTATCCTGTTTAACCCTATATATACTTTTGCACCCCCCACGAGCCCCCGGTAGAACACTTTTTTCATTTTAATGAAATTACTCTAAAAAAATTACTCTAAAAAAAATTTTGTTTTTTTACTTTAGACTACGTAAAAGTAAAATAATTAAATAAAATACCTGCGAAAGGGTTTATTGGCTTTGTTTTGATCAGCAAAAAAATAAGTCATAAAATGATCACAATAGGTTCTACAGTAAACAAATGATCTCTTTCTTAATTTACCTGTTGTCAAATTTAAGGGTCAACCAAAGTCATAAACAATTTTATAAGTTTGTCAATAATCGCGGCACTAAACCACTAAAGATAAAAAACCACCCCATATTGGCGAGAAACTAATTAGTGCTGACAATGATAGATGGAAAAGTAGGTCAGGCTTTGACTAACACGAAGGCTGCATCCAGCTGCATTATATGCCAAGCAACATCAAGCCAATTAAACCAAGTGCCGACAAAATCATTCGATAATACCGATGCCTTCGAATTTGGATTATCACCACTACATGCAAGAATACGACTTATGGAACACATACTAAAAATCAGTTATGATTTGGATTTCGGGCCTTCAGGATCAATAAGAAACAACGAAACCAACAAAGAGTTAAGAAGTTCAAAAAAGAAACATGTTCAAGATGAATATCGCAAATTTGGATTGATTATAGATCAGCCAAAACAAGGGTCAGGCAATACAAATGATGGCAATACCGCAAGAAGATTCTTTTCAGATCCAGAAACAGCATCTGAAATAACAGGAGTGGATTTAAACCTTATTTTCAGATTTAAAATAATCCTAGAAGTACTTGCGTGCAATGAAGAAATTGACTCTAGAAAATTTGGAGATTATGCTAAGGAAACTGCAAAAATATATACAACCAACTACCCATGGAGAAATATGTCTGCAACAGTCCACAAAATCCTTTATCATGGAGAAGATGTCATTAAATATCATTTGGTGCCACTTGGAGATCCATCAGAGGAGGCTCAGGAAAAAAGGAACAAGGATTACAGATTTTATAGACAGCACAATACTAGAAAAATGTCACGAAATTCCACAAATGAAGATCTATTTAATATATTATTGGCAACGTCAGATCCGTTCATCTCCAGTATTCGAAATCAATGGAAAGTGGAACATCGGGATTTAGATGAAGAAGCCAAAAAACTACTAAAGAACAGAAATAGCACAGAACAAAATATGGAATATTTGCAATCAATATTTGAGTCTAATGAATAATAATTATAATTGCCTTTCATTGTTATTTAAGTACGAAAAACATAGTATTAGTAAAAAATAATAATAAACAGAACCTACCATTGTTACAAATGCTATTTAAATCTATTGCAGTTTTTATTCTTAAAAGGTTTCCCACATATGAATGCAATGTTTTAATAGATAAGAAAGATTCAAAAAATAAGAACCCATATTTTCATATCAAAATTAAAAAAAAAATTAGAATCATTGCGCTAATGTTTAGCAGATTTATTTAGCTAGTGTAACAAATTAGGCAGCAAACACTAATAAATTTTTCTGAGTAATAATAATATTCCTTGAGTGTAAGCAAATTGCAAATTTGATAGCAAACATTTTTAATTTTTTAGTAATACTAGTTAAATTTCTAGTGAATTTTACTATTTTGTTGCGTGTAAAAATTTTTTTGAGTGTAAAAATTTTTTTGAGTGTAAGCATTAAAAAAATTTCATTATTACAAAAAATGTTTATAATAATTATTTAACTCCAAATATGACACTTTCTAATAAATAAAAATAAATAAAAAAAAACATATATCACGCTAAAAGTTAAAAAAAAATCAAAAGTTAAACTTTGACCTAGAATTCCTTAAAAAGTACTCAATCAATTTAAATGAAATTCACACTGAGTCAAGATCAACTATCTATCTATCTATTAAAAACAGTACTAAAATATTTTGATCGGTTCAAAAGTTACAGAATTTTGGCCAATGAAAAATGATTTTCAGCCACTGTGCGTCGTTGCATAGAACTAATACTTTTTGTGGCACTTATAGTTGCCGTACGTTGTAAACAAAAAAAAACAAAAACAGATAAGAAAATAAGAAAATTTTAGTTGGTCTGGACCGATTATACGATAATCCGCAACCCTATACCATGGTTTAGAGACCCTATCTCTTCGGTTCAACTAATTGGACATAGAAAATAAGCATAAACCAAATTTGAGTGGCATTGTTATTCATTTTTTTGGCTGTAAATATGAAAAACCTCATATCTTTATATGGGGCCTAGGTCGAAATATGGTCCGATCCTGACCATATTTGGTAAATTCACTTATATTTTGAAAAAAATATATACAAACCAAATTTGAGAAAAATCTGTGCAATATTTTTGTTTTTTGATAGATTTAAGTGAAGATCGGGAAGCAGCTCTTTATGACTAAGAATAATTCTATAGGGATTTTTTGGACTACTGATTAATGGATATAATAAACATATACAAACCCAATTTGACTTAGATGTATATTATAGTTTGGATCTTATCGCAATTTATGTCGATTTCAGAGGAGGCATTGGTATGGGGACTAGGTCTCAACATGGACCGATTCTCACCAATTTCAATAGTGTTCATCCCATGGCCGATAAAAGCTTATATACCAAATTTCATCAAAATATATTCATATTTGCGACCTGCAGTTTGATTACAAGCTTTACATGGACACACAGACGGACGGACAGACGGACGGACGGACGGACGGACATTGTTAAATCAACTCAAAAAGTGATTCTGATTCGATCGGTATAATTAAAGATGGGTCTAGGTCAAATATTTTTGGTAGTTACAAACAGCAGCACAAAGTCATTATACCCAAACCACATAGTGGTATAGGGTATAAAAAAATAACTAGCAACGTTCCGAAATTTTTTTTTTTTTTTAAATCATGTAATATTCACAATGCGTCAATGGCAAAAAGTACGTAAATGAAATTTGTATTAATATTTAAAATTTTCATCTTCGAGTGTACGATTACTTTTTCTACAAATTGTATATTTGTCCAACATTCGGAACATTAGCTTTTATTGGCTATTGAAATTGAAGAAAACTAGACATAAACCCCATTATAAATGTGCCCTATGAGTACGACTTAGAGAAAATGTAAAACTTAAAAACTATTGTAATGATCACATATTGTAAATTTAGAACTTTTCCAAAAATTATTATATTAAAAATAAACCGGTACTCGGGTAATAAAGTGACCACCCCCCAGCTAGCAGACATAAGGAGTTGAACACAACAATATGCTCATGATGCTATGAAAAGCAGAAGCCATAAGTTTGATTTGAATAGAAAAACACTTTGTCACTTTGGCTGTGACAGCCACTATTTTTTTTGTTTTTATTTTTATAGTTTTACTATATTAGACGGACAATTATTTAGTTGTCGTTAAAGCTTAAATTAACTTCGAAGAGAATATAATGAAATTTATTAATTGAAAACGTTTTTTACATTTCCTCCTTTTTGTATATGAGAATATGAGTTGTGTGGAGTGGTGCACTGTAATGAAATCTTTAACTTTTACTAATAGAAAAAAAGTTTTTAAATTGAATGACGGTTTGGTTTAAAAATTTGTTGAACTGTCGAATAAAAAAGTTTTAGAGATTTTTAAACAGGAGAAATATTTTTTTAAAAGTTGACAATTGTTGATGGAAAAAGGAGCTCCTCAAAAACTCACAAACACGCACGCGAGTTAGCGGAATGCCCCACCTTAGTGACACAAACATAATGTCTTCAAACACCGTACACCTGCAACAAACTATGAACTTATGCTTCTTGGTATTAATTTTCTGATTTTGTTTTTAGTTTTTAGGTGCGTTATTTTTAAACTTCTTACAGATTTGTGCTTCTTAGAAACTTTAGTTATAGACGTTTTATTTTAATTTGTCTTTCTTACCAACATTTGTCAAAGTTCGTCTACCTGCATTTTTTCTTTTTCTTTTTCTTTAGCTTAAAAACACTTTAAACTGAAACAAAGCAAATCGGGCTAACAAAAAAATTCTTGGCTTAGTGTAATAAGAAATATTTCAATTTTGATAAGTTATTCTTTAAATATTAAGTCAAATTTATAATTCTGTTTTTGCTTTTCGCAAATGTCGTGCATGTTTTAACATGATTAATTTTTACAAGATTCGTTACAAGATATTATTGCTGTCGCTGCAACGTTTTTAACTTTTGTAAAAACACGTAAAAGCAATGAAGTGTAAAAACAGAATTTTTCATTGGTTTTTTTTTTCAAAACTTTCAGTATTGCATAACATGCAACACGTGACTTTGACTTTTTTCTTTCTACATTGATTTTTTTTTCTCAACTGAGCATTTCAACAAACACTCGAAAAAAGCGAAAATTTATAACATATGGTTTCGAGGGAAATGAAAAAACAAAACAAGAGAATACAAGTTTGTTAAAAGATACAAATGGGAAACGAGATAAAAGTGGCCGATTGATATGGTGCACTTTTAATGATGGTACTATGACATATAGAACTTTATGCAGCTGAGAATTGAACTGTGGTCTACCCAATTCTACGAAAGCGATATATAAGACTAAGTATAAATCTGACTAAAGTGTTATACTCAGACTAAAGTCATATACCCAGACCTGATTCTTATACAAAGTCCAATAATTTAACTGAATATAAGACTGTGTATAAGGCTGAGTATGAGAGAGTAGCCTAATGAAAATACTGTAGCCTGAGTATAATACTGTAGTTTAAGTTTTAAACCGAGTACAAGGTTGACTACAAGAATCTGGTCTGTTTCTGAGTATAAAACTAAATTATCTGTGAAAGACTTTAGTTTGAGTATGAAACCTTTGTCTGAATATTAATCCGGGTATAAGACTGAGTATATAAGGCAGAGCAGTTAAATGTAACTGTAGTTAAATTATAAGACTAGGATAAGTATATGAATGTAGTCTTAGCGCAATATATATCTTGTATAAAATTGAGTAAAGGGATGAATAGACAAATCTGGTCTGAGTATATGACTGTGATGTGAGTATAAAACTTTACTCTGAGTATCAAACTTTAAAGACTATTGTTTGAGTATAAGAGTATGTTCTGAGTATAAAACTAATGACGTGGAATATGTTTTTATAGACGTAAATTGTCGTGGTGATAAACTTCTTCTTGGATGTTTATACAGTCCACATAAACGGATAAAGTTTGACAGTATTACCACGAAGCAGGACCTTTCATCAATGTCATACTCCAAAGTCATTATTATCAGGTGATTTTAATAACAATCTTTTCAATGACTCAAATCTTACCACTATAATATCGATGTTTAACTTGTCGGCTGTGAACACAACGAGACCTACATACTTCACGTCAACAAATAGCACTTTGCTTGATCTTTTCTTTACCAGTAATGAAAGTAAAGTCCTTCATTATGATCAGTTAGCAGCACCAGCATTCTCGAAGCACAATCTACTCTTCTTATCATATGATTTTGCAATAGAAACCTAGCCCCAAACATTTACTTATCGTGATTTTAATAATATTGATATTTTGCTTTGGGATCTGATCTTTGCTCTACTCCATGGGATCAAATTTTCTATTTACCGACTGTTGGAGAACAACTGTCATTTCTTAATGGTAAAATTTTAGGAATTTACAACAAACATGTCCTCAACAAACGAAAACTATTAAAAATAGAGATAGATCTTGGTTCACAATGGAAACCAAGATGCTAATAGAACACCGTGATAATCTGTATCAGAAGTGGAAACGTTACAGGATATCAGAATATCACGACGAATATAAGATGGCTAGGAAAGCGGTTGTTTCCAAAATAAGGCATGATAAGTCTTCCTATTATTTTAACAAATTTAATACAGCTATTGGAAGTAAAAAAACCAGTAAACAAATACGCGAAATTGGAATAAATAAGACAATTAATCAATCAATGAATGTTGACATTAATGCGCTAAATGAAGCTTTTAAAAATATTCCTCTACCAGCCGTAAATACCGAATTTTATGATTTTCCCTGTAATAATTTAAACATTCCCAAATTTAACTTTCAGTGTGTAACACTTAACAGAGGTAGTTGGAAGTTTCAATGCTATTAAATCGAATGCAGTGGGCCTTGATAATATACACTCCAGATTTATAAAAATGATTTTACCACGGATTGTCCGTTTCATATTGTACTTGTTTAACTCCATAATCACTACTTGCATCTTTCCAATGGTGTGGAAACATGCCAAAATTATACCAAGACCAAAAATGGGTAACGAATACCGCCCGATTGCAATTCTTCCATATCTCTCAAAAGTTTTCGAGGACCTTTTACACAGACAAATCTTTAGGTATTTCAACGACAACAACTTACTTACAGAGCGTCAATCTGGTTTCAGACCACAACATAGCTGTATAACAGCTTTATCTGATGTAGTTGAGGAGATAAGATGCAACATGGATGATGGAAAAATATATTTTTTGGTTTTATTGGACCACTTAAAGGCATTTGACACAGTGCACCACTCAATTTTATGCCTCAAACTGAAGAGGTTTCTTAACTTTTCTACATTAGCAGTAGACTCATGTTTTCATATCTCACAAACAGATCCCAATCTGTTGCTAAAGGTAGCTCCATCTCAAACTCACCGCAAGTTATAAGAGGGGTACCACAGGGTTCAATCCTGGGACCACTACTTTATTCGATATATGCCAATGATCTTCCACAACATTTTAAATTCTCTAAGGTTCAGATGTACGCTGATGACATTCACCTATATTTAAGTAGTACCAAGGATTCAATTATTTCCAAAACTCAAGAACTAAATTATGATCTCAAACGTATTCTAAATTGGGCAACGGCAAATGGCCTACGACTTAATCTAAATAAATCTAAGTGTATTATAATAAAGAAGAAAGTGATGCATTTGGCGAATGAGATTAATGTCTTCCTTGGGGGCTCTAAAATTGACATCGTGGACTCTGTACGAAATCTCGGAGGGAGTTGTGTTTAATGGAACTCAGAATTGGTCAGATCATATTAATCAATCCTGTGGCAGAAGCTTATGGTTAACACAGTACTTTACTCCACCGAAAATAAGATTGCTACTTGCTAAAACCTATCTTTTACCAACATTACTATATGCATCTGAGGTTTTCTCAGGTTGCAACTCTAGGGTTAACAGAAAATTACCTGTAACTTTCAACAACATTATTCGCTATATCTTTGGATTAAGAAAATTTGATCATGTATCCCAATACTCGTGTCATTCTTACATATGTCATTTGGCAACTATATTTAATTCAAGAACATTATATTTCTACATAAAATTATTATAACAAAGGCTCCAAAATATCTTTTTTAACGATTAAAGTTCGCAATATCTGCCAGAGGGAATCGAATAATTCAATTTAAATACCGGGACCATGCCTCTGAATGTCAATTTTTTATTCTAACTTTTCGTCTCTGAAATCAGCTTCCTAATGTCATGCAAAATACAAGCAACGCAATAGGGTTTAGAGAATTGCTATACCATAGTTTAATTGATTTTATTTGATTTTCTTAGTATTTTTAAATTGTAATTTATATTTGAAATTAAGAGTTACTGATGTTAAATATAATGAATAACTTATCTGATTCCATTACTGTAATTTATAAGATACCGTGTCTTATTGTAATGGAAAATCACATTTAATAAATAAATACAAATACAAATTCAAAACGATCATATGAGTATAATACTAAAGTCTGAATAAAAGACTTTGGTTTGAATATGAAACTTTTGTCTGAATATAAGTATAAGACTGAGTATAAGTCTGAGTATAATTAAGACTTACAGTATAAGACCGAATGCTGGCTTAAGTATAAGAATGTAGTCTGAGCGCAATATGTATCTAGTATAAAACTGAGTACAAGAATAGAAAAATCTGGGAAAAGCAGTATAAAAATCTGGGAAAAGCAGTATAACACAGAGTATCAGCTTTAAAGGCCATCATCTGAATATAAAGCTATAAGTCTGAGTATAAGACTGAATCTATAAAATTTAACTACAGTTAAAGTATAAGACTTAATCAACTGGTGTGTATAAGTCTGATTTTGAGTATAAGTCTGAGTATAATACTTTAGTCTTTAGTCTGTATATAAGACTTTAGTCTGATTAACTGCGAAGCTGAGAAAAGAAGGAGAGAAACCCGAAAGGATTCAAGTCGCCATCAAAATAAAATCATCTAAAGCTCTTAAGTATCTTGGAATAATGACTTAATAACTTCAAAAGACATATGGACTATGGACAAACAAAGGAGGACCTTATCAGAGTCGGAGGCTATTACTTTCACGGGTAGCGAACTCAACCTTACTCTTTGGATCACCAGTATGGTAGATCTCCCAAAAATACAGCTAAGAAGTATATGGTGTCCATCTTCAGAAGAAGCCGTTTAATTGTGTATTGCGAAAACCACACAATATCTTCGGAGGCTGCTAGAGTCATGCGAAAAACATCCCAATTAATATATCAGCAATTGAACTATTAGAGATACAATCTGAGAATAAAACTGCATATAGGGGTGAATATATATAAAACTGAGTACAGATCTGAATATAAGACATGAATATGACACTCTAGTCTGAGTATAATAAGGAAGTCTGAGTACAAAACTACAGTCTAAGCGTAACACTGTAGTAAAAAACTGAGTATAAGACTGAAGTCTAAGTAGAAAACAATATATCATAATTAACTTAACTGTATTTAAAGTATAAGACTGAGTAGAAGGATGAGTATAATATTGTAATATGAGTAAAAGAATTCAGTTTGAGTACACAACTGTAATCTAAGTAGAAGATTGAGTATAAATTTGAGTATACGGCTGTCATTTAAAGAAAAGATTGAGTACGAGACTTTAGTTACAGTATAAAACTTTAGTATGAGTATAATACTTTAGTTTGAGCGTAATGCCGCACTCTGCGTATAAGACTGAGTATGAAACTTTAGTCTGAGAATAGTACTGCAGTCGTAGTATAAAACTGGGTACAAGAAAAAGTATAACACTGTAGTCAGTGTAAGTGGAAACAGTATAAAATCGCAGTCAGAATACAATAATGCAGTCTGAATATTAGACAGTAATCTGAATGTACGACTGTAGTTTGTAAGTAAAGGGTCCGCCAAATAACTTTTTTTTTTTTGAAAACGCTATAAAAAAAAAGTACTGAATATTATCTCAAATTTCTTTTTTTATTTGGCCATGCAGTAGCCTACACGATCGATCCAATTTTTAAGCACATTACACAAGGGAACAAAATTGAACTTTTTTTGTGTTGATTTGAAATTTATAGCAAATTTTTACTAATTTGAGGTCGCTGATTTCAAATCTGCACTTGGTTTTTTTCTATCAGCTCGAATTTTCGAGATATACCGTTATGTTCAAAATTAAGGCACTTCCGCCACATATATTGGAATAACTTGAAAACGGTTCACCATATTAAATTAAAAAAAAATCCGAAACTCGCAAACAATATTCTCTTAAAGCCGTGCTTACTTTGTTTTTAAATTTTCCAAGTAGTTTTAGAGATATCGTTCAAGTTTTGAAAAAAAATTAAAATTTTTTAAAAAAAAACATTTTTTTTGTTCTTTAAAAATTCCTAAAAAATAAAAATGGGACAAAAATCACAGTTTTGGTCTACAAGCAGTTAGTTAAATATATTTCGAATAAAATTAGCTTTATTTCATTGCAATCGGTGCACAACTTTTGATTTTGTTCACGATTTACTGAATTGATATAAATCGCGATTTCCATACAAAAATAACATTTTCTAATGTGTAAGTGTTTGTATGTAATAAGTTAGTTTTTTATGATTCTAAGAATTAAAAAAATTAAGTAACAAAAAAAGATTATTTCATTTTTATGGTCAGCTATACTTTTTAATTTAACACAAAAAGAGAATTTTAAAGAAAAATAAAAAATTTTAATACACAAATATTACAATGTCATTACAACTCATCGAAAAATTTTCTTTTATAAGATTTTCTTAAATAACCTTGTTTAGAGGGATTTGTTTTAATGCTCCAGCAATAGTCCGTCATCATATGCTTATCCCAGTGACCCTGGTACCGCTCCTCTATAGTGCGGATATCTTGATGGAAACGTTCACCTTGTTCTTCACTGAAGTCTCCAAGATTTTCAGGGAAACAATCCAAATGACTGTGTAGGTAGTGCACCTTAATGCTCATATTACAACCAAGCTGCTTGAAATGTGACAACATGTTATCCATGTGGTCCGAATAGTGCTCACCCTTTTTGTTTCCCAGGAAATTGCGCACTATCCAAACAAATTCATTCCAAGCATTTCTTTCAATATCTGTCATGGAATTACTAAAATTTTCATCATTGATTAATTTTTTGATTTGAGGGCCATCAAAAATGCCAGCTTTCAGTTTCTCCGAACTCAAATTGTTGAACTTTTTACTAATATATCTAAAACAATCACCGTCCTTGTTGAGAGCTTTGACAAATTGTTTCATAAGTCCTAGCTTGATATGGAGAGGTGGCAGTATTATGCGATCCCTGGGCACAAGTGGTTGATTAACTATATTGTGGTTTCCTGGAACCATAGCTTCCCTCGAAGGCCAGTCTTTCTTACTCCAGTGTTCAGATCTGGCTCTGCTATCCCATAAACAAATGAAACACGGATATTTTGTGTAGCCACCTTGTTGGCCTAGAAGAAAATTCACCATTTTTAGATCCACACAAATTAGCCAGCGGTGTTCGTTGTACTTTGTTTTATTTATAACTGAGGCAATTGTAGAATATTCTTCTTTAGCTTTAGTTGAATGTGCAATGGGCAACGAACCCAATTTATTACCGTTATGCAGAAGTACACATTTTAGGCTGCGTTTAGAAGAATCTATAAATAGTCGCCAGTCATTTGGATCATACTCCTCTAATCCCATCGCTGTTACTAAACCAGGAACATCTGAACAATAAACAAATTCATCGTCTTCGGAAAAGAATGGAAGTAAGTTTTTTTCTCTGTTACGGTAGTATGAAATTGTTGTTCCTTGGGTTAACAGATTTTTTTGCTTTAATCGAGAAGCAAGAATTTCAGATGCTTTTTTAGAAAGTCCAAGGTCTCTCACTAAATCACTAAGCTCCTCCTGATTAAATTGCTCGCGTTCAGAAGAAATATCTAAATCCAAGTCATCTGATCCAAATTCAGAAATTGGTGAAGGAACATTTTGTCGTAAGTCGTGGAAATTGTGTGTAGATGTAGATGGTTGTGGTTCTGAATCCTCACTAGAGTACAGGACTGGTTGGGTAATAGACAACACGTTAGGATAAATACATTTAGACCGGTTTGTTTTATTAATGCCTGTTATGTTGACAGCGCAAAAATAACAATCATCATAATGATTCGAAGGTTCCCGCCAGATCATTGGTGTTTTATACTTGAAGTGGGTCCGTTGCTTGTTTGCCCATAACCTTATATACTCTACACAGTTTTTACATACAGTATTAGGAATCCAGTACTTGTCACGGGTTTCCATGGTAAATCCGAAGTAGTCAAAATAAATTTTTTTAATAAAATCTGACACACTTTTTCTACTTTTTATAAACGTGTATTCGCCACATATGTTACAAAAATAGTTGGGATTGATTTTACAGGTGTTTCTTGACGTAGCCATTGCACAATTTTGAAGTATATATCAAAGTAACACAATTTTCAATAAATAACACACGGGAACAAAATTGAACTTTTTTGTGTTGACTGATTAAATGTTCAATGTAAAATGATTTATATTTTTTGTCGTTATACTTTTCGCTTTCGTAAACACTTGTTG
The DNA here is from genome assembly GCA_963682025.1 of Cordilura impudica. NCBI lineage: Eukaryota > Metazoa > Arthropoda > Insecta > Diptera > Scathophagidae > Cordilura > Cordilura impudica. The sequence continues at coordinate 165,291,846 of OY821517.1, forward strand.
AATGAGAAAAATTGGTTGAATGAACCCATATAAATACTTAGTAGTTTTTTACTGAAGTACCAAAAAAAATTATATCCACAATTTTATTGACAGTCACTTATGAATGAACACATGTGTTCAGGGGAATTCCTTTAAAAAATCATCCGTTACCAACGGTAAACCACACATCAATAAAAACAAGTGGACTTTTCTTTTTTCTCTTTAATTGACTGTGAACTGACTAGGTGTCATAAAGTGACAATAAAATTTATAGGCGTTATGAGTTTGCTACCGCAACCATAAAAATGAAATAATCTTTTTTTATTACTTAATTTTTTTAATTCTTAGAATCATAAAAAACTAACTTATTACATACAAACACTTACACATTAGAAAATGTTATTTTTGTATGGAAATCGCGATTTATATCAATTCAGTAAATCGTGAACAAAATCAAAAGTTGTGCACCGATTGCAATGAAATAAAGCTCATTTTATTCGAAATATATTTAACTAACTGTTTGTAGACCAAAACTGTGATTTTTGTCCCATTTTTATTTTTTAGGAATTTTTAAAGAACAAAAAAAATGTTTTTTTTAAAAAAATTTTAATTTTTTTTTTCAAAACTTGAACGATATCTCTAAAACTACTTGGAAAATTTAAAAACAAAGTAAGCACGGCTTTAAGAGAATATTGTTTGCGAGTTTCGGATTTTTTTTTAATTTAATATGGTGAACCGTTTTCAAGTTATTCCAATATATGTAGCGGAAGTGCCTTAATTTTGAACATAACGGTATATCTCGAAAAGTCGAGCTGATAGAAAAAAACCAAGGGCAGATTAGGATTCAGCGTCCCAAATAACCTTAAAAACAATATTCAGTTCTTAATCAACAGAACCATTGTTCCCTTGTGTTATCGATTGTGTGCAGCTGTATTTCACCAATGGCTTCACGAATATTGTCCTTTAAAGCGTCAATTGTCTCTGGCTTGTTGGCATAACACTTATCTTTGAGGGCACCCCACAAATAATAGTCCAACGGTGTCAAATCGCAGCTCCGAGGTGGCCAAACGACATCAGCTCTGCGGCTGATAATGCGATCTTCAAAAACAGGGCGCAAAACATCGAGTGTAGCTTCGGCTGTGTGGCACGTAGCGCCGTTCTGTTGAACCCAAATGTTGCCAATATCCTCCTCTTCCATTTTTGTGAACAAAATTCGTTCAACGTGGCCCGATAACAATCGCCATTGACTGTAACGGCCACTCCTTGCTCATTTTCGAAGAAAAATGGCCCAATTATGCCTCTGGACCAAAATCCGCACCAAACAGTGACTCGTTTTGGGTATATCGGCTTTTCAATGTATGCGTGCGGGTTTTCTGTGCCCCAAATGCGACAATTTTGCTTGTTTACATACCCGCCAAGATCAAAATGAGCTTCATCTGAAAAGATGATTTTTTTTTGGCAAAATCGGCATCTTCTGTAAGTCGATCGTAGGCCCACTTAGCGAAGCGAAAACGCATTGGATGATCAGTTGGCTTCAACTCCTGAACCAATTGGACTTTGTATGGCGTCATACCAAGATCTTTATGCAAAATTCGTCTCAATGATGCCTCCGAAATGTTCAATTCTTGAGAATGACGGTGAATTGATGTTGAAGCAGCAATATTCTCGGGTGTACGCACTGTTTTTGGCTTTTCACGCTTTGCTTTATCGATGAGGATGCCAGTTTCTTTCACTTTTTTTACAAGATAACGAACAAACGGAACTGACGGTGCTTCTCTTCTTCCAAAATTCGTACGCAATTTTCGCACACATTCTGCAACATTATCATGATTTTCAAAGTAATGTCGCAATATTTCCCAGCGTTGTTCAAGCGTATACACAACCATATTCGTTCAGCGGAAGGATAAAACTAATTATCTGTCAAATCAGACATGAGCTAAGTGTTACCATACACGAAATAAGCACTAGTTGAAAAAAAAACGTTATATGGCGGACCCTTTACAATATTGAGTACAAATTTGAGTATACGGTTTTAGTTTAAGCACTGTACTGTAGTCAAAGTATAAAACTGTAGTCTGATTAAGTGGTAAGAGTATAAGATCGTAATCAGATATATGAATATAAAATATATGTCAGTCGCCGGAGTATAAGTCTTTAATCTATGTAAACGATTTTAAAATGTGTAGAAAACTTTTTGTTTAGAAAACTTTAGTCTGATTATAAGATTTTAGTCTGATTAAAACTAAGATTTTAATATGCGACAAAGATTTTAGAGTGATTATAAGACTATAAGAATGAAATATATGTGTAGAAAACGTTAGTCTAAGTATATCATAGACTAAACTATTAGTCAAGTTTAGTGTGTGATTTATATTTTAGTCTGAGTATAAGACTTTGTCTAATTATAACCTTATTCTGAATAGAAGACCTCAGTCTAAGTATAAGTTGTTTTAGTTTAAAACCGAAAACGTTTTATTATTATACGATCTAACTGTGACTGAAACTGCATTCATATGGATGGGCTGATGACAGAAATTGCTGCATGCTAACTTTTTACATTTTTAATTTTCAAAAGAAACATACAGCATCACAAAGCCATATTATTTTGTAGTTTCCTGACAAACATGCTCTAAAGATTATTTCGATTACCCTTAACTAAACATGAACAACCTTGCATTTAAAGAAGTGCAAAAGATGAAATAAGTGGCTGTTTTTAAAATAAAAATAAAATAAGTTTTTCAAAAAACATAAAGTAGAAAGCAATTGTTGGAGAAAAAAAAACGTTGTAGGAGACAACATTGTGTCCCTTAACAAGTCTGTAAGATTTACTAGACGTAAATACATATAGAGAAAAAACATCTAGCTCATACAATGTACGTTCGTTCTACAAAAAGAAAAAGAAGTTAAGAATGTAGAAAAAAATTCAACTTACCTGCAGAGCAACATGTAAACGTTTGGCCCAAAGACGAGCTTGCTTTTTGTCGCTAACAATCATGTCCATATCATGCTGCATACGTGTTAAAACCCAATGAAAGCACTGAACACTTAATGATTCGCTAAGGAAGAAATGAAAAGGAATAAATAAACTCGTGTTTAATGTAAAAGAAAATATGTATAATTACTCGTAAATGCAGAATTAAGTATTTATAAAGAAAATTAGTTTTTAAATAATGTTTATGAAATTAAAAGACGAAAAAAAGTATAATAAAATATCAACGGCATACAGTGATTTTATTGGTCTGATTAAAGCAAAACTGGATTGTACAGAAAAACCTAAATAGTAGCAATATCAAGGAGCATAGAGATTATATTGGAAGTTTAAGTTAATGATAAGAAGTGAGATCGTAAGAAAAGTGTAGTCTGAGAAAAGTGTCTAAACGTAGTATTAAACAACAGTCTATCTTTAATCTGTATATACCACGTCAGTCTGAGAGTACGTGTTTTTGCTGAGAAGAAGACTTTTGTCTGAGCATACGAGTTCTGGCTGAGTGTAAGACTTTAATCCGGGTATATGTGTTCTGGCTGAGTATAACACTGTAGCTTGAATGTAAAAGTCTGTTCTGTGTATAAGTTTGTGGGATGAAGGTAAGACTACTGTGAGCGTCAAAATAAAGTAAACAGTAATTTTTAATCCTTAAATTGTCTTATAACACAATTATTATTGACCACGATAAAAAGTAATATTACCATTTATATTTATCATATATACCATTTAGAGATTGACTACTATAAAACATGAAATCAAATCAAGTGGGAATATTGCACAAATCCCTCGAAAGTGTAAATGCATCAGATTTTACGCGTAAAAATAAAGTAAACAGTGGTAACACTTACATACGCTTTTTTATATTTCGGGGAAGAACCTAAACTTTTTGTGACTGATCACGTGTTCTACTTTACTAAAAATTATTTAAAGTTCATTTGTACTAATTAATAATAACTAAGAAGATGTAAAAACAAATATTCTCACTATGGGAAAGCAAACATCGGTTTATACTCGGAAATTATTTTAGAGAAAAAGAAAAAGGTAAATCCTTGCCTAAAATTGGCGAAATTGTGGATAGAAACTACTGCACAACAAAAAGTATTAGTTTATGAATGCGCCAAACACCATCATCAGGTTGAAGATTTAACGAGATCGGACGCCAAAAGCAGCTTAGTGGTACCGAAGTTAGAGCTATAGTAAGAGAAGTAAAGACATATTCAGCCTAAAGTGCAGTTAAGTTATCAGAAAACATAACGCAGACAACAGGCAAACCAGTAAGTTCGAGTACAGTAAGGAGATCGCTTCACAAAAATGGTCTACATGGAAGGATACCATGCAAGAAACCATACATATCCAAGGCGAATCAGAGCAAGCTAATCAATTTCGGTAAAAAGTAGAAAAATGAGGTTCTAACTTTGTGAGAAAGCATATTATATACAGATAAGAGGAAATTTGAAATTTTCGGCGCGAAAAGGTCTCCAAAAATATAGCGTGCTAAGAATGGAACATGCAAAGAAAAGTGTTACCAAAACTGTTACATACAGTAAGGGTTCAGTTATGTTATGGGGCTATATGGCGCGAGAAATAAGGACCTAGCGTCGAGAAATATGGCATGGCTGGAAATAGGGTCTTCCAACAGGACAACGATCTAAAATTGTGAAAGAGTGGCTACTGTATCGGACTCCTAAGACACCTGATCAACCGCCGCAGCCCTCGAACCTTAACCCAATCGAGCATCTGTGGGAAAATCTTGACAGAAAAATAGGTCGAAGGGCTTTTTCAAGCAAGACAAACTTAAAGATGCCTCAAAAGGAAAAATGGAGCATAATCTCCCCCGATATAACAAAAAAAACTTGTCGAATATCTGCCTAGAAGGCTACATAAGGGGCTTAAGGCCAAATGAAAATAAACCAAATATTAAAAAATTTTAAAAGTTTACGTTTTGTATTGAAGTTCTGTTGCCTTTTCTTTACTGTTTACTTCCTTTTTGACGCGTAAAATTTGGTCATTTTCTAAATAAAGTGTATTTATTTCTGTTTTGTAATGCTTTTGTTTAATTTTTTTATTGAGTTCAGCTATAATTAAGTAACTCTTGAATTCTAAGGCTGCGGCAAAAAATTAAAACATGAAATACTACTGAAGTGGCCAAGCAATGGGCGGTATGTGAGCGGCATTTTTGAGCGGATAAACGGCGCCGCTCAGGAATAGAACTTGTTCTAATTTTTAGTTGTTTTCTGAGCGGCAAAGAATAAAAATGGCAAAAAAAATGGCTTTTATTTGCTTTGTCAATCTGTAGCGCGTTTCAGTAACTTCTTTAAACGATAATCGAATCGTTAAAAAAAGAAAAGAACAAAATTATCATATTGTTAAAGTCAGCTGTTGTTTTTTGCTTTTATTATAAAAACTTTTTATAAATATAAATAACTAGCTGGACCCGGCAAACGTTGTTTTGCCCTCAATGAATTTTTTATTTTAGTTAGAATCTGTATACACCTATATAAAAAAAATGTTTGTTCATTTGTTAATATTAATTGAAAACTGTTAAAGAAAAACCATGTTTTTTTATGAAAATGAAAATAAATATTTATTGTTAAATATAAGAATGACTAATATATTTCTATTATAGTAATGCTAGAGTGAACAATATTTTTACTTTCATTATTCTCACAGTAAATGAATAAATTTTCTGGCTTTCCAACACGGGAACATGCCACATATAGTTGTTCGTGGGAAAAACGACTGTTTTCGAAGTCCAAACCACATATTTGCAATGATGATCCTTGAGATTTATTAATGATCATGGAAAAGCCCAATCTGATCGGAAATTGCAATCTTTTGAATGTTATCGATGTGTCGGTAGGAATCATAGGTATTCTTGGCAGCAAAACATGTTCTTCTTTAAATTTGCCTTTGAGAATTGTGGCCTCAATAACATTGGCCATTATTCTCTCAACAATTAACCTGGTTACATTACATACTCTCGGAGCGTTGAGGTTACGTAGCAAAATTATTGGAGAACCAACTTTTAATTTTAATAAATGTGGCGGTAGACCGGGCACATCCAGTGAATTCAAAAATTCTATTGGATAATTGACTGCTTCATTTTTTTCAACAACACTATCCAGAGATTTCAAAGAAAATGTTTCACAATGAATCATGTCCTGAATAACAACATTACTATTATCGTCATCGACATTGACATTTTTGCGGGGAAAATAGCTCTCACTTAACCAATCATGGTTACGATATTGATTTTGAAAGTCGGGGAATACATTTTCAATTAATTCATCGTTTGACGATATAAATTGACAAAAATCTTGTGGATATTTTAATAGTTTGACTGGTTGGGTTAATATTGATTTTACCATTGCCAAGATCAAGTAGTTGTTTTGAAAATTGGTCAGCCATTGGATCATTTTGTAATCGTACTCGCATGTTTGTTGTTAATTTTATAGTTTGAACGCTACTCCATAATGTTGATGATTTTCAGCAGGCATTTATTTCGTCAGCATAGGTTGATTTTGGTATGACTGGCATTGTTTGACGAAGATCTCCAGATAATAAAATGAGAGCTCCACCAAAAAGTCTTTCATTGCCTTTCAAATCTTTTAAAGTTCTATGTAATGCTTCTAAGGAGTGTTTGTGAGCCATGGTACATTCATCCCAAATAATAATAATGCATTTTTGCAGAACTTTTGCCATACTGGAATATTTTATGATATTACAGACGGCATTCTCATTTGCTTGTACGTTTAACGGTGATTTGAATGCTGAATGAGCTGTACTATCACCATGCAATAATGTAGCGGCTTTTTCCTTCCTTTTTGGTTAGAATATTTATATATAAAAACGTTTGTGAATTTTGTAACTTATAAAATTTATATAAATTTTACAACTCATTATTTTTCGAACGACAGCGCCATCTACCGGGACCAATAAAAAAATGTTTGGCATCATCTAACATACATATATGTACATTCTTAGTTTCATTAAAATCGCACCGTAAATAAGAATATTCGAAATAACTTTACCCCAGCGCCACCTATCGGGTCCATTTACACATACAAAAATTTCTTATCACGAAACATACACACATTCTGAATTGCAGTCAAATCGCGCTGAAAATAAGAATTTTGTTTATAACTTGACCCCAACGCCAGTTAGAGGGTTAAAACTAAAAAGAAACACAGAAGAGCTCGAACCAAACCTATGGTGCAAATCTCACCTAGACAGCTCTTATGGTTCCGGAGATCATTCGTTACAAACAAATGCACCAACGTTTTTATATATACAGATTGAAAGCAGATTAATAATTATAATTTAAGGTAAAATGGGGCGAAAAAGGGGGATTTGGTAATAAAAAAAATGTATGGCTACCTTACCTGTAGATAAAACGTGTATAAAACTTTAAGTAAATACATATTACAAAAAAAGTATTTTGTATAGCAAACATTATTAGTGCTATAAGTAAGTATCTGAATTAAAAAAGGGGGCGGTGAAGTGGGCGTGGTTCATAGTTATATGGCGACATTAACAGTATTAAGAGCAATATACTACCAAATAAAAAAAATCCGTTGCAAGGAACAAATTTGTACAGAGAACAAAAAGTTTAAAACTTTCAAACAAAATTTGGCGTGAAAAGGGGCGTGGTGTAAGAAATGTTTATTTCTACCTCGCCTGGATATATAATGTGTATACAATTTGAAGTAAATCTGTTAAAAACTATATGGGAGCAATTACATAATTTTAAAAAAGTGGGCGTAAAAGTGGGCGTAAAAGTGGGCGTGGTCAAAAAAAGTACCCTATTAATCATGCCAGAGTCCCAGTTAAATGCTGTGAAAATTTCAGGAAGATCGGTCCAGAGGTTTGGTCTCCTATAAGGTACACACAAACAAACAAACAAATAAACAAACACACATTCAATTTTATATATATAGATCAATAATAACATTGACAATGGCATTTTGAGAACTAACCGCTCAGAAATGACGCTCAGTAGTAAGCCACTTGCCGCTCAAACTCGCCGCTCTGCCGCTCACAGGTCTGCTGCTCGCCGCTTTGCCGCTCATTGCGTGACCTCGGCCTAAGTACAGTTGAACTTTTCTATAGTGAACTTATATACAATGAAGCTCTTCCTATTATGAATTCCTTTCAAAAATTCAGCTTTTTTCGTTCCAATTTTATTGTATTTTGATATCCTTATAATGAAGTTCCATACAATGATTTTTTCTGTACGATGAAAAAAGTTTGACTCACATGCGAATTGTATCCATATAATAAATGATTTCAATAAACCTTCTCTGTCACGCATACTAACAACACTGTGTACAGAGAAGGAAGTAGTATATAATTAGGGGTCCAAAAAGATGAAAATACGAACATGAAATAATCTTGTAACGTTGCTAAATACAACGTATCTAACCAATATAATTTGAAACACTAACATTAATAATAATACAAACACCGACTTTACCTACATCAACCATGGTACATTAAATACCATTATCGATTCTCACTCAGTTAGTAAATTAACTGGGATAAGTACACAAGGTTGATAGAGGTAAAATGAGTCAAGTTGGGTTAATGACGAGATTCTAAGCTTAGTCGAGTTACTGACGAGACTCCGTGTAAGGACAATTTAATATCAAGTAAAATAGATCCTAACGCATTAGTTTAAGGGCGATCGACCTGTCATCCCCATCGTATTTATTTACACACTGACTTCTGTCGACTGTTCGTATTTACACAGCGGCCTCTGCTGAGTGTTCGTATTTAGTTACACAGCAGGGTTGCAAAAGTTGGTACAATTGTACTTTTTTTGGTACAATTACAAACTCAAAAGTACAATGGTACACCAATCACGCATTTGGTACAATTTACGAATTTTCTCATTTTTTTTTTTTTTTTTTGTATGAAACTTCCCTAGTTTATTTTTTTTTATTGATTTACGGTGGCAACTCTTCTTTGCTATCATTTCTTTGATTTTTGCATTCAGCTGTTTATTTGCAAGCAACTACAGCTAACTTCACTTTGTTTTTATAGTTTTTTTTTTTATTACAACAATCCTAACAAAAGATAGAAGCACGTTCATTGAAAAATTGGTGGTTCAAAAATTTTCATAATTTAATTAAAAAAAACAAACAACGATTTAAAAAATGGAATCTGACGTAGCAGGGTATGTTTATTTAAGTGTTTTAAATGAATCTAACTAAAAAAATTTTGTATTTTATTTAGCTCAAGCAAGCATGGAAAAAAACCATATGTTGTGCCTTTTAGAGATGAGTGTTATTTCCGTGGCTGGTTAGGGATGGTTATCATAAAAGATGCAATATATGTAACATGAGCATAGTTGGAGGTATTGTGCATATAAAAAGGCATGCGTCATGTGATGGGTATATCAGAAAAACTAATGGAGCAAAAAGTACTCCAAAGATAAATAATTTTTTGCAAAATACAGCGTGTCCAATAGCAGAATCAGCAAGAAAACTGGAAACTATGCTAAGTATGTTTTTTGCAGAACACAATCTTTCGTTTTCAGCTCTTGATCATCTCAATAACGTAATTAAAGAAGGGGTTACCGACTCTCAAATCGCCAAAAAAAATTTTAATAAATAGGCAAAAGGCACAAAAAGTTATAACTAATTTGACTGGCCACCTTAATATTAATAATAAGCAGAGTTTTGTAAGAAGAACTACTACTCTATTGTGCTTGATGGGAGCACTGACTGTAGTGTCTCCAAAAACTTGGCTATAATCATAAGGGTTTTTGATGGAAAATGTCGCGACCGTTTTTTGGGGCTGGTGGAAATAAACGATTGTACCGCAAATGGCATATTTGATGCAACAATTAAAATGCTTAATGATAATAACATTCCGATAGATAACATGGTTGGTATAACCACGGATAATTGTGCTGTAATGACTGGATGTGCAAATGGTGTACAGTCAAACTTTAAGGCTTTAATGCCACATTTATTTGGAAATGGTTGTATATGCCATATTTTGAATTTAGTTTCCGCAGCAGCATCAAAACATTCGATTCCAGACGATATTGATAAATTTATTAGAGAAATAAATTTCCACTTTTGCAATAGTTCCAGTCGAAAAAAAGATTTTGTACAGTTTCAAGAATATTTTAATACTGATATCCATGTCATTTTAAAATATTGCACTACAAGGTGGTTATCACGACAGGAAGTTGTAAACAGGATCTTGGAGCAGTGGGAACCTGGAGCAGTGGGAACCTCTAAATTATTATTTTACTTTAAATAATTTTGAGGCTGAATTTAAAAATTCGAAATTACGATTTATCATATCAGGGTTTTCTAATCCCCTTTACAAAATGTTATTTCTCTTTCTTCAATATGTATTAAAAATCGTAAATGCTATAAATTTGGAAATACAAGCAGAAGACGCACGTATGCAGATTTTCTTGGAACGTCTTAAATTTTTATTTCGTCAAATGGGCCGCAATTTTTTAAAAAAAGAAATCCTAGATAAATACGAAATATCAAATATAAACCTTAGCGAAAATCATCTTCCTCTTGAAGAAATATACTGTGGAACAGAAGTAGATATTTATATTTCCACAAATGATGTTGAACGTGATGTGGTGAAGAATTTCAAGGAAATTGCCAAAAAATTTTATTTAAAATTTGCGAGGTGCTGAGAGTAAAAGTAAACTTTGACAACGAAATTTTAAACTGGTTTAGTAAATTTATACCAGAAAATGTTGTTTCGGGACAAACGAATAGTATTGTGCCACTTTTAATAAAAAATTTTCCAAACGAATATAACAATTTTGACTCCATTAATACTCAGTTTAGATCCCTGGCGGATATAGAAGTATTAAAAGATTTTAAAAATGAAAGTATATGCAACTTCTGGGCTAGAGTTTCTGAAATGGAAAATGAATTGAATGAATTAATGTTTCTGGAACTTTCAAGAATTGTAGGTGGGATATTATCAATTCCACATTCCTCTGCGAATGTGGAACAGATTTTTTCCTACCAAAATATTATTAAAACGAAAGAACGAAATAGGCTTAATGTACCTACAGTTTCCGGTCTCATACAGACAAAAGATTTGTTAAGGTCAACCAATTCCTGTTGTTTTAGTTTTAAAATACCAAATAATTTGTTAACAAAAACAATTTGATCTCATTAAAGATATACCTTATTCTATGTACCTTATTATTCGTTTAAATATGTACCTATACCTTAATGTAGTTTTTTTTTAAGAAATACTTTAAAAGTAGATATACATTTTTAAGTACAAATGTTAATTTTATTATTAGAAAAATGAATTTTTATATTTCCTGTCTCCTACAGACAAAAGATTTGTTAAGATAATCAATTCTTGTTGCTTTATTTTTAAAATAACAAATAATTTGATCTCATGAATATATCGATATGCCTTATGAACCTTATTTTACGTTTAAATATGTACCTACACCTTAGTGTAGTTTTTTAAAAGAAATTCTTTTAAAGTAAAAATATATTTTTAAGTACAAATGTTAATTCTATTATTGCTAAAATGAATTTTTATGTACAATTTTATGTTATTTTATTTTATGTTGTTATGTTTACGTTTTTTTTTGCTTTTATATAAATAAAAAAAAAAAAAAAATAACAACTATTAAAAAAAATTTTTTTTTGGTACAATGGGTTTCGAAACAGTACAATTTTATAAGCCTGTTTGGTACAATTTTTATGTTCTCATTTTGCAACCCTGTTACACAGCGACTTCTGTTGACTGTTCGTATTTACACAGCGGCCTCTGCTGACTGTTCTTATTTACACAGAGGCCTTTCCTGACTGTTCGTATTTAGTTACACAGTGACTTCTGTTGACTGTTCGTATTTACACAGCGGCCTCTGCTGACTGTTCGTATTTCGTTACACAGTGACTTCGGTTGACTGTTCTCTTTCGACCTTATTCTCTTATCTTGCATATCAAACAGCTGACCGCCAGGACACGACAAGCTACCCCAGCCTACGACAAAACCTCGTTACAATCCAACCCATACAAACAAAGTTTTTATTAAAACTCTTTATAAACATATGAGTTTTGAACATCTCCGTGACTGTGTGTGACTTTGTGTGGCTATTTAACAATTCACAACAATTCTATCGACAAAGTTTCAGATCGATCGGATAAGCGGAAATGGGTTTTAAAGCACTCCGTAACTGTGCGTGACTACCCCAAACTTAATCTACAGTCAGAACAAGGCTACTGGATGAGGGGGAATGGGGGGGGGGGGTTGCCCCATGGCACACAGACAGACAGACAGAGAGTATGAGTTAAAAGAAAGAGTTTAAAAACAAGGAAGTTATTCTAAAAAATGTAGAAGATGAGCAATAGAGCACTAAACGCAAAAGGCTTCAAACTTGTATTTTTGAGGATATCGAAGAAGCAATGCTCAAATGGATGACAGCCGCACGTAGTACAAATCTTGCTATAATCGGCAAAAAGCCGAAGAGTTCGTTGATTCATTGGGAAACGTATATTTTTAAGGTAGTACAGGATGGATCGACAAATTTAAAAAACGACATGGTATTGCTGCAAAAACCTTCTGTGGGGAAAGAGCTGATGCCAACATAAGAGATCCTGATGAATGGATATTGAACATTTTGCCGAGATTGATACAAAATAATGATCAAAATGACAGCTTTAATGGCGATGAGACTGGTTTGTTTTTCAAAATGAGAACTGCGTTGGTGGAATACAGAGCAAAGACAGAAAACTGTCCTAGCAGCAAGCACTATGACTGGTTTGGAAAGGCTAAAACTGCTTGTTATAGGAAAGGCCAAATATCCTAGATGCTTTAAAAGATCTTTAGATGTGGATTACGAACTCAACAAAAAAAACTTGGATGACTAGTGACATTCTTAGGAAATGGCTTTTAGAGCTGGACAAAAACATCGTCCTCAAAATAGGAAAGCTTTTTTCTTTTGTTGATAATTCAAGACTATGTCAATGTTGATATTGATGTGAAGACCAAGGGCATCTCGTCCAAAGAAGATATTCTCATCATTGTTCTGGAAAGCCGGGGAGTTTCGGCTATCCCAAGTATATTTTAATCCTAATGCCACATAAAAGTGCAATGTATTTTACATTTACAGATCGAGATAACGATGAAGAACTGAACGGTGAAGAATTGGCAGAAGCCGTATTGACGTATTTTTTTTTAGCAGTAAAAATAGAAGAGTGTAACCTAACCTAAAATGAAGTTTCTATATAAGGAATTGATGTTCTGGTCCCATACGGATTCATTATAGGCAAGTTCGACTGTATAAGATTATAATCTGTATATAAGACTTTTTTCTCAGCATACTGTTATTGTAGGATTTTAGGAATAAAACGTATTCTAACTATAAATCAGAAGAACACATAGTCTGAGTACAACAATCAAGTCCAGATAATAGACTATTGTCGAAGAAGTTGACCAACAGGTGCAACTGAACACTATCTAAAATTCTAGTCTGCCCGTGGAATCTCTAAAGCTAAGCAAGCGGATATACATAAATATTCGCCCTTTAGCAACAGAGCACTAAAAAACCACTGTACATCAAAAACAACTTCCAAATTGTTCAGCATTTTTAATACCTCTGTTTAAAGCCATTAACATCATCATCGTCGACATCATTAGAAATAAAATGAATGACTGTTTAACTGACTAAATGACTGACTATTTATTTGCGATATAAAAGCAGAATAGTGTACAAAAACAAAATTCAAAGAAAAAAAGGGAAATAAAAACTCTAAAGCAGAAAAATTAAAAGCACCTTAGATTTTCAACTTCGTTTTCTTCGTTAAAATTTTCACACATACACGCACACATCTCCATTGACTGAAGTACTAAAATAAAGAATCTAAAGAAGTTAAGTTTTAAGGAAGTAAAACTCATTAACGAAATTAAATTTCATCAAGTGGAAATAAACACTTGCAAACATAAACTCATACTTATCATCCATCTCCTCTTTAGCTATTACATAAACGAACGTACCTATTAAACACATACATTCATACATATATACCAGAAATAGAAATGTTAAATATATCTAAGGGTTCTTCAAAAACAAGCAAATTTTCAACGAATGAGCATTGGCATAAAACTCTAAATCCTAGAAAATCATATGTGACGTAGTTCTAAACGTATGGCTGTCCTCTCAGGAGTCATTTAACAAAAATCGTTTGAATGTTTCGCAACTAAAAAGGAATTTTTAATTGGATTTAGTTTTTAATAGAATTAAAAGACACAAAATATAAAACAGAAAAAAAAAACAAAACACAAACAGGTAAATGACCGTATTAAAATTCTCGTAGATACAATTAGACTAATAATAGCAATTTATATAATTTTCTGCCACACACGTAAACTGAGCATAAACGTAAGAGTTTAAAGATTGAAAATATTTGACTTTTATAACAATATGAACTACGAGTAACAGTAATACCCGTCTTGCTCTGCTACGAAGTTTTAAAATAATTTGGAATTTATTTTCCTATATAGAATTAGTTTACGGTCGAAAGTAACAATTGAATTTTAGATACAATTATGTATTATAAAGGTAGTTGTTGAAGAAAATTAACTTTTGTAAAAAGATAGTTTTTTAAGATAAGATAATATTTTAAGAAAAGTACCTTAAAAAGGTACTTTTTAGAAATAACGTGGTTGTTTTTAAAAATAAGGTACACTTTAACAAAAGGTACTTTTTTAAGATAATGTACCTTTCTATAAAAGGTACTTTCTTAAGAAAAGTACATTTAAAAAAAATTTGTTTTTTAAGAAAATCTACTTTTTAAAGATATGATACTTAAAAAAAGGGTAATTTATCAGAAAAGATATTTTTTCTAAGACAAGGTAGTTTTTAAGAAAAGGTACTTTCTACACACCCGGCCAGAATCAAAGTTAAGCTTGAAAAAAATTACGACAAATAGTCACTGCCATCTTTTTTTGGTCGATCTGCACTTCCAGAAACCGTATGCCATGAAATCCTAGGATATGTTCTTTAATTAACAGAGTTGATATCAGTTCCACACCATCCTTGGTATAGACATCTCGGCGCTTTTTTTTTTTAATGGTATCTCCAATGGACCTAATCCAAAACAATTTTTTTTTGAAGAGTAACTACCGCTTTTTTAATCGTGCCGAAAAAGTTGGATAATCGATAATATTTATCTTGCATCTATCCGAAAGTTCGAGAAATTCTCTATGAATAGATTCGCCAGCTTGTACGGACCATAACCCCAAATCATCATAATTCAAATATATAAGACCCTGCTCTAAATGATCAAGAATTGCCTGAATTTTAAGAGTTTGGTAAACATTCGTACTTTGAAAAGATCTACGGAGATCTACATTTTCGTAAGTTTCTTTTATATTTGGTACTATACATAATAGTACTAATCTATAAACACTATTTAATTTCCTCTTTTTGCAAAACTTCCTCGTCAGATTATTCTTACTATTATCTATTTGAATTGGATCATCTTCTAAAATAGAAATAGAAAATTTGAAGAATTTTTGAACACCGTCAGCCATAATTTTGATCTTACTTCTTTCGATATGTTCCATAGACCGTTGATAGAAAATATATTTGAGAATCTCTGTGACCCTCTTTGTAAATATGGCTAATTTTGTTCGATCTGGAGCGCATATGATCGACGTAATTTGCTGGTACTGATTGCCTTCCAGCAGAAGTACGAATGAAATTAGTTATTTTTCTCATATAGGTATTTGAAGCGCCAGTAGTTATCTGAAAATTATCTAAAATATCAGCTGTAAAATTAACTTTTTTTTTTCAATTTTCTTATTTAATGATACTCTAGCTTTTGGACCCAAGGTATCTAACATAATTTAAATTTTCTGGTCACTCTCTTCAATTTTTGTTTTTAGTTGAGAATAGATTAGTTCATTTTGCTGTTTTTCAGGCCTGAGATGAGGATGGCTTACTATCGCAAGAATGTCGAATACCCTTACCTAATGCCTGAAAACACGTCTTACAAAGTTTAATAGAAGCTTTTGAGTTCTTCCCACGTTTTGTGCAATATTATCAGTTTCGTCAATGCTTTTTTCAAAGGCAAATGGCCGTTGAAAGAGGCTCTCACATAAATGTAGCAACTACAAAATGGACTACTTCTTGTTTCCTTGGATATATTGAAATTAGTGTAACTAGGCATGGGGGGTAGAGGTATTTTAACAATTACTTTATCCCTCTCCTTCAAAGTTAGCCGATATGTGACGCAAATTTACTTGGTAACTTGGGGGGTGGGATTTTTCGCAGAGGTGGAAAGTTTCTGATTTGCCACTCACTTGGGAGTGGCCAGGACGATTCCTTTGTTGAACTGTCCAAGCAGCTAACTACTTCCGGTCTTAGACCAAGTACCCCCCGGGCAATGGCTTTGTAGCATCCGCTTTAAGGCTAGCCAGAGTTAGAAGGCGACACAACCGTGCATCCTGATGGTCGAAAGGACGTCTCAGGAAAGTAGGCGACAACCGCTGAAACATGGTTACATCGTGGCATTGGACACGTAGATAGCAGCCCTATCACCAATCTAGGGGACGAGGGTTAGCAGCCCACATTCCCGAATCATAATTGCTAACGAATCGCTAATTAAACAGCCTCTAAATGGAAAACCGAAACCTTCGTTAACGACCTTTGCATATCGAACAAGGACTATGATTGGATACTGGAACGTAAGAACGCTAAGAGATACTGACAACATCAACTCAGGTATGAATGCCAAGTACATGCAAGTTGAACGTGAAATGCAGCGATACAACCTTGCCATCTTAGGCTTGGTTGAGATACGCTGGACAGGCTCTGGAGAATACTCGTCAACTACATCCCAGACTGCTATGATTTATTCCGGCAGGGAAACGGGCAGTAGCCACGAATCCGGAGTGGGAATAATGATGGCAACAAATGCGCATAAAAGCTTAGTTACCTGGAAACCAGTCTCGGACAGAGTTATTCTTGCTCGCTTTGCATCCAGAGTAAGAAATATATCTTTGATACAATGCTATGCTCACACAGAAAGTGCCACAGACGAGGTTAAAAACACGTTTTACAGCCAGCTTAATAAAACTTATGATACCATTCCACGGGGTGATATTGTTATCGTTATGGGAGATTTAAATGCCAAGGTTGGTTCTGATAACGAATCACTGAAGCACGTAATGGGCAGACATGGCCTTGGTACTCGAAACGACAACGGCGAACGCTTCATTGATTTTTGCAATGCTAGAAAACTTGTGATCGGAGGCACCCTTTTTGAACACAAAGATTGTCATAAGGTAACTTGGATGTCACACGATAGGTATAGCACCGCAAACCAAATCGACCATTGTGCTATCAGCCATCGCTTTAAGAAATGTCTTCTCGATGTAAGGAGCAAAAGAGGGGCTGACATTGGCCAATCTCGGGACCACTACTTAGTGGTGGCCAAAATTCGTTTACGTACTGCCGCAGTTCAACAGAAAAGGCAAAACATCCGGCCTAGGATGTACGATATCGGGCGCTTAAAAAACATCAATGTCCGAAACAACTTTAGCGCCCAGCTACGCAATGCTGTGACACAAAACAATGATGCACCTCCGTATGCGTCTATCAATTCTAAATGGGACCACGTCAAAAACACCATCAGATCCTGCGCAGATCACACCATCGGCCCAGCTCCCAAAGGAAGACAAGTATGGATATTGGAGAGCACTTGGAACTTAATTTATGAACGTAAAGCTTTAAAAGAGAAAATGAATGCTTCCGAGGACTGTGATGAAAAAGTAGTTTAGAAGCCAAATATCGTAAATATCACAAGACGGTACAGCGAGCAGTGTGACGAGATAAAAGAAAGCACATAGACACCCTAGCAGAAGAGGCCGAAAATGCAGCAAACTCTGGCGATACGCGAACTGTTTTTGAGATTACGAAAAATCTTGCAGAGCAAAGAATGCGTACCGAACAGCCAGTACGTGACATGAGAGGAAATATGCTCATCACTGACCAGGAACAACTCCAAAGATGGAAAGAACATTTTTCCACGGTGTTAAACAACATGATTGATCCTGCAGCTCAACCATCTATTCCCACAAGTCCTATCACTGCAACAAACCCTAGGAATCGAATCTCGCCCCCAAGCCTTGCAGAAACCATAGCAGCTATAAAACAGCTCCCAAATGGCAAAGCTGCGGATACCGATGGTATCCCAGCTGAAATATATAAATGCTATCCAAACCTTACGGCTGAACTATTACACCCCCTTATATGTGAATCGTGGGAAATTGAGTCCTTTCCAGACGAATGGAAGGATGGTATAATAGTCAAGATAGCAAAGAAAGGAGATCTGAAGAACTGCAGCAATTGGCGAGGCATATGTGTGTTACCAACTATAGCAAAAATAATTGCAAAAATAATCCTTAATCGTGTTAAAGAGCACCTAGAAAAGACCATCAGCTCATGCCAAGCCGGTTTTCGTAGTGGATATTCCTGTGCGGATCATATCAACACCTTACGAAAAATTACAGAGCAGTGTGTGGTGTTAAACTCTAAGCTACATCTTCTTTTTATTGATTTTGAAAAAGCTTTCGATAGTATTAACCGGGAGTTCATATGGTTAGCTTTGCAAAGAAGAGGTATACCGGAAAAACTTATATCACTGATCAAGGAAAGTATAACCAAGCCAGATGTTTCGTTCTTCACAAGGGGAAGCTATCTGACCCATTTATGGTGCAAAGTGGAGTTCGCCAGGGATGTTTATTGTCGCCTTTGTTATTCCTTGTTGTGATAGAAGATGTTCCAAGTTCCATAGAAAATAGCAGCCATGGTATACAGTGGCAAATCAACAACAAATACCTTAACACTTGGCATACGCAGATGCCATATGCTTACTTTCGCACAGACTTTGTGATCTAAAGCAGACAACATTAAATTTGCAAGACAAACTGCGCTGTACAGGTCTTAAAATAAATACCGGAAAAAAAGGCACTGAGTGTAGGAGTTGACTCACCATCACCACTATATATAGGCGACCAACTTTACGACTACACGTCCAACTTCTGCTACCTGGGTTGTGAGATTGGCGAAAATGGAGGTGACGACTTAGATGTAGAGAGTAGAATAAACAAGGCAAGATCATCCTTTGACATATTAGCCCCAATATGGCAAAATAACAAAATAAGTCCTCGCACTAAGCTTAGAATTTTCGAAGCAAATGTCAAATCGGTACTTCTCTATGGATGCACAACCTGGACAGTTACGAATACCATTACCCACCGTCTACAAACATTTGTCAACCGCTGCCTCAGAAGAATTCTTCGCAGTTTCTGGCCTCGCAATCTCTAATGCTGACCTGTTAGTGCAGTCAAGACAGATTCCGATAGAAATTGAAATACGGAAGCGCAAGTGGCAATGGATTGGTCATACACTACGACGAAACGACGACAACGTGGCCAAACAGGCACTTCGATGGAACCCATTTCAACAAACTGGCCGGAAACCTGGCAGACCACGTACAACGTGGCGACGGTCCACAGAAACTGAGATGAACAGCATGAACAGCCTTCGACTATCTTGGAACGAGCTAAGAACAACGGCACAAAATCGGGTCCGCTGGCGATCAGCTGTTATTGGCGCCCTATGCTCCAATGGGAGTTAGAGGAACATATATATATATATAACTTGGCATTATGTATATCAAAGTTATTGTTTATGGACCTTTCTACAAGGCGTTCAACTTTATTAGATATGAAAAATGTATTTGGTTTTTTACCAAATTTTGATTTTGATAATGATGATGTTTATTATTCTTATTTATTATATTTTTTTTTTTATTTTTTTTTAAGCAAATCAAATAATATTTCCCATTTTTTTTTTTTAATGAAATGTTGATATTTCTGAAACAGGATCAGCTAGGATTTCATGGGATACGGGATATGACACAAAAAGATGGCATAGTCAATTTTTGTCGTCATTTTTTCAAACTTAACTTTGCTTCTGGCCGGGTGTGCCTAAGAATATATACCTTTTTCAAAAGGCATTATTTTTTAATTTACTTTTTAATAAAAGGCAGTTTTTACTTTTAGCAAATGTCCTTCAGACAAGATGCCTTTTTAAGAAAACGTACTTTTTGAAGAAAATTTACTTTTTGCAGAAATTTGACTTTTGATGAAAATGTAGTTGTTTTAAAATGTACTTTTTTAAAAAAAATGTTCTCATTGAAGTAATTTTGAAGGAAATTTAGTATTTGAAGAAAGGGTACTTTTGAAGACAAGGTATTTTTGAAGAATAGGTGCTTTTTGAAGGAAATGTACTTTTGAAGAAAGGGTACTTTTGAAGAAAATTTACTTTCTTAAGAAAATGTACTTTTTGAACAAAAGGTGCTTTTTGAAGAAAAGGTACTCCTTGAAGACAACGTACTTTTTGATATTATTTGACTAAAATGTACTTTTTGAAGAAAATTTACTTTAAAAAGTGATTGTTGAAGATAAAGTACTTCTTTCAAAAGTACTTTTTGAAGAAAGGGTACTATTTGAGTAAAAGGTACAATTTGAAGAAAATTTACTTTTAAAAAAGTGATTTTTGAGGATAAAGTACTTCTTCAAAAGTAAGAGCTACATTTGATGAAAATGTATTTTTTGAAGAAACTACACTTTTAAGAAAGTGCACTTTTTGAGGAAAATGTACTTCTTGAAGAAAAGGTACCTTTGAATGAATAGGTACTTACTGAAGTAAAGGTTCTTTTTGAAGAAACTGAACGTTTTGAAAAAAAAAAATTCCTTTTGAAAAAAAAATATACTTTTCTAAAAAGGTGCTTTTTGAATATAAAGTACTTTTTTAATTTGAATATAAAGTACTTTTTAGAAAAAATGTACTTTTTGAAGGAAATCTACTTTTTGAAGAAAATTCACTTTTTAAAGATAAGGCACTTCGTAAAAAGAGGTGCTTTTTGAGAAAATGTACTTATTGAAAAACAGGTACTTTTTAAGAAGTACTATTTTCAGAAAACGTGATTTTTTAGGGAAATATAAAGTGTTTTTTTTGAAAAGGTACTATTTAAGGGAAAGGCACTTTTTTGCTAAAATTTACTTATTTAAGAATATTTACTTTTTTAGAAATTTTACTTTTTTGCAAATGTACTTTTTAAGAAAAGGTATTTTTATAAGCCGTATAAATACTATATAAATTATAAAGGATAATTTGGATGAATTTATAGAAGCCATATATAAAGTTGCAGATGTTGAAATAGCTATAAAATTAGGCACTGAACCAGTAATTCCTGAAGCACGGCTTTCTTTTTGTAATATGTAGAACTGATGCACCGCTGAATGGAAAGTCCAAATGTAAAGTCGAACTTTTTACTGCAATAATTGAAGTTGTCTGAGTTGGCAGTTTAGATGCAAATGTTTGTAAAGACTTAGAAATAACATTCAAGACAATATTTAAAAAAAAGTACTTGTTAACAAAAAGTACTCTATAGGAGTATATGACTCGTTAAAAATATATACTTTTTTGAGAGCATATACTTTTTATGAAAAAGTACTTTACAAGAAAATATACTTTTTTAAGACACGGTAATTTTTTAAGAAAGGTGTTCTTTTGGAGTTACTTTTTTAAGAAAAAAAACTTTTTACTTTCTACTTTTTTTAAGTACTTTTAAAAAAAAGTAATTTTTTAAGGAAAATTATTTTTTCAAGAAGTTTCTTTTTGAAGAAAAAGTACTTACTAAAGAAGAGTTACTTAATACAGCAAACATAGGAAAGGTATTTTTTTAAGAAAACATCCTTTCTAAAAAAAGAGAATTTTTGAGGGAAAGGTGTTTTCAAATAAGTGTACTTTAGTACCTTATTATTAAACGATACTTCAAAAAAAAAAAAAATAAATATATGTCTTGATCAAAAGGATTTAAATTAAAACAAATAAAGAACAACGGCCATGAGCATTTGTTTCATGGAGATATGTTAAGGTTCATATGGAATTTTGATAATTCCAAAAATTCTCGGACCGTTCTAGTGTGGTCACTTTTATATACTGAAAGCAAACATCAACTAATTATGAGAAAAAAGAAATATTATTTGTAAATGTGAAGGCAATTCACTCAATTTTCTTAAAGAAATTAAAAGATCAGATCAGAAACTGAACAGTTTGAACTTTATGCGACTGATTAAGAGAATCTAAATCTGAACTAAAATCACATGCACGCTGGCAGAAATTAAAATACATCCTTAAATAGGTCGTCTTCATTAAATGAGTTTATCGTGAAATATTCCATCAATTTGTAACTGTAACAGAAAAATGCACTTATGCAGCTGAACAACCAATTTGTTGCCTTCTTCTTATTATTCAACAACACACAACAAAAACAACAAACTTGCTATTTCAGTTCATTATGTTTTTAATAAAAAAAACTTTCTGTGATAAGACAACAAAGTAAACCAGAGAAAATATAAAATAAAAGCAGATGCAAGCAAAAGAAGTTTGTAAGTTGTAAAATTCAAACAGACTCATGAACATAATACTGGTTAACTAAAAAGCCAAGATGGCTTTTCGTAACACAACAGCATCGTACAAAAGGAATGAACACGAATAAATTTGCTAAGACTTTGCATAATAGCAACCAAAGACTGGCCACTCTAGCGCCATACTAATAGACGATGACAGCGATTAGAATGTGAATGAAGTAAAGTATTTGCATGCAGAAATGACAACTATTTTGTATTTCTTCATTTTTGTCATCCAAACATAAACTAATTTCAAAGTAACCAAAACAATTTCTAAAGATTTTTTCCTTAAGACCATTTTTTTTCACTTAATGTCGTTGTTGTTTTGGCAAGTCCAGGCAGACGACACAACGCATTATGGTCGTGAATGAATGAAAATAGACTATAAAATAAACCAAAACATTATTTTATAACTTTCTGGACAATTGCAATATACAACAGTGGTGAGATGTGAAAACCAGTCAGAAACGACTAGTGTATAAAGGCTGGAGTGTTGGCATCGTTTTCGTATAAGACTGAAGTTTTAGTTTTCGTATAAAATACCGTCTTAGTGTAAGACTAGCCTTAGCATAAGACTAGTTTTATAAGATTGCAGCCTTAATATAAAGTTGTAGAAGAGTGAAGAATTAGCATAAAACTGTAGTCTTAGAAAAGGTACTTTTTTAAGAAAAGGTACTTTTTTAAAAAGAGGTACTTTTTTTAAAAAAATTAACTTTTTTAAAAAATTTGCTTTTTTAAAAATATGTACTTTACTCTTTTAAGAAAAGGTACTAATTTAAGAAAATGTATTTTTTCAATAGAAAGGTACTTTTTTATGAAAATATACCTTTTTAAGAAAATGTCATTTTTGAAGAAGGTACAAGATGGGGCAAAAGTCCCGCTACCATTTTGATTGCCCATAACTTTGCTCAAAGAAAAGATAAGTAAGTTTGGTTTTCATAAAAACTTTATTTGGTCTTTACATTTTTTTTTTTCGTTATGATTGGAAAATTATATCGGCTAAATGGCGACCGCGATTTGCTATGCAACTTTCGGCTCTTTTTAAGGCATTTTTCATGACATCCTGCAACATCTCAGGCTTAATTTCTTCAATTTCGTGACGAATATTGTTGAATCGTTTGGGGCTTATTCACATAAACTTTTGATTTTAAAAAACCCCATAAGAAAGCCTGGTGCTGGTGTCCGCAGATGTGGCTGGCCATGCTAAATCGCCACTTCGCGAAATTAGTCTTCGTGGAAAAACGTCAATCAATAATTGAATTGTTGAATGAGTTGTGTGTGTTGTGGCCCCATCTTGCTGAAACCACATGTCCTCTAGTCTTTGCTCTTCCATTTAAGGCACAAGAAAATTTCGAAACATGTCTTGGTACCGTTTAGCATTAACAGTAACTCCAACACCTTTGTCATTTTCAAAAAAATATGGACCAACGTTTCCAGCATGAATACCAGTTGTTTTTGGTGGATGCAATGATAAACTGCATGGAGAAATGTGTAAGTGGGAATCACGTCTCCGAACTGATGTTTCTGGAGACACTGCAACACTTTCGCGTACCAGAGACACATTTTCAGCGTTACGAGACGTCCGTTGTCTTCCAGAAGGAGGCCTGTCTGCTGTCGTACCGTACTGTTGAAAATTCGCATTTAAACGGTAAATTGTGGTTTTGTGAGGCACTGGCCGATTAGGATAATTTGTACGCAATTTCCGCTGAGTGGCAGTAATGGAACGATAATCTATATATATAAAATTCATTTTCTGTTTGTTTGTTTGTTTATTTGTTTGTTTGTTTGTTTGACCGCTATACAAATTTTTATTTTTCAACGGATTTTCCTGAAATTTTGTACACACGATCTCTATACCCCAGGAAAGGTCGCCATATACTTTTTACCAGCCACGCCTACTTTTACGCCCACTTTTTATGTAAAATTCATTTTATGTTTTATTCATATTTGTTCACTATACAAATTTTTATTTGTTAACAGATTTCTCTGAAATTCGGTACACACAATCCCTGTACTCCAGCTAAGGTCACCATGCATGTTTTATCGACCACGCCTACTTTTACGCCCACTTTTTATATACAATTCATTTTCTGCTTTTTGGTATATTTGTTCGCTATACAAATTATTAAATTTCAACAAATTTCTCTGAATTTTGCTACACACGATCTCCGTACTACACGAAAGGTTGCCATATGACTCTTACCGGCCACGCCTACTTTAACGCCCACTTTTTGTATACAATTCATTTTGTTTTTTGGTATATTTGTTCGCTACACAAATTTCTATTTTTCAACCGATTTCTCTGAAATTTGGTACACACGATCTCTCTGCTCCAGGGAAGGTCGACATATTCTTCGTACCGGTCACGCCTACTATGACGCCCACTTTTTGTATACAATTCACATTCTGTTTTTTGGTACATTTGTTCGCTACACAATTTTTTTTAAACGGATTTCTCTGAAATTTGCTACACACGATGTCTGTACTCCAGAGAGGTCGCCATATGATTCTTGCCGTCCACGCCTACTTCTACGCCCACTTTTTATACAAAATTAATTTTCTGTTTTTGATATATTTCTTCACTATAGAAATTTTTCTTTTTCAAGGGATGTCTAAAATTTGGTCACACGATCTCTATACTACAGGGAAGGTCACCATATGCTTCTTACAGGACATGCCTTCTTTGCGCCAACTTCTATGTATATAAAACTTATTTTTTCCTTTTATTTGTTTCTTTATTTGATTGCTATACAAACTTTTATTTTTCAATGGCTTTCTCCGAAATTTAGTACATATTCCAGGGAACGTCGCCATATGATTTTTACCGACCACGCCTACTTTTACGCCCAATTTTCATATAAAATTCATATTTTGTTGTGTGGTGTTATGAATAGGTGGTGTTATAAATATGTGGTGGTTAAAGGCTAACTATTAGGGGTGTGGTCCTTGCAACCGGCAGAGTTTGCCACTGGTTGTGCTTGTGGTGTCCTGTGTTATGTATTTAGGAGTGTGGGGTTTTACAACCGGCAGAGTTTGCCACTGGTTGTGCTATTGCATTTGCCGATCTTACTATTGTAAGGGCAAATGGAAACTTTTGTAATAAAACTAAGGCAGTTGTTGCCGATTTAGTGTTTAAAATTCAAGTCTGTTTTATTTTGGGTTTTACACCCTTTTTATACAATTTGTCATGATCTAACTTATTCTAGCTTATAGTTAGTGTTACATTTGTTTCACTCAGTACTATGAAGGATCGTATTGCTTTATTCTACATTCCAATTACAATGTTATTTGCTTGGTATGCACTCAAATAATATGAGTCACTCACATATTATTTGTTACATATTTACATATGTACATGCCATGCATAGAACAGTTTGACTCATTATCGATATTGTCTGTTGCATATACACATTGTGTAAATGATATTTTAAATTGTCATCGATACTATTGATTGTCTGTTCTATGTATCATGTATGCATTGTAGACATGTGTGGTACACTACACCCTTACCCTTAAGAGAAAAATTAGGGAGGTAATATTTAACTGCATAATTTTTCTTATCAACTTCATAATACCGTTACAAAATTTCTTAAATTTATTGGTTAAAATATTTATATACAATTTGTTATTAAATTATTGTATTAATTAACAATTATTCTTATGATATTTCTTAATATTCTATATATTTCTTTAAATTGTTATTGTGCAATTCTTTTTCTTTGCCATTATAATCTATAGTGGTGTTTACACCATTTCTCTTAACAATTTTATATGGTCCCTTATATGGACTTTGGTTTTTCTTTCTATTCTCTACTCTTATTAGAACTAAATCTCCTATATCTAGTTTAGGTTGGTTGCTATATTTATCCTTTTCAATTCTATTATTTTTTATACTAATTGTCATTTCTTTTGCTATATTCAACGAGAATTGTAATCTAACTCGTAGTTCTCTAACGTAGTCGTCATAATTGTAGAATTTATTTTCATTTTCATTTTCTAGAATGTCAGATGGCAAGCATGGTAACTTTCCGTATACTAATTCAAATGGTGTGTAGCCTGTGTCAATGTGTGGTGCTGTATTATAGGCAAAAGTGAAATATGGAATCCACTTGTCCCATTCATAATCAGTTGCTGTTGTCAATAAAAACTCATTCAGAACTCTATGATTCCTCTCAACTGAACCTAGTGTTTGATGGTGATAGGGTGTTGAAACTGCTTGTTTTATCTGTAATAATGAGCATATGTTACGCATTATCTCATTTGTAAATTCTGTTCCCTTGTCTGACTTAAGTACCTTAAATTGACCATACTTCAAAATAAATTGTTCGACCAATGTTTTGGCTGTTGTAATTGCATCTTTTGTTGACATTGGGTGTGCAACAATGAATTTTGTCAGCTCACATTGCATTGTTAAAATGTATCGGTAATCATTTGAAATTCGAAGCGGTCCTACAGTGTCAATTGAAATCACTTCAAAACTGTTGCCTGGTGTGTTTGTTAGTGTGAATGGTTCCCTTATGTGTTTTGTTTGTTTGTTTTTGTTACACTTATCGCAATATGATACAAAACTCTTCACCATCTTATTCATGTTTTTCCAAATATACCGCTGTTTTAGTTTAATTACTGTTTTTCTTATACCCAAGTGGCCTGCATGGGTGGCATTATGAAATTCATCTATTAGTTTGTATTTTAATATTTCGTTTGTTATTCTCTTTGGGGCATTATATATTAATATTTTTAGTTGAGGACTTTTATCATTTATTTTTATCTTTGCATATGCTTCTTTTATTTCTTCTTTTGTATATACTTTAAATATTTTATCATTATTTGGTAGCGCTACTTCCTTTATATTTTCCTTTCTCATTTTAGATATCAGGTTCTTCAGTAACGAATCTAGTTTCGCTGAATTATTGCTGAATCTTGCTAGCTTTTCATTATATTTTCCATTATTAATATTTTGGGTACGTAATTTCTTCATGGTCGAAACTGGTTTCGATGAATTATCATTACGTCCTATGTGCACTATATTATTTTCAATTTTTATATCGATATCTTCTATATTCTCTATTTCATTAAATTGCAATTTCTTTATATTTTTGTTCCTTTTTATGCTGGTTTTCAGTTCCTCAATCTTTGACCAAATTTCTTGCGATTTTTCCCACGGGATTGGATTTTCTTCTTCCCTTACAATGCGTAGCAGGTCTGCTAATTTTCTCCGTTCGTGCACCAGCCGTCCTCCTCTTTTCTTCTTAGCAATCTTTGTGTCGACTATCGGTATTGCTGTTAATTTTTTTTTCTGTCTTCCTCGCTAGGCTTTGCCTGTATTCCTCGATTGTAAGCCGTTTTGGTCCTTGTACCATCGGTTTGTATGCTGGTGGTGGTGTTGCTGGAACACTTAAGGATGAAGGAACGTATTCGTCGGACATGTGTTTATATATGATGTTTAGATGAAAGTGTTTAAATTAGTTCCGAGGTCGTCGTCCAAAGGATCGCCATGTGGTGTTATGAATAGGTGGTGTTATAAATATGTGGTGGTTAAAGGCTAACTATTAGGGGTGTGGTCCTTGCAACCGGCAGAGTTTGCCACTGGTTGTGCTTGTGGTGTCCTGTGTTATGTATTTAGGAGTGTGGGGTTTTACAACCGGCAGAGTTTGCCACTGGTTGTGCTATTGCATTTGCCGATCTTACTATTGTAAGGGCAAATGGAAACTTTTGTAATAAAACTAAGGCAGTTGTTGCCGATTTAGTGTTTAAAATTCAAGTCTGTTTTATTTTGGGTTTTACACCCTTTTTATACAATTTGTCATGATCTAACTTATTCTAGCTTATAGTTAGTGTTACATTTGTTTCACTCAGTACTATGAAGGATCGTATTGCTTTATTCTACATTCCAATTACAATGTTATTTGCTTGGTATGCACTCAAATAATATGAGTCACTCACATATTATTTGTTACATATTTACATATGTACATGCCATGCATAGAACAGTTTGACTCATTATCGATATTGTCTGTTGCATATACACATTGTGTAAATGATATTTTAAATTGTCATCGATACTATTGATTGTCTGTTCTATGTATCATGTATGCATTGTAGACATGTGTGGTACACTACAGTTGTGTGGTATATTTCTTCCCTATACAAATTTGTACTTTTCAACGGATTTCTCTGAAATTTGGTTTACAGGGAAATAACTACACGGTGAACAAATTCCCCAAACTTAAAAAAAGGTACCCAAAAGAAATGAACAAATTCCCCATTTTTTTTTAATCGAAATAAAAAATGAACTTACTCCCCAAATTCATTCTTAAATTTTTACATATTTTTATTTAATGAATTTTGTCAAATATTTATTTTAGTGAACATTTGCATACTGCTCTCATTATATGCCCTACAATAGATGCATTTAAAATGAGTATTCTTTTCAATAGCATCATTTCGTTACGCGGAAGCTACGCACACGGGGATTACAGCTTAGCTAGAATATCGGAATGAGCTGAAAAATATATTTTGACAATTAAAATAAGTTGGCAACAGCTGCGCGGCAGCACAGGTATGGCTGCCAAACGCGCGGAAGCGGCGTGCGGCGCGCGAACGCGGACGCGAAGGATGCGGACGCGACGCGCTCTCGGAACACAGCTCAGCTAAAATATCGCAATGCTCTAAAAAATATGTTTTAGGAATTAAAATAAGTTAACGAGAACTAAGCGGCAGCACGGGTAGTAGCTGCGAGGAAGCGGCGCGAGGCGCGCGGACGCGGACGCGACGGATACGGGCGACGCGCTCGCGGAACACAGCTCAGCTAAAATATCGCAATGATCTAAAAAATATATTTTGGCGATTAAAATAAGTTGCCAAAAGCGCGGAAGCGGACGCGACTCGCTCGCGGAACACAGCTTAGTGAAATGTCGTATGATAAATTTTATCTACGTGAAACAATTACCTATTGATCAAAATAGGCCACACATACACTATAAGCAGTTGCTTAAAGAAACCTTGCGACACAATATTAAACGTCGCATTAGTGTTTCATTTCTGAAACTTGAATTTGACGTCTCTGCTCAATGATGATCACTTATTGAATGAAGTAATTCAATTTTTAAAAGTTCTGATTCCTTTAATTTGCGAACCATTCCGTTTTGATGTTTATAAATAAACTGAAAAAAAAAAAAAACTTAAAGCGGTTTCACAGCTTATTTTTGAATCATTTTTGCTTATAAAAATCTTCTAAAGTAAAAAATCAAAAAATTTTTAATTGAAATAAAAAATGAGTTTACTGTCCATAAAAACTTTTGGGGAGAAAGTTCATTTTATTGCGGAATTTGTTAATTGGGAACTAAGTACTCAGCGCCTGGTAAGCATAGTGAACCATTTTTCAAGTCTAATGCCTTTTTATCCCGGGCAAGACCGTGTAAAAATAGCTAGTTTTCAATAAATATTGTCACTATTTCTGTTCGTTCTTGGGGCGTATATTTCTCCACAATAAAATTTTGACGTCTACACAACACAATGATTAAAGCGAAACTGAACTAAACGTCACAGAACCCAGATGGCGCGCAATCAAAATGGTAGCGGGACTTTTGCCCCACCTTGTACTTTAAAAAAATACTTTTTTAAGAAGAGTTACGTTGGTAAGAAAAGGTCTTAGTATAAGACAAGTGTTAGTATATGACTGTAGCTTTCGTATATGACTAATGTCGTAATATAAAACTGTAGTCTTAGTATAAGACTTTAAACTTAGTATAAGACTTTAGTCTTGGTATAACAGTTTAATTTTAATATAAGAATTTATCCTTAGTACAGGCCTTTAGTTGTAATATAATGCTATAGTTCGTAATATAAAATAGAAGTCATAGTATAAGACTGAACTCTAAGTATAAGATAAAATTCATAATACTTTAGGGTTCAAATTAAACTGTGACTTTTATATACGACTATAGTGTTAGTATAACTTAGTAATAGTATAACTTAGTAATCTTAGTAAAAAACTATAATCGTATAACATTAGTTATCATAGTAAAACACTATGGTTTTACAACGTACTAATCTTGGTATAAGACTTTAATTTTTCTATACGTATGTAATCTTGGCATAAAACTGAAGTCCTCGTACACCGCTGCAGTCTTTGCGTGAGACTGTAGTCTACGTAAAAGATTGAATTCTTTGTATAAGACTGTTTTCTTTGCACAAGACTCTTTTCTTTGTACAAGACCATAGTCTAATCAAATGACTAGAACATAAATATTAGACAGTTTTTTAAGTAAAAGAGAGAATAGATGAGGAGCCGCAGAACAAAACTTACTTTTTTGCATTTTTTGACAAATTGTTTTATTTTAATTTTTTTAATATTTGGTTTTAAATGTTCTTTAAAAAAAAAACTAATAAGCATAATTTTTTTTTTAACAAAGAAAATGGATTCTTAAAAAATTGGTGCCTAACAAAACGTACTTTTTTTAATTTTTTTTTTATCAAAACGTACTTTTTCCATAGTCTTTTGCGTGCAGTTGCACCTTTTGATTCAATGAAAGATGCAATTCATGTATCAACAAAACTAAAAAAATAGACTTAAGCAGATGTCAAACCAACATAAATTCTACTTTTTTGGTCTCTTTTTTTTATTATTTTGTTTGCATAACATTTCTAACTATTCCCAACATGTTTGACGTTTATTTATGTAAGTCATTCCATTTTCGTTCAAATTAACAGTTACACAAACAACTATTTTACTATTGTTTGATGCCTGAGTATTATTAAAAAAAAAATTTAATAGTATAATTAAAACATGAAAGAATTACAAGATTCCGTAGAAAAATAAATATGGGAACACGTAAGACGAAAAAATGTAAAATATCACTAGTAAGAGGACCAGCTGATGGAGTATTTGGTCACATTGAACAATACCTTAAATACCGGCACAACCTAATGGCAACAACTAACTTTTAATTTATAATGCCAGTAAATTTAGTTAATTTTTTTTTTATTTTCATTTTCATTTTATATTTTATTATTCATTTTATATTTTTTCCTCAAATACTTTTTGTTTCTCAAACATAACTCTCTACATTATATAAATTTTGTACTTACAGCTGAACATGCAAAATTATGCCTTGCTAGCGTTGCTTATATCAAACACTATTACAATTATGACATCTCATATGGATAGAATGGTATTCAGTTCCAAAGATGTAACTTCTAACATGATCCGTGTACTATGTAAACAGCGTCCTGGTATTAAGTTGTGTCATATAAACGCTCAGAGTCTAAAGAATAAAATTGATGAGTTTCGATATATCTTTGAAAGCTCTGGTGTAGATATTGTGTGTGTGTCTGAGACGTGGTTTAATGAATCTGTTCCTGATTCCATTATCAAGTTAAAAGGTTACAAAATATATCGTTGTGATAGGAAAAGCCCTTGTGGTGGTGTGGCTATATATGTAAAAAATGGGATTGTTAGTAAAATTTGCTGCAGCTCTAAGTTCATTGATAGTCCAGGCAATTCCACTGATGATAAACTGGAATATTTATTAGTTGAGGTTGTAGCCGATGATCGTAAATTACTTGTAGGATCTGTCTATAGACCTAACTGTAGAGTCAGTACAAACTTTTTTAACAAAACAATGGAAACGCTTACCCTTAAATATGACGATGTCATAATATGTGGAGACTTTAATTCCAACATCATCACTGAAAGCCATCTTACTAATGACATGAAGTCGATTGGTTTGTCGCCGACAAATACTTCAATACCAACACATTTTACCTCTAAACCAACACGCTATTGGATATATTTTTTTATCAGCAACATTGATAAAGTTCTGTTATATGATCAGCTATCAGCACCTTGCTTCTCCAAACATGATTTAATATTTTTAGCATTTGATTTTCAATTGCAGCGTGTTTGTAATGAGGTTACCTTCCATGATTTCAAGAATATTAATTATAACATTATGTCATCTGAGCTATCAAATATTGATTGGGACTCTGTTTATTACATGCCTTCAGTAGATAGTCAGCTGGATTTTTTAGAAAATAACCTGTTGGATGTAAAGGGTGATTTTTTAGCTATTATCTTTTTGGCAACACTGGTTTAAACAGCTAACGCACGTTTCGTGTTTTGTTTCATTGTCAAACATCTTCAGTTTGGTCTATAATTTAACCATGGATCGTCTTACAAACGAACAACGCTTGCAAGTTATTTAATTTTATTATTAAAATGCGTGCTCTGTTAAGAAAGTTCATCGCGCGCTTCTTCCATTTTATGGTCAGTCTAATCGAACCACTGAAGCGGCTATTCGGGCTATTGTGACTAAATTTCGCACCAAATTTACATTGTTGGACATTAAACCACCAACACGCTTACGTAGAGTGCGAACTGAAGATAATATTGCAGCTGTATCGGCCAGTGTTAATGATGACCATCAATTATCGATGCGCCGCCGTTCGCAGCAATTGGGCCTCTGTTACTCAACATCGTGGAAAATTTTGCGGAAGGATTTAGGTGTGAAGCCTTTCAAAATACAGCTGGTGCAAGAATTGAAGCCGAACGACCTACCGCAACGAAGAATTTTTGGTGAATGGGCTCTTGGAAAGTTGGCCGAAGATCCACTTTTTTACCGAAAAATTGTGTTCAGCGACGAAGCTCATTTTTGGCTCAATGGGTACGTAAATAAGCAGAATTGTCGATTTTGGAGTGAATATCAGCCAGAAGCATTGGAAGAGCTACTAATGCATCCAGAAAAAGTCACAGTTTGGTGCGGTTTATGGGCTGGTGGCATCATTGGACCGTACTTCTTCAAAGGTGATGCGAATCGTAACGTAACTGTGAATGGTGAGCGCTACCGAGAGATGATATCCAACTTTTTTTTGCCCAAAATGCAAGAGCTTGACTTGCATGACATGTGGATTCAACAAGACGGTGCCACATACCACACAGCACGCGCAACAATGGACTTATTGAGAGGCGAGTTCGGTGAACATTTTATTTCACGGTCGGGACCGGTCAATTGGCCGCCTAGATCGTGCGATTTAACGCCTTTAGACTATTTTTGTGGGGCTATGTTAAAGCTCATGTCTATACAGACAATCCCGCTTCAATTGACGCATTGGAAGACAACATTGAAGCATTTATTCGTGAGATACCGGCCGAAATGTTGGAAAGAGTACGCCAAAATTGGACAAAGCGGATGGACCATTTAAGGCGCAGTCACGGTCAACATTTGCATGAAATAATCTTCAAACATTAAATTATATGGACCGAACTATCGATTCAAATAAAGATTTCAGGCATTTTTCTAAATTTTATGTTTTTTTTTTTTTTTTTTTTTTTTTGGAAAACTTTCCTATAGCTCTTAAAAAATCACCCTTTATTTAGGAAATACATCCCAATCAAAATCGTTACACGAAAAGCTAAGGAAAAGCCATGGTTCAATGTAGCAATTAAATCAGCCATTGATCGCAGAGATTTTGCTTACAAACGTTGGAAAACTTTCAAAATTCCAAATTTACATACTGAATATTGTAATGCACGAAGAGATGTGAATAGAATGATAAAAAGTGCGAAATCAGAGTATTAGTCTGTCGTTGGATCCAAACAGACTTGGAAAGCTATACGTGAAATTGGTGTTGGCAAATCATCGTATGTGGCTACCAGTGACATAGATGTAGAGAAAGTAAACGAGTCCTTTACAAATCTTCCCAATGTTCGTCCGAATAGAAGCTTTTATAACCACTGTCCAACTATTTCTGGTAATTGTTTTAACTTTAACTGTGTAAATCAATCGGATGTTCTATGTAGTTGTCTCGCGATTAAATCAAATGCAGTTGTGGTTGGCAACATTCATCCCAAATTTCTGAAAGCTTTTATTCCGCTAATGTTACCCTATATCACGTACATCTTCAATAATATTATCACTAAGAGCGATTATCCCCAAAATTGGAAATATGCGAAAATCATACCCACCCATAAAACCAAACAACGAATACCGAACAATTGCAATACTACCGTATTTGTCAAAAGTTTTTGAACATTTACTCCATGGTCAAATAAGTAATTACATCAATAATAATGATTTGTTGACAAATAGGCAATCAGGATTTCGACCAAAACACAGCTGCATAACAGCCCTTATTGATGTATCTGAAGAAATAGGTAGCAAAATTGACGATCGAAATATCTCGTTCCTTGTTCTTCTTGACCACTCTAAAGCATTTGATACTGTGGATCATGAAGTTCTCTGCCTGAAGTTGCTTAAATTGTTCAATTTTTCTCCTCTATCTACACGTTTAATGTCATCATATTTATCATCCCGTCGCCAATCTGTATTTGCAAACAATAAAATTTCAAGTCCATTGCCTGTTCTGAAAGGAGTTCCACAAGGATCAATACTGGGACCACTATTTTCAATTTACATCAACGATTTAGTGCGACATTTACAATACTGTAATGTCCAGATGTATGCTGACGATGTACAACTCTATATACTCTAAGTAGTGATTTAAGCAACATAAACGATTGTTTGAAAAAACTAAACAGAGATCTGAAACACATTCATGACTGGGCAAATATAAACGGTTTGTGTCTTAATCCTATAAAGTCTAAGTGTTTAATAATAGCTAAGAAAACTTTGATGCCACCTTTTCAGCCGATTGTAATGCTTAATGATCAAAAAATAGAAATTGTATCAACAGCCAAGAATCTTGGTATCACTTTTAATTCCACTCTCACATGGCGCGACCATATAAATGCTGATACAGGGAAAACTTATGCATTACTACGGACATTGTAGAACGCCCAGTATGTTACACCACTTAAGATTAGAATTTTATTAGCAAAAACTTACTTAATACCAACTCTACTATATGGATGTGAAATATATGCAAGTTGCGATTTTACAAGTCGAAAACAAACTAATATCAACGTATAATGCAATATTAAGATTTGTTTTTAATTTAAGAAAATATGATCATATATCTCAACATTCCAAAAAACTATATGGGGTGACTCTTACTGATTTAATGAAAATAAGAACGCTATTACTGCTACACAAAATTATATATACACGTGCACCGCCTTACTTGTCCGAAAGATTACTTTTTACACGTTCACCAAGATCGAACGATATCATACACTTAAGATATCGAAGCT
The DNA here is from genome assembly GCA_963682025.1 of Cordilura impudica. Classification (NCBI taxonomy): domain Eukaryota; kingdom Metazoa; phylum Arthropoda; class Insecta; order Diptera; family Scathophagidae; genus Cordilura; species Cordilura impudica. Next base: position 165,327,461 of record OY821517.1, read on the forward strand.
TAATATCTGAGTGGCAGTTCTATATTAATTCAGTTCGTCTTTGGAACATGCTACCCTCGTTCATTCAATTTATAAGCAACGCCCAGCAATTTAAGAAAGAACTATTTCAATTTCACTCATAATTAATTAAATAAAATTGATTTCAGCTCTCATTTATATTTATATCTAGTTTCTTTTAAAAAAATTTATATATTTTTTATTTATTTATTTATTTATATATATATTTTTATTAAATTAACCCATTATGCTTCATATGTATTAACCATTTTTTTTTTTATTAATTTTTTATCTTTTTGGGTTTTATTTATTAAATTAATTTTTTTCTGTTATACTGTGTACTATTTATATACTGTGTATTTTTACATGTACTTATTCATCATTACTTTGTAAAAATCCATTGCTTTAATTATAAGATTGTAAATCTGGTTGTTATGGAAAAATAATGAAATAAATTAAAATTAAAATTAAACAACATGCTGTTATAACGAAAATATGTAGAAGAGTATTGTCAAACTTACTCTAATCATGGTCAAATTTTATTGATGGGAAAGGACTGGAGTATTCTCAATATAAAAGAACTTGAATCAATTTATAAAAAGATTGAAAATATTCAAAGTATTAAATGGATAACATTTTATAAGAATGTTTTGAAAAATGGTATGGCAAAGTGTTTAATTAAAACTTTCGAATTCTTTAAATTAGAATCAGATAAGGAGCGAAACACCAATTTCAATTTGCTGAAACGAGGAAAAACACCTTTTTCAATTTCTCGGCTAAATGAAATTAAAACAGGCCGTTCGATTAACGCTGGCAAGACGAAAGACGTGAAAATCTGTTAAAAAACAGTTTGGTGAAAATTTGATTGAAAGCCAGCCTTTAGTTTACCACAAGGATATTTTGTATAACCAAAATAAAAAATATTAAGGATTTCAGAGAAGAAAATATTGAATGTACTTGCCTGGATGAAGATACGAGGGCGGATCAATAAGTCCGTGACTTTTAGAATGAAACACAATTTTTTTTTTGCAAAAAAAAAAAATTATTTTTCAACAAAATCTCCTTTTAGCTCAATACACTTAGTCCAACTTTTCTCCAATTTTTGTAACCCTTCTAAAAAATAGGATTTTTTTAGGTCCATTTTTCGATCACTAATTTAATTTGGAGCTAAATCTCTTTCCACCGATCCATTTCCTTGGAAATAAAAAATAGTCACTGTTCGATCGGCCAACACCATATCGTGGATTTTTTCGACATTGACCTCAATTGGCCGTCCAGAACGTTCAGCAACATTTGTATTTGTGCGACCACAACGAAAGTCAGTAAGCCACTTTTTTTTACCAATGAAATCGATGGTGCAGAGTCCCCATAGTTTTATCAAGCTTTTCCTTGGTTTGATTGCCGGTTTTTTTTGTCGCAAAAAATAATGTTTAATGAGCACTCGAAATTCACTTTATTTCATAAAAAAACCACGATGTTATATGTTTTGAACAGCTGTTAAACGCAAAGTAAATGACGGAACTTGTTCAAAATTTTACAGTAGTCTTTTAATAGGTGGTACTTGATGGGAGCAGTGTTGCATTTCATTTAACTATGAGATAAGTTCGACAAGTCACGAACTTATTGATCCGCCCTCGTATTGGAATAAAAGTTTAATTTTATAAAATGCAGTACAGGCGTTTCCCGATTTAACGAGTATTCGTTTTTACGAGAACTCGATATAACGAGCACCCAAATTTCTTCTATTGAGTACCTTAAATAACGAGATTTTTGACACTGGAGTACTCGAATTAACGAGCAAAATACATATTTTTGTTTACCAGTTTATATAATAACGTACGTTCGTAAAACGGGGAATCACATAAAAAAATAAGAAAAAACAAAATGGAGAATAGCCAAATATTACATAGTAAAACGCAAAAACAAAAAAGAGAATAGCAAAATATTACATATGTAGTAGAAACGCCGTTTCTTTAAAAACATGTGCTAATAAATTTTTCGCACCATCAGTTCATTCGTGTAAAGTGTAATAAAAGAAAAATGAGTGCCAGAAAACGATTAGATTTAAAGACAAAATTAACAATTATTGAGCTCCATAAAAATCATCAAATCATCTCCATAAAATCATCAACTGTATGCACAATTTTAAAAAATAAAGATAAACTTTTAAGAAATGTTGACTACATGTGCTACACCTCTAGGAAAAGAAAAGCCGTGAAGCCTGGTGAATTCCCAAACATAGAGAAAAAGCTGTATGCTTGGTTTCTGGCACAACGAAACGCTGATATTCCCGTCACAGGAGCCATAATAAAGCAAAAAGCTAAAGACTTACACAAAAGGCTGTATGATGGAAATTTTAACGCGAGTCATGGTTGGCTTACTCGTTTTAAACAGAGATTTGGCATACGGCTTTTGAAGCAATGTGGTGAAAAATTGTCAGCCGATTGGACACAAGTAAAGCCACTTATGAAGCATTTTAAGGAATTCATCGCTGCGAACGCTTTATCAAAGGATGCAATATTTAATGCTGACGAAACAGGGTTATTTTGGAAAGTTTTACCGGATAAAACATACGTGTGCAATGATGAAAAAAATGCTTCTGGAAGAAAAGTATCGAAAGAGAGAGTGACTGTGCTATTGTGCAGCAACGCTAGTGGCACCAAAAAGATTAAGCCTTTAGTTATAGGCAAATCGCTAAAACCACGGGCATTCCGCAACAAAATTGTTCCAGTTCATTATGCCGCCTCACAGAGCGCTTGGATGACTTACAGCATATTTAAGGACTGGTTTTTCGAAAAATTCATTCCTCAGGTAATTATCACATTATGTTTTTAAAAAATTCAAAAATTATGCTTTTAACAGGTTGAACACTTTCTACGTGAAAAAAAATTGCCGCTTAAGGCCCTGTTGATTTTGGATAATGCATCATCTCACCCGCCGGCGGAAGACCTTTTCAAGGAAACAAGTGATGGCAAAATATGGGTTTCGTATATGCCACCAAATGTAACACCACTTTTGCAGCCTATGGACCAAAATGTGATTCGTTTGCTCAAGCTGCATTACAAAAACAGCCTTTTGTCGAAGCTTTTCGTTAGTCAGGAGAGTGATGTTGCTGCTTTTTTTAAAAGTTACTCTCTTTTTGATGCTGTAACCGCAATAGCAATGGGTTGGAAATCGATTTCTGAATCATCGCTTGCTAAATGTTGGAATAAGCTCCTTGAACCAGACGACCACTTTGATGAAGAAGACGATCTTCCCTTATCTTCGTATTTACGGCATGATGATGACACCTTGGCGATGAGAAATGGGGTGCAATTGTTAAACACAATTTTTCCAACGGTAATTTTAAATTGTAAATTTGTAAGGAAATCTTTGTTTACATATGTATGTACATATTTTCTTTTTATGTACATACATACTTTTTTTAGATTTAGTTTTCGATCAGCGACTTTAACTTATAGATTGAGCGATCTGACGAATTTACCGGCAATACGGAAGAGAACGAAGATCAAATCGAGGAGGAAACTGAACATGAAGAGCCTAAAATTAAACATGTTGATGCCATACAAAGCTTTGATGTGTGCATTAAATGGGCCAAACAAAATAATGTGGACTCTACAAAACTGATTGCTTTGACAGAGCTCCAGGAAGATGCAGTAAAAAGCAATTTAAGCCTTCCGAAAAAGCAAACAATTATTCGCAACTTTTTTAACTAAACTTTTTTTTTTTAATTTAACGTATTACATAATTGATCTCAAAGAAATTGTTTTGAATTGTTTCTTTTAATTTTTTTTTTTTTTTTTTTTGCTTTAAACTATTTTCTTATAAATAAAAACCCTTTAAAAACACTATTTTATTTTCTTTTTTTGTAAAAAGAGGTCAATTTACTATGGTACTCGATTTAACGAAAAATTCGATTTAACGAGAATGGCTGACAACGATGGTGCTCGTTAAATCGGGAAACGCCAGTATATTTATTATTTTTAAGATCAATATTAAAGTGTAAGAAAGATATGTTTAAGTTGCAATTTAATTTGATATAAAATATTTGAGTTTTTATTTGCCTAATTTTTTTGTTTGTTTTTTATTTTGAAATAAAATTGTCATTAATGTGTACATACAGACAATGTAACATTTTTTAGCAACTAATTTTATTTAGACGATTTTTTAGAATAATTTTGACCAAATTGTTGTATTTTTAAAATGATATAACTAAAAGTATAAATGTATATTTTTATATAGATAATATTTAAAAACATTCATAAAAAATTTTATCGTTAAAAAAACGCACACCAAAACGTCCTTTTTTCTTTTTTTTTTTTAACAAAACGTACTTTTTTACTTTTTTTTTTTAAGAACACGTACTTTTTCCAATCTAAAAGTCATTTCATATCAAACATCTTTAACGTTTAATCTGGTGACTTATGGTAGTTTTATGCATCTTTTGATAAGTAGAAAACTTGTTACTGTTTCCAGGTTTTATAAGGGAACGAAATAAATAAAACCCTAAACTAAAAAGTACATTTTGTTCTGCGGCTCCTCAGACAGTAGTCAAGATATAAATACTTTTAAACTACTGTGCACTGGCTAGTATTCTTGAAAATTTTGCAAGATATTTTCTTACGATAACACAGCAAAAAGAAACAACAAACAAAATTTTCAAGAAATGCTGAACAACAATAATAATAGAACTTCTTGTAAAACTATGTTAAATTTAATTTGTTAGAGAAATGAACAAATAAAAAAAAAAACATTAAAAAAAATCAAAGGAATGAAAGCAAGTAACGAAATTTAAAGAAAAAAGGCAAGAAAAACTTCTTGATTCCTTAGAGGAATTAGAAGAGGGAACCAAAAATAAAGAGAATAATAGAAAACCCTCCATACAATATCCTAAAAGGTGTTTTTTCTTTATACAATTCGTTTATTAAAAACACACAAAAGTTTGCAATAAGAAAAACTAAAATGCAGCAAACAAAAAATGGCAAAATAACAGAAAACTTTTGGTAAAGAATAAACAAAAAAAGTATATCCTACAAACAGGTGAGATAGATGGAATATGAGGCTGAAAGCCGGAAAAGTTACTTAACATTATTCTATATACTCACCTTACTAGTTCCAATTTGATATCACTTAAGCGATTAAATTCCATGAAAAAACGTATGGCCCACAATAAGTATGAATCATCATGACTCGTTGATCCCGTATTACGTTCCAATACACGTCTGACTTGACGTACTAATGTATTGTAAGCAGAACGTAATATTTCAATACAATACTCACGTAAACATAAACTGAAATAATAAAAACAAAAACAAAATAACAGAATAATGAATTGAATTAAGCAAATGATTAAAGATATACAATAAATTTTAAACCAAAAAAAAATAAGAATCAGGAACAGTCTTTAAAAAAAAAGTCTTAAATGTTGACTAAATGGTAGTTCATACTAAACCTCGGTTCCTAAAAAGGTTTGATACCATTAGAGGCCTCGTTAGCCAACTATTGTTGTAATGTAACCGTACTTTAAATGTAACGTTGCCATTTATTGCAATTACCGAACATAAAAAACGTACCATATGATTTTGAAGTAAACAAACAAAAGCAATTTTTTTCGGGATTGTGTTTTTGTTTTTAACAAAAATAAATAAAATAATACATATTTTGTTCTGTGTTATTTGTGTTCTTTAGTAGTTTTTTGACTTCTTCATCTAAATCCCGATGTTTCACTTTCCAGTGATTTTGAATACTGGAGATCTTCATTTGTGGAATTTCGTGAAATTTTTCTAGTATTGTGCTCTTTATAAAATCTGTAATCCTTATTCCTTTTTTTACTGAGCCTCCTCTGATAGATCTCCAAGTGGCACCAAATGATATTTAATGACATCTTCTGCATGATAAAGGATTTTGTGTACTGTTGCAGACATATCTCTCCATGGGTAGTTGGTTGTATATATTTTTGCAGTTTGCCTAGCATAATCTCCAAATTTTCTAGAGTCAATTTCTTCATTGCACGCAAATACTTCTAGGATTATTTTAAATCTGAAAATAAGGTTTAAATCCACTTCTGTTATTTCAGATGCCGTTTCTGGATCTGAAAAGAATCTTCTTGCAAAATTGCCATCATTTGTATTGCCTGGCCCTTGTTTTAGCTGATCTATAATCAATCCAAACTTGCGATATTCATCTTGAACATGTTTCTTTTTTGAACTTTTTAACTCTTTGTTGGTTTCGTTGTTTCTTATTGATCCTGAAGACCCGAAATCCAAATCGCAACTGATTTTTAGTATGTGTTCCATGAGTCGTATTCTTGCCTGTAGTGGTGATACTCCAAATTCATATGCATCGGTATTATCTAATGATTTTGTCGGGACTTGGTTTAATTGGCTTGATGTTGCTTGACATATGATGCAGCTGGATGCAGCCTTCATATTAGCCAAAGCCTGACCCACTTTTCCATCTATCATTGTCACCACTAATTGGTAGCTTACTACAATTTGCTGCCCATCTAACTGTAATTTTAATAGCTGTAGTGTTGCAATTTGAGCTTTGATATAAGTAACTTCTTTGTTAATGGCATCATGAGTTTCTTTTCTGAATACAAATTTGATTGGCCTGCAGTATTTCGTAGAATATCCATTGTTAGCGTTGTACTGGTCGAAGGCTCTGAATCTTCCAAAGTCTTTTTCAATCGCAATGGTACAAATGATAGCATGAACATATCTGAGTCCGAAATATTTTCACATACTACTTGTTTGTATTGTTTCTGTCCCGAAGAACCATCACATCGCCATTTTCAAAAACGAATTAGCTTTGTGTTTCCACATTTCTTTAACTCATTTCCTTTTATTGATTGAAGCAAGCGTTCGCCTCTGTGATCAAGTAGAGATTGTAGTTGTACCTATGCCGAAATTCGTGTGATTGTGATAGTGTCCTTTGATGACAAACAGTCCATTTTAGCAGCGGTTATGTGATGATATGCTGGATACATATTTGAGCCTTTTTCAATCGCATGAAATCTGCTGTTTTGTTAATTTCAAATCCAGAAATCCTCCTCATTTATAAACTGTTGTGCATCGCTCGGAGTTGGTATACTTTTAGGAATCCGTTTTGTTCTCACTGGACTAGCTTTAACAACTTTTTCAATGATATCCACTTTTGTCAATTGTTTCTGTGATCGTAATTGATGTAGGAAAGATTCTTTTATATTTATACTCCAATTTCATCGTTAACGTCTTTAAGTTTCCGCCACTTAGATCTATCGCTTCAGTTTCCAATAATTTGCGTGGTCTTCCAGCTTTATCTTGCTTTGTTGCTTCTGAAGCGACAGTAAGTTGGCCTTCTAACCAGTTTGAGCTTTTTATATATAAGTTTTTGTTTATTGTAGCTAACTTTTTTGTAGCGTTTTTTTAGTGCTTTGACGAAATTATACAATTGCTCTTGTATTTCGATGCTACACGAATTTAAGTTTAATTTTATTTTAACGTAACTAAGAACACGTTCCTGGTTTTTATACCCTATACCACTATGTGGTTTGGGTATAATGACTTTGTGCTGCTGTTTGTAACAACCAAAAATATTTGACCTAGACCCATCTTTAATTATACCGATCGAATCAGAATCACTTTCTGAGTTGATTTAACAATGTCCGTCCGTCCGTCCGTCCGTCCGTCCGTCTGTGTGTCCATGTAAAGCTTGTAATCAAACTGCAGGTCGCAAATATGAATATATTTTGATGAAATTTGGTATATAAGCTTTTATCGGCCATGGGATGAACGCTATTGAAACTGGTGAGAATCGGTTCATGTTCAGACCTAGCCCCCATACAAATTACCCATATGAAATCGACATAAATTGCATTAAGATCCAAATTGTCATATAGATCTTACTCAAATTGGGTTTGTATGCGTTCATTACATCCACTAATGAGTAGTCCAAAAATGATCCCTTTGACCCCATATAGAGCTGCTTCCCGATCTTCACTTAAATCTATTAAAAAAACAAAAATATTGCACTGATTATTCTCAAATTTTGTTTGTACATATTTTTGCAAAATACAAGAGACTTTACCAAACATGATCAGGATCGGTCCATTTTTGGACCCAGTCCCTTTATAGATATAGCATCCGATATGAACTTTTTCATATCTGCAGCCAAAAAAATTAATAAAAATCCCACTCAAATTTGGTTTATGCTTATTTTCTATATCGAAGTAGTTGGACCGAAAGATAGGGTCTCTAAACCATGGTATAGGGTATCATATAGTCGGTCTAGACCGACTATAATTTTCTTACTTGTTGTTTCTAAAATAATCTTCGGCCAGTTCTTTATAACTGAAGCTCTCCATATTTTTCTGAATAGTTTTATTTGCGACCGTTATTGCTGAAATATATTATAGCAGTTGAGTTTGTATTCAAATGTCACTTTCTTATAAGCCTTTTCATAAGCCATCATACTATGTTTCTAGGTAAAATAAAAAGGTAAGAAAATGGCATTAGTGCATTACTACCTAAAATAATATATAAAAAAACCCACTATACAAATGAATTACCTGTGTGTGTTTTCTTTACTACTTGCATTAGTGCATTGTTAGGTAAAATAAAAAGGTATAAAAAAGGTATGATAATAAAAAAAAACCCAGGTTATTAATGAATTACATCCTCTGCGTATTGACATTCTTACTTACAAATATATTATGGTAATAGGACAAATAATGACTATTATAAGCTATAAAACACCTAAAGGACAAACTTGACACACCATTGTATACGAGTACTTATACGTCTGTTTAAATTATCGTAATTTGAATTTTTTTTAGAGTAATTTCATTAAAATGAAAAAAGTGTTCTAGCCACGGATCGTCACGGGTGCAAAAAAGTATGTATACGGTTTAAGGGGACACTTTCACCTTTCTCCGAATGGTATACGTTTCTTGTTCCCTTCTGTTCCCTAGAAGTTCTATTCCACCAAAATTGAAATTTGAGAAAAATATAGTAGTTTAATAAATATTTCATAACGCCCCTAATATTAAACGGTAGAGCTGTGACCACTTACAACAACGAAAGACCTTAATCCTACACACAGAAAAAAAAATGCACCAACCGAATTATTCTAAAGTCTAAAAACTGAATATTCGATTGTATCAATAGAAATTTTATAACAACTAATCATTTTCTATCGTGATAAAGTATTTGTTGTTAAGAAAGTATAATTGCAATTGCTGTCACCTCAAAATTCGGTAACTAACTTCATCGCAATTCGGTTGGCAATAAATTTGGTAGACACAACGAATCTGTTTTCTGTGTGTACCAACATTATAAAAAAAAACCGCAAGTCATTATCGATGACAGCTTGCGATCAGTAAGCATTTACTCTTGATAAAAAAACAAAAAAAAAATCGTCTTTTTCTGAAATTAAAAAATCAGTTGAGTTTGACAGCATGCCACGCCCATAATTAGCAATAGTTTAACTTAATTTTTTGGCTACCTAAATCTGGATATATTAGCTACAAAAAGGTGTTAAAATTTTAAAAATCGGTGGCAAACAAAAATTAGACTTTTGGCCAATGAAATCAAAATTTCAGCCACAGTGCGGCGGCCCAAACAGTTATTTTTGGTCATTCAATGGCATTTCGTGGACCTCGTGTGGATTCTCCGTTCCCCAAAATGCAGCAATTTTGCTTGTAAACGTCGCCACAATAGGCGAAAGGGGCCTCGTAGATCATCAATATTTGCTTTTAAAAGTCAGATTCAATGTCAAACATTCGAGCGATTGTTTGCCCTTATTTCAATCGACGCAGCCGGTATATCAGAAAAATTTTTTGTACTTTATACGGAAAGAAATGCAACTCATCCTTAATACGCCGCAGTGTGGTTTCACTGATGCCAAAATGCTGAGCACGGTGACCATACGACTCACTCTCTCTTGCCGCTTCAAACATATTCTCTTACAACGTGATATTTGCTTGGGCGGTGATGACCGATCTCCCGCTGTGCCGTGCTCAACAAAATTCGACACTAAACGAAAATAGTGCTCTCAGACTGTGCTTCTTGACCACGATATTTTCGACGATATGAATCTTGAGATTACACAACACAACGACTACTTTCAATGTACAACGGCACTATTTCGGTTCGATGTTTGGATGAAAAGTGATACATTGAAAAAATTGTACTGAATTGATCTTTCAAAAACTTGTGGTCTTAAGTCAATCTATTAACATATATAAAAGTTATAAAATGTTGACATGCCGACATAGTAGATAACGCGCCCTCAACTTGGAATGAAGGCTTTCAAACATAAAAAAATAATAATAAAATCAGGAAGAACTTTTTCGCTTTACAAAAATTAACTTGTAGAAAGAGTTGAAAAGTGGACTGTGAAAACTTTAGCGAAATATTTTCGAAAGACTACACGATTTGCTGTTTATTGATAGAATCACATTTCTTTGGTTTTCTGGAATAACCGCGTATGTCCATTTTTTGTCAGTTTTGAGTTAACGGTGCCAAATATATTAATTTTTAACGCTCTTTAGATGTTTTAATTTTTTTTAAACAAAATATTGACCATTTCAGAGATTTTTCTTGAAATTACGACATAACTTAAATCCTTATTAAATTAATTTGCAGCACTATCAACGTATGTCAACCTACGTTTCAGCGCTGACAAATTACTTTCTCAGAAAACGACTCATGGCAACATACGTTGTTATTAATGAAAAAAAATGGAAAATAACTTTGGATTATTTTTCAGTTTATAATCACTTATAAAAACTTGTGTGTTTATTTCTGTTATTTTTTGCCACTATTATTCTTGATACGTTGTTATATTCTCATCCTAAGCCCCGTTAACTTTTTGTTGACGAACAAAAAAATCCATTTTTCAAGCAACAACAACTTATTTCTACATTGGTAGTTTTCTTTTTCAAAGAAAACAACGTTTGTCGACATAAGTTGTTTTATCTGCACACACTTTAAGTGTTATTTACATATTGTTTTTTTCGTCCTTCTCTAGGATCTATTCTTCTCAAGATTTTTGACTCAAAATTTTATATAAAGTATTTATTGCACATATCTACAGGACTGTAAAAAGCTCTAAAAACTTTATATCGAGCTCATAATTTCAAATATAACGTTTTTTGGCTCCCCTGAACATTTTGATTTTATGACATAAGCCGTTATTCTAGAAAACCAGAGATTTAAGTACAGAAAGTAGGGAATCGCAAATAAAAATCATACCTTCTGTAATCAAATTACCTTACAACTCTCTTTGGAGTGTGTGTAGATTTTTTCTGGGCTACTACGGAACCTCGTCTATATTAAACAATTCCTTAAATTTTCTTTTAAAACAAACTTTTATCATTTTTAATTCTTTCCTTTCAAAAATAACATCCATCTCATAAATAAGAATATTTCAATTTTATGGATCGTTTACAGAAAAACCAAACTTTGCAATAGAATTATGGTGGCAACAACTAAAACTAACAAGGAATAAAAAGAATAAAACCCCAATCACCTGCATAGAAATAGATAAATATTTTACTACATACTTTTTTCAGTTCAGTTCAGCTAATGTTAGTGAGTCTCTAGCTCTATACCAATAATTTATGGCAACTATAACAAACACACAGCAATATTTGCCGCCATGGGTGTTTACTTAGCGGCGAAAGATTGTCTGCAAAAATAAAATCCTACATTGTATAGAACGAATTGCAATGTAAACAGTTTCAAACTTTAAACCTAAGACTCACACATACATACACACACATCTACACTCAGAAGGTTTAACAATAAACATAAAAGAAGAATAGATGTATTCTTTTGCTTGAAATCCATTTGTTAAGGGGCTACCGGTTAAGAATTCGAAAAATAAGAAAAATACTAAACAACCGTAGAGAAAATCTCATACTTGACCTCTTGTTTCTGGCCAATAAAAGGATGTTTGTGTTATTTACACATACAGATATGAATTTTTTTACTGCAACATAACAAAAAAAAAAAAAAACAACAAATTCAACAATAACATAAACAAAACAAAACACGGAAGATTACAAATAAAAAATCTTGATTTACCACAGCATAGAAAGATGAAAACCTTGTTGCATTTCTCTTTCAGAGTAAAGCTAGAAAATCTTGCAATCTCTGTTAATTTAATTGGAAGAATCGTGGCACATTGTACAGGGTGATCCAATGGCATTCGTTATAGGAACATAATAACGGAATTCTTGTGGCCTTAGCTGTAAGGTACGGATTTATACGGCCTGGGGTTTCAGCAACACGTCGCCACCTGTCTCACCGTGCACGAAACAATCAACTTATTGGAGCAGCGATTTCCACACCGAATCATCTCCCGAAATGCCAATGTCAATTAGCCGCAAAGATTATGAGATTCAAAAGTATGCGATTTCTTTCTTTTAATTTTTTTAAATCTCAATTCCTGAACTCAAGGACGAGATACAACGCGTTGTTAATGAGATAAAGTTACGTCGTTGTCAAAATGTCATCGAAAAATTCATTAAGAGAGCAAGGGCCTGTGTTTAGAGACGCGCGGGCCACATTCCGGATCTTTTAATAGGAACATATCTCCGAAAATCTTACTCTTTTATATTCCGGCAAGCCGGAAGACCATCCATGATCGAGTGGAGTCGGCATCCTTTTATCCAGCGAAGCTCGCAATACACTGATCGACTGGAAACCTTATGGTGATAGAATAATTACCGCAAGATTTCGCACCAGGGCTAGAAACCTAACCTGCTATGCACCGACCGAAACTTCTGGATCTGCGGAAAAGGAAAGCTTTTATAGCCACCTAAATAGAGTACTGTCATTGATACCTCGTGGTGACATCGTTATACTTATGGGAGATTTCAATGCACAGGTAGATGCAGATAACACTGGGCGTGAGAGAATAATGGGACAGCACGGCATCGGCAGAAATACGAATAATGGAAATCTTTTCACTGAATTATGCTCCAGCAACATCTCCCACAAAATCTCTCACAAAGCCACGTGGCTATCTCCAGAAAAAGTGACCGAGAACCAAATTGATCATATTGCCAAAAGTAGGTCATGGCGCAGAAGTCTCCTTGATGTGCGGTCTAAACATGAAGCGGACTGCTCTTCTGACCATCAACTTGTAGTTGGTAACCTTCGATAAAAGGTTGCCGCCATCCGTAAGCCGGAAAGAATCGTACGGAAATACGATGTGAACAGGCTAAAAAACCAACAAACCCTCCAAAATTACGTTGAAGAGCTGAAAGGAGGCTCAGCTATACAATGCGCCCAGCCTGTGATAGAGTGGAAAAATATAAGTAATAACTTTAATGATGCTGCCAGAATTAATTCAAGCCCAGTATAAGGATGTTAAATATAGCGTAGTCCATGACAACCCACTGAGCAACAGCTTTGACGTGGTAACTGGTGTTCGTCAGGGATGCATACTATCCACCTTACTTTTTAACATCATTCTAGATGTTACAGTGCACAATGCTACTCGTGTGAGAAGAGGTATAAGATGGGGATGGGGATTCAACCGGCAACTCGAGAGCCTTGAATACGCAGACGATATCTGCCTTTTATCTCACAGTTACCGCCATATGGTAGCTAAACTCAAGTACCTCGAGACCGAAGCATCTAAAGCCGGCTTGAAGATACACATAGGCAATAGCAAAGTAATGCGCTGAAACACTCTAACAACTCAAAATTCAAGATACAGGATGTTGAACTTGAAGAAGTTAAATCCTTTTGCTATCTTGGCAGCATTTTAACGCATACCGGCGGCGCCAGTGATGACGTAAACTATCGTATCTCAAAAGCTAACCAGTCCTTCGGTATGCTTCGCTCTGTATGGAAATCTACAAAAATTTCTAAACGTACCAAGATAGCATATTTAAGTCCTGCATTAAATCGGTGCTCCTTTATGCCTGTGAAACTTGGAACACAACACCCCGCGACTTGAACGCGATCCAAGTGTTCGTTAACCACTATCTTCGTAGGATCCTAAAAATATTTTGGTCTAACACTATAACCAACGAGCAACTCTGGCGGCAATCAGATCAGCGTCCTATCCGAGCCGAGATCCTTAACTGAAAATGGCGTTGGATTGGACACACGTTGCGCAGACCACAAGGCGATATTGCCAAACCTGCTATCGACTGGAATCCTCAGGGCAATACTCGCACACTTGGCGGCGCCAACTCGACTCCGAAGTTAATCAAAGCGGCATGAGCTGGAGAGCGATAAAAAATCTATCATCAAATCGACCCGGATGGAGAAACTTTGTTGCGGCCCTTTGTTCCTCATATATTATGTACTATGGCATAATATATATATATCTAATTTCGAACTCAATAAAAATATTATCACTCGCTCAAAAAAATAAGTTTTATTTAAATCGAACATGGTTCATTCTCCGCCAAGACATTGCGAGCTATTATAAGAAATCTGAGAACAAGAAAATCTAGAATATGACTGTAGTCTGAATGTATGTTTATCGGAGTCTTTGTTTTCCAAGGTATATCGGACTTTTGACGAGGTAAAGAAAACACCAAAAAGTGATGAAAATTACCTGAAGTACGTGATCCGGAATTTGTGAATTTATTCACAATATCCTGTGAATTTAAAATGTATGTTTATTTTTTAAAAAATATTCCGATATGCATTGCATTGCAATCAGATGCCTTACATTTTGGTAAACTCGAGGCTTTATAAGTAGTGGAAACGTAATTCATAGAGAATGACTTTTATTTGCTTTTTCGTTAGGTAACTTTGGATGACTGCATTTTCTTCGTAAAGCAGCTTCCAAACTCAAACTCAGATACACTGCTTTCGAAGTAAAAATTCCAGATTGTTGAATTTCCAGAATATTGTGTGATCCGATTCGTCACTGAACAACTTTTGTAGTTTGTAACCAAAAATCGAAAAATTGATATTAGAGCAGAAAAAATGTGGAAAGTTTATAGGGACCATGCGCTTTCTTTATCAAAAATAAAAATAATATTGGTTGTTGCTGAAAACCGTACAGTCGAAAAATCCAAGACCTAGCTATGAATTATCGGAGATGGAAATAAGTAAGATTGGTGAGACTATCGGCATCTTAATTGAGGGGATGCATAAAACTGTTCAAAATCCTTTAGACATGAGAAGGTTTTCAATTGACAATGCCGATAATTGTAAAAAGTACAGTTGTACATCAACTACAAAGAAGTCTTTGGAGTTTAGACCAAGGGATGCATTGCGATACACCAGAGAACAAAAAATAGTCAAAACAGTGAACTTCATCACTAAAGAATTCAATTATGTAGCCAACAAGATCAAAACTTCAATATGAGAATAGTGCATTATTAAACCCAATGTAAGTGTCTAGTCTTTGGTGAATAGTTATGTTAAAAGAAAGCTCTCCAAAAAGTTGTCAAGTATTTTTAATAGCAGAAACGAATAAACTCAGAACATATACGAGGGCGGATCAATAAGTGCTTGAATTTTAGAATGAAACACAGTTTTTTTTTTTGCAAAAAAAAAATTATTTTTCAACATAATCTTCTTTTAGCTCAATACACTTAGTCCAACGTTTCTCCAATTTTTGTATCCCTTCCAAAAAATAGCATTGTTCAAGGTCCATAAAATAGGCATTTGTTTGATCAATAACTTTATCGTTGGAGCTAAACCTCTTTCTACGGAGCCATTTCTTTAGGTTTGGAAATAGGAAATAATCACTGGGGGTTAAATTCGGAGAATATGGCGGATGAGGTACCAATTCGTGGCCCAGTTCATGGAATTTTGAAGTTGTCACACGATTACGTTGGTCAATTGAGGGTAAACGCGGTACCCATCTTGCAGACAGGTTTCTTAAACCCAACTGATCATTTAAAATCGAAACCACACTGCCATATGAAAAGCCTCTGGCATCAACAATCTAAAGCTCTTTTACTCTTCGATCGGCTAACACAATATCGTGGATTTCTTTCGACATTTTCAGGTGTATTGACATCAATTGGCCGTCCAGAATGTTCAGCGTCATTCGTATTTGTGCGACCACAACGAAAGTCAGTAAACCACTTTTTTACCATTGAAATCGATGACGCAGAGTCCCCATAGTACTTATCAAGCTTTTCCTTGGTTTGATTGACGGTTTTTTTTTTTTTTTTTTTGGGAAATATAATGTTTATTTTATTGAGCACTCGAAATTCACTTTTTTCCATTTTTAAAAAAACCACGAGATTGTATGCTTTGAACAGCTTTTAAGCGCAAAGTAAATGACG
This sequence comes from Cordilura impudica, assembly GCA_963682025.1. Lineage (NCBI taxonomy): Eukaryota > Metazoa > Arthropoda > Insecta > Diptera > Scathophagidae > Cordilura > Cordilura impudica. The sequence continues at coordinate 165,343,713 of OY821517.1, forward strand.
GAACTTGCTCAAAATTTTACAGTAGTCTATTAACAGGTGGTACTTGATGGGAGCAGTGTTGCATTTCATATAGCTACGAGGGACTTATTGATCCACCCTCGTACATAATTAATAAGATACTTATAAACCCTTCTAGAGAAATCTTTTAACAATATGTTCCAACTGCATCGCAAGAGAAACGATGTGACTACTTCAGAGGAGTGTTTGGCGATATTCAAGCACCATCCGAAGGAGTGTTTGCGCCATTTCGTAACCGTGGACGAAAGATGTCGTCATCACAACACATTAGAAACCCAGAAAAAGTCAAAGCAGTGGACTTTTCCTGGATGGGTCTGTCGGCAAACAAGGTCATGACGACCTTTTATTTTTGGATGCATGTGGTGTCATACACATCGCTTATCTAATCATACGCATCGATTAGCGGCAAATATTACACACTACTGTTGGACAGATTCGACAAATGATTTGAAGAAAAAACGACCGCATTGTGCGAAGAAAAAGTTATATTCCATCAAGATAATGCACCGGCATACACTGCTACCCCATCCAGCATATTGTCCAGATTTAGACCCCTTCCACAATTTCCTGCACAAAGAAAAAATATTCGCCAACCGAATTGTTCTAAAGTGGAATAACTATATTTTCGAATTTATTAGGATCTGCAAACTTTCTATTATGATAAAATATTTTCTGTTAAGACCATAGAATTGTAATCATAGTGAACCTGAAATGCGGTTATTAGCATTATCGCAATTCGGTTGGCAATAAATTCGGTAGCCACAATGGATATGTGTTCTGTGTGTGTCTCCAAACTTGAAGAAATTGCTTGGCGGTAAGAAATTTTAGTCCAATGAAGAAGTCATCTCTGAAACAGACGCCAATTTTGGTGACCTTGATAAAAACCATTATTTGGAAGGAATAAAAAAATTTTAAAATCGCTGAACCTGCTAAGAAATAAAATGTTTTATTTTTTTTTTTCAAAAAGTTACTGTTTTCAAACGTAATATGTTACAGAAAAAGTCAGCTTTTCATTTCCCTGATAAAATTTTATACAACTGTGGTTTTTAGGAATACTTGTAACCACATGAGGAGTGAGTTCGAAAATATCTAAACGTACATGACCATATCTACTTATGACCAGCAAAGAGGGAAAAGGTAGTCTATCTCCATTTAAAATCTTTCACATATTGGGACACCTTTATTGTGATCTTCAACTCCCATTTTATAAGAGCCATTGGTACAAAACCAAGTTATTGTTCTTGTATTGTACCAGTTACTGCACTTGCTATTGTACCAGAAAAGAGATTTCTTGCCAAATGAGGAAGTAGTCTTCTTTTCAAACATTCCTTAGTATAAATTTCGGTATTTACAGAGCCCGTTGTCGCAAATGCATATTGCTCGTCATACTAGGAGCTTTTACGTAAATTTTGTCCTCGAGCATTAGCAACATAAAAATTTTGACCCAGAAAATCTGGCACTACATGAGTTTCGTCGTCCATTATGCAGAAGGAGAATTTTTTTCTCAAACATGATTACAACTTCCGTGCTCTGCTTTTGGCCTCAAAATTTATAAGAGCGTACCTATCTGGCTGTGCTAATCGAGCCGCTTTTCGACCTGATTTCTATTTTCTTGGCCTTCTTTCTTCTCGAACTGGGTTTCCTATTAATGGTCAAATTCATCTGATTCTTTGATTATTTGACCAACTTTTTGCAGGAATATGTTGGAATATGTTGTTGAAGTATTTAATAATGTTGAAAAATTATATATTGCTGACCTTTTAATTTGTTTAGTATTTAATTGTTCGGCTTGGGGTCATACGAAATAAAAAATAAATAAAAATTATAAAAAATTGTAAACGATTTTTTTTTAATATATCTTTAATATTTTTTTTTTTTCCAATATTTCGACCAACTTTGTTGGTCATCCTCAGGGAAATCTGTAACACAAAAAACAATATAATAAATAACATAAAAGCACAAAAATAGTAAACAAAAAAAAAATGTTTTAACAAAAATAAAAATAATTAAATTTTTCTCAAAAAATAATTAAGCGGTGTCATTCTAGGGTTGATTTTTGTCAATCTAATATTTACTTAAACTTTCTATGTTGTCTTATTGTGTGTCGATATATTTGAGCACATTTCTCAGTGTCGGTCTTGTAATTTAGTCTCTATTCAGAATGTACATTACGGTGGCCCTTCATTATATGGAGGGGAAAAAGTGATTGAATTTATAGTCCCACCGCCTAGAAATATGCGAATAGCAAAAAAAAAAATGAAAAATACAAAGTTTTGGGTCAATCAAAAAAATTTTAGAGGTGCCTCAACGTGACTGAAAATTACAAGTGTATTTTTCAGATTTTACGAAAATTTCGTTCTACAGTTGAATTTTTTAGACAAGTTGTTATATGAATCGATATCAGTACTAAATTGTCTTTTCAAAAAGCTATATAACTTCAAAATCTAATAAAAACTCGCCAAGAAATAACAAATGCCCCAGACCACTTTTATGCCAAAAAACTATATGTCATGAAATGTGATATTGGATCATTTTAAACCCAGGAGCATATAAGGGTAAGTTTTCGTAAAATATAGTACAACTTTATTTCCCAACCCATAGTAAGGGTTTGATCTAGTTTTTTAGAAGATTAATTTGTTTAAATATGCCAAAATTCAAAGTTAGGCCTTGGTAAGGAATGGGTTAACGTTGTTCGATTTATTCCAACTTATTAGTATGGAAGACCTGCACACTTGGTTATTATATTTTCAGCGTCATATCCAAAAATTCAACAGCACTTAAAAAATATTTGATTTTTTAAAATAAATTGTCTTTCATTAGCTTGGGGTCATATGCGACCCCAAGTCCAAAAGGGTTAATGGGGTCATATTATTTTTTTTCAGAAACCCTAGGCTAATAACATGAAATATAACATTTAAAAGTAGAAAACTGATAAATTTTTGATACAAAGTATTTGGAAAGAGCACATTTACTGAATACTTCACAAAAAACTAATTTTTCTCGAAATCCGCTAAAAAAAAAAATTCTTTGTAAAAAAATTTTTTGTAAAAAAAAATTCTGCCGGAGGAATTCACTTAAAAATTCACATAGTTAATCTCTAACATATATTCAACAAAACTTTAATGTGCTAGATCCATTTTTTGACATTTAGTTTAAGAAAATTTTTTAAAATTTAAAAAGGTGTTTTCAAAATTTTATTAAAAAATTTTCCTTCTTTGGTCTCATTTCGCAATAGGTTAACAACGTGCTAATAAAACAATACTTCATTTCTGAATACTTATAGGTATAGAGACCAAAAAAAATTATGGCTTTAATCAATTTGTTGAAGTTGAAAAATGTTCATCACATATCATTAACTCGACTTGACTCCGAGTTAATCCGATTTAATGACGAAGCTCGGGTTTTGTACAATTTTCATACCAAGTAAAATAGATCCTAACACATATTTTGTTTTAAAGGCGATCGGTCTCGGCCATCATCTATTCATTTATAAAGCGACTTCTGTTGACTGCTCTCATTTATACAGCGACCTCGGTTGACTGTACTCATTTATACAGCGACTTCTTTTGACTGTTCTTATTTATAAAGCGACTTCGGTTGACTGTTCTCATTTAATCTTCTGCTCTTATTTTTCATATCGATATTGGCGAACGATGCTGCCGACCAGTACCACCGAGCATTAGCCCACCGAGATCTCAACACTGCCGATCAGTAACACCGAGTTTGCCAACACAGTCAACAGCTATCGAGCAGCCAACTCAGTCGAGCGAAGCGGCCGAACACCGACACAACCTACTGCCTACCGATGCAAGTAGCCGAACCCGAACCAATATAAGCAGACGATCACTGATATACCCGACAACTACCGATACAAGCAGTCGAACCCCGATACAACCGCTGCTACCGATACAAGCAGCCGAATCACCAATATACCCGACGGCTACCGATACAACCAGTCGAACCCCGATAAAAGCGACCGCCACCGATACAAGTAGCCGAAGCCAGAAACAACCGACTACTACCGATAAGCAGCCGAATCACCGATATACGGTTACTGATAGAAGCAGCCGAACACCGATACAACCGACTGCCACCGATACAAGTAGCCGAAACCAGATACAACCGACTACTACCGATACTCAGCCGAATCACCGATATATCCGACAGTTACCGATACCAGCAGCCGAACACCGATACAACCGACTGCCACAAGATACAAGCAGCCGAACACCGATACAACCGACTGCCACCGATACAAGTAGCCGAAGCCAGATACAACCAACTAATATCAATAAGCAACCGAATCACCAATATACCCGACGGTTACCGATACAAGCAGCCGAACACCGATACAACCGACTGCCACCGATATAAGTATCGGAATACCCACGAATATCGGAATATTGCCACGAACACTACCCTAGGAGATCCGAGTAAGACGAGGAACCATTTGCCGATTGTGTCATCATTGAAATATATTTAAATTTATAAAATTTACTAATAAAATCAGTTCTGTAAGCCACCCCGAGAAAGGGTAAAATAACTGTGTTATGATTGCTTAAGGTTTTAACTGTACTTTGGTAGACCCTGGCAACGACTGGCTACCCCAGCCTACGACAAAACCCCGTTACACTGGTCACACAAAACTTAAAAATAAAATAAAAAGCGCTTTATTAAGTGTATCCAGCTAAAAGCAGATATATGAAACCATTTTGGGCCTAAACAATTTTATTTCCGTCATATAAGTATTTTTCTTATCCTTCTGGATAAACATGTAACCTGCCGTAGAGTCTCTGAAATAAACCACTTCTTTAAGATTAGCAAACATGTGCACTACAGCATTTATCATCCTTTTCAGAAAAATAAAAACAACACGTAAAATAAACAATATATTGAGAAAAAGATATCGTTGGTATACTTTAGTGGTGTTAAAGTATTAGTTTTTTTTTTTTTTTGTTTGCAATTTTTATTAATATTTTTCTGCTACATCGACAAACACGTCAGACAAAACAACAACAGCATTTTATAGACAGTCAACAGAAGTCACATTTCTGGCTGGTTACGAGTCTTATTGGCAATTTCGATTAGAAAAGCAAAGACGAGAAAATAATTTCATGAATTATTTAATATTTTTTCTTTGGATTTCGTTGTTGCTGTTGCTATTAAATTGAAATGAAATGAACAAAAAAAAATATATCGGTAGAAAAGTCATATTATTGTTTTGGTCAATTGTCTATCTTGTCATTTATATTGGGCATATATAAAATTGTTATTATATTGATTTCTTTGCAGTAAACTTTTTGAAAACCTCCTGTTTGTTAAATCAATTAAATGGTAATGTGAGTAGAAATGCCCATAAATGAGTTGTTTACACCATTTTCATTCTAATGCCTGGTTTTCATTATGTCATTTTCAATGGCAATTGTTGTCAATTATCGTCAGTTGTATGAAAACGGGTTTTAATGTCTCGTCATTTACAACCCCTGGCAACATTTGACATCTGAAATGAAATTGCCAGCATGTAGTTGTGTTTGTGTTTGACAGCCGAATTTTTTGTTCGTTTATAAGATGTAATGAATACGTAATGAATAGAAAATTACGATCTGTCAGTTGGGGCAATTGATTGTTATCAGCTTTTATGACATAGTAAAAACCAGGCAAAAGCAATGGAATATAATATTGTTGTAAATAAAATACGCGATTGGTTGCTGATTGGAATTTTAGAAAAACATACAGTTATATTCGTGTTTTTTTTCGTAGGAAATGGTGTTTGCCTTTTGCTGATGCTTAAAGAAATTACAATATACATAAATTTCCCATACAATTATGTAGCATACAGAGAAATTATCATATAAATTGTTAGTTTTATTAAAGACAATCCAAGTGAAGAAATTGAGTTCAAAGTTGATTGAAAAACAAAAATCTTAAAGAATATTACGAAATTTGTTCATCAAAAAATTTCTTAAATTGCTGTTCAAATTTAGCAACATATTGTGTGGTAAAAGATGTCATAATGGCAACTGCAGCGACAAAACATGGCGTCAGGTGCAAACCACAAGTCAATCATTTACAAAATTTCAATTGTATTTTCAAATACAATGACATGTCTTCGTACATACGAATAAACGAGTAAGTATGTGACTTTAAGTTAATCTTATACATGCATTCACACAACAACAGCAATAACACAGTGTATGTCAGAAGAAGACATTTTATAAACAGGAAGTGCAAACTACTTCAGATGCATAGTAACAGGTTGGCAATAACTAGAGGAATTCTAAATACAATGGCACATATTTAGGGCCCCTTGAACTTGTAATTAAGTTTGCAAGTTCTAGTAATAGAAGCATGTTGTTATTTATTGTATTATAATTTATATGACACGTTTTCCTCTTAAGAACTTCGGTATTCTTAAAGTTAGCTTGGAAGGATAATCTATAATATTAATAGGCTAGGCGATTTCTTGTAACTAATGTTTTGTTCTACCATTTTGTCCCGATTTTGACCAAATGTATATTATTTAAAAGGTATTTCTTTTTAGCCGATTTGCAGATTTATAGATTTTAAATTTTTTTTTCCTTTATTTTAAGTAAATTGCATTTAAAGTTGCTACTAACACATACATAAAACAAGTAAGAAAATTATAGTCGGTCTAGACCGACTATACGATATCCTATACCATGCGTTTAGAGACCGTATCTCTTAGACCCAACTAACTGGATATAGAAAATAAGCAAAAACCAAATTTGAGTGGGACTTTTATTAATTTATTTGGCTGCAGATATGAAAAACTTCATATCGGATGCTATATCTTTATGCGGACTAGGCCGAAAAATGGACCGATTCTGGCCATATTTGGTAAAGTCTCTTGTATTTTGCAAAAATATATACAAACAAAATTTGAGAAGAATCAGTGCAATATTTTTGTTTTTTGATAGATTTAAGTGAAGATCGGAAAACAGCTTTATATGGGGCCTAGACTAAGAGTTGCACCATAGGGACCATTTTTGAACTACTCATTAATGGATGTACATTGAACATTGACCGATTCTCATCAATTTCAATAGCGTTCATCCTATAGCCCATAGAAGCTTATATACCAAATTTCATCAAACTATATTCATATTTGCTACCTGCAGTTTGATAACAAGATTTACACAGACGGACGGACGGACGGACGGACATCAGTAAATCGAATCTGATTCAATCGGTATAATAAAAGATGGGTCTAGGTCACATATTTTTGGTAGTTACAAACAGCAGCACAAAGTCATTATACCCAAACCACATAGTGGTATAGGGTATAATTATACAATGCTATGTGTGTGTTTATTAAATTTGTTAATGTGTTTGTAATAAAATTGAGTTTGTTTTTTGTGTTGATTTGTGAATCGGCTATAATTGATTAGCATACTTTTAGGGTCTTTATTTAATGAAAAAATAAAATTTCCTCGAATTTGTGCTCGGATTTCGAGGGCTGGAATCTGCTAGTATGAATTAAGTCTTAAACTTAAGTGAGTGATTTTTGTTAAATATTTTCGAATAAAGCGGTACAAAATAAAAATCTTTCTTAGATTGAATATTTGACATGTCATGTTTTTTTTTTCTGATTAATCACTGACGCTCATCCCAGTATGATTCAAATTTATTTGCTAAGGGGTTTAAAATCGTCAAATATAAAAAAATATGGAAGACGTTACCATTGAAACAAATAAATCAAGAAATATAAAGTTTGGTATGAAGATAGTGATGTCAGACGTGACGATTTTAGGTCATATTGACGATTTTTTTTTTGTGTAAATTTATCAAATTGACGACTGAAAATTTTTTCTACGGAACTCCTTCGTTTTGAAGATTTTTGGAAACACCAAATTTTACTTTAAAAACTTAAATCTGACAAAAATCTTTAATGTATGTCAATGTAGCAAGTATAGTTTTTCGTAATAGAAAGCAAAAGAAGATGTGGTAGAAAAAAGGGGACAAATTTATAGCATGCACATTTTACGGATAATTACTTATCATTTTCATTTTATATTGAATTGTGTTATCAAATAAAAGTAAAATATTTGATTTTGACTCTACAATTATAAAAAACTTGAATATAATAACTTCATTTGGGGTCTAAAGACAAATATCAAATAAAAAAAATCTAACCAATAAAAACAAAGTTTTTTTTAAAAATCTTTCTTTGCTTATGCATATGAGTTTTGAATCTCTCCGTGACTGTGCGTGACTTTGCGTGACTATTTTAGAATTAATCTTTGGTCACAACAAGTCTATGGACAAAGTTTCAGATCGATCGGATGAAGGGAAGTGAAGTTTTAATCTCTCCGTGACTGTGCGTGGCTATGTCAAAGTTAATATTTTTTCACAGCAAGTATATCGACCAAGTTTCAGAATGATTGGAAGAGGGTAAATCCATTCTAAATCTCTTCGTGACTGTGCGTGACCATGCGTGACTGTGCGTGACTAAGTCAAAGTTAATCTTTTTTTCACAGCAAGCGTATGGACCCAGTTTCAGATCGATGGGATATGGCGAAATGACATTTAGATCACTCCGTGACTATGCGAGACTATGCGTGACTGTGCATAACTACTCAAAAATTAATATGTAGTCACAACAAGACTATGGGCCAAGTTTCAGATCAATTGGATAAGGGGGAATGGGGTTGGCCCACGACAGACAGACAAACAGACAGACAGAGGGTATGAGTTAAAAGAAAGAGTTTAAAATGAAATGAGAGAACTAAAATTTATAAAATTTGAGGAAAGTTCGTAAGATATAAACATAGTTTTGTAAAAGGTAAAGTCAATTAATTGATTAAACAATAAGCCTGCTTCTCCAAATTTATGTCAATTTTTCAAAAACTTAATGACTTTACCGAATTCATTTCAAAGGATTATTTTAAAGAAATTTTTCACGAATTTAATAAGAAAACATAACTCAAGTATCTAATATGTATGTATAATTTTTTTAAATAAAATAAATTTGTTTTTTTGAACTAAAAGTTTCCTTTTTTATAGTTTTTAATCGTGACGATTTTTGACGAATTTTTTTTAATCTTTTATTTTTTTAAACGGAGCAAAAAGTAAAAAGACACACATTTTTCACTTCTACACAAATGAGTGTAGGAATATGAACTTTGATATTCCTACAAAAGGGGATTTTTTGGTGATAAGAAACTTCCTAAAATAGTGCGTTTTCTCAAAAAAGCACCGTTTCTCAAAAAGTACCTTTTCTCAAAAAATACCATCCCTCAAAAAGTACCCTTTCTTAAAAGGTACATTTTCTTTAAAAGTGAATTTTTCTTAAAAAGTACCTGTTCTCAAAAGTGACCTTTCTTAAAAACTAACTTTTTCCAAAAAGTACCTTTTCTCAACAAGTACCCTTTCTTAAAAAGTGCATATTCTTAAAAAGTTCCTTTGCTTTTCTCAAAAGAGTACCTTTTTCTTAAAAAGGAAATTTTTAAAAGCACATTTTTTAAAAATTACCTTTTCTTAAAAGGTAGCTTTTCTTAAAACAGTACCTTTTCCTAAAAAGTACCTTTTCTTAAAGAAGTACCTTTTTGTACAAAACTACCATTTTGAAAAAAAGTATCCTTGTTAGAAAGTACTTTTTGTTAAAAAAAAATGCGTCTCGCAAAATATAAGTAAGTTTTCTTTAAAAAGTATATTTTAATCGTATCTAAGTATGTCGTCTTAAAAAGGACTATTTGTTAAAAAATTACCTTTTTCTTAAATAGTGCAGTTTCCTTTAAAAAATTCATTGTCCTAAACAACTTTTTCTTAAAAAATTTTTTTCTCGAAAAATAGCCTTTCCCAAAAGAGTACTTTCTTAAAAAAGTAACTTTTCTTAAAAAAGTGTATTTCCTTAAAAAATTTAATTTTCTTCAAAAAAAAGTAAATTTTCTAAAAAAAAAAAAATTCTTAAAAAATACATTCTCTTAATAAAATACCTTTTTTGTTAAAAAAGTTACCCTTCATTAAAAAAGCTATTTTTCTTAGAAAAGTACATTTACTCAATAAAGTACCTTTCTTAAAAACCTACCTTTCCTTAAAATGGTAACGTTTCTTAAAAAAGTACCTTTCCTTAGAAAAGTAACTTTTCCCAAAATAATATTTTTCTAAAAATGTACTTTTTGTAAAAAAAAAAAAAAAAATACGTCAGTTTAAAAAAGCAACTTTTCATAACAAATAGTCTTTCCTTAAACTCCTTTTTAAGTATCTCTATACTTAAATAATCTAACCCATAAAAACAAAGTTTTTATTAAAACTCTTTCTTTCCTTATGCATATGAGTTTGAATCTCTCCGTGACTGTGCGTGACTATTTTAAAATTAATCTTTGGTCATAACAAGTCTATGGACAAAGTTTCAGATCGATCGTATAAGGGAAAATGCGTGACTGCGCGTGACTATGTCGAAGTTGATTATTCTTTACAGCAAGTATATCGACCAAGTTTAAGATCGGTCGGATGAGGGTAAATGACATTTATATCACTCCGTTACTGTGCGTGACCATGCGTGACTAAGTCAAAGTTAATCTTTTTTCACAGCAAGTGTATGGACCAAGTTTGAGAACGATCGGATGAGGGGAAATGACATTTAGATCACTCCGTTACTGTGCGTGACCATGCGTGACTGTGCGTGACTACCCCAGACAGAGAGTATGAGTTAAAAGAAAGAGTTTAAAAATTGAATTTTCCTAACAAAATGCTTGTTTTAAAAACAAATTTTTCTTAATATAATTGTTTCTCGAGAAGAACTATTCTTAAAAAAGTAAGTTTTTTCAAAAAGGAACCATTCGTACACAAGTAACTTTTCTTCCATAGGAAAATATTCTTACAAAATTCAATTTTTCTTAAAAAACGCATTTTTCTAAAACACATCTTTTCTTAAAAAATAACTTTTATTAAAAAAATACCTTTTGTTCAAAAAATATCTTTCTTAAAAGTATAATTTCTGAAAAAAAGTTCCTTTTGTTAAAAAAAACAGTACCTCTTCTTCACAAATAACATATTCCTGAAAAGTTAAATTTTTCTCAAAAAAGTGCGGTTTCCTAAGAGGGCTCTTTTCTAAAAATATACCTTTCGAAAAAAATATATAGTTTCTAAAAGATGGACACTTTCTTAAAAAAGTACCTTTCTAGCAAAATACGTTTTAAAAAAGAACCCTTTGTTAAAAAAAAGCGTCTTTTGTTGAAAAAGTACCTGTTCCTAAATAGTACCTGCTCTGAAAACAGTTCTTTTTTTCAAGATGTTCCCTTTCTTAAAAAATTTACTTTTTCGTAAAAACTTACCGTTCCTAAAAAGTGCCTTTTGTTAACAAGTGCCTTTTGTTAAAAAAAAAACTACCTTTTCTTAAAGGAGTGCCTTTTCTTAAAAAGTATGTTTTCTCAAAAAGTAAATTTTCACATGGTATAACAGTATTTATTATATGGTCGGATCACGAAAATACTCATTGAGGTCGCAAGAGCTTTTATAAAATATTCGAGCAAAATTTCAGCAAAATATTTAACAATGTTGTATCTTAAGATAAATTATATAGCGGAAGACTAACAGAGCCCAGCAATCGAGTGCAAATTCTAGGAAATTTTATATTTTCATTAAAATTTTTTTCTTTCAATGTTTTTTTTTTTTTTTTTTAATCTATATATCTGTGGTCACAAGCGATAACCGACTAAGTCGACTTAAGACTGATTTGAGTTATGTATGCTATCATATTCGACTAGAAATACTTTATATTTACGTGAAATCTCCATTTCTCTAGCGCAGTTTAATAAAAAGTTATTATTGAAAACATACTGACCTAAGTCGTAACGAAGCCCCATTACATTTATATAAAAAGTTATTTTTTCTCAAAAGCATGATTTTCGACTTAGACGGTTAATGCTTGTGACCACAGATATATAGTATAAAAAATTTATGGATATTTATAAAATGAATATTCATTAAATTGTGAATTTTTAAATAAAATTCATTAAATTTCAGTATTACACAGAAGATATATAAATTGGTTTGTTAATAAATAATTTTCTAAGAGCCTAAAGATGTGCTAATCAATTTTAGGCAATTCACAATTTAACACAGGGTAACACATCAACAAATTTAATAAATATACAAACAGCGTTGTATAGTTTTATGTGTTTGAAATCATTATTACTCAAAAAAAAAAAAATTTACCAGATGCTACACATCTATAAAGATGGCGCACATCTGCAAAGAAACGCTTCTCAAATGGTATATTTTTTGTCAAAAGAAATCGCCTTGCTTGTTATTATTATAGATAATAAACAGACACAAACCAAGTTTGATTGGGATATAATAAGGTTCTAAGAGGAATTAAAGTTTAAATCATAGAAGATATTTGTAGGGTAGTTACTTTCCGCAAGCAATCAGAAGTTCTAAATGTCCTATATTTGTATGTAAAATCCACATGTGGTACGGACGTAATTACGACTTTCAATCTTAATTGAAATTACAGAATGATGAGTGGATTGTTTAGTTGGATATTTTATAAATCGGAAGGCCTTTTTCAATTCAAGAACCTTAAACCCGACCTACATATAAGTATATATTTAAGTCATAAATAGAACAACAAAAATAATGAGCTTACGTCAAACATATCAAATATATATATATATATATATAAATAAATACGTGACTGTAAACAAAACAAATACTAACAACAATTTCATATACAGTACTTTTATTTAAGGACAAACATCCACCTATTATAAGCGTAAAACTCGAATGTCAAACATAGAATATCTAATTTATTAAACACTTACCGCACTGAAAATGCACTGCGACGCGTCGCCTGAGCCTCTTCACGTACATGACGGTGTGAACGTTTTCGTTGTTCCTTTTCTCGATCAAAATCAATCGATGAAACACGTTCTAATGGTTGATGGCAGATAATATCCCGATCCGAGACAGACTTTAGATTACGTATTACATACGTGCCACCAAAACGAGAGTGGCGACTGGCTGATGGTTTTGTGGCCAGACGTTGCTTTTCACGGCGTCGTGCTGCCAGCAGTTCCATTTCGTCACGTTGTTTTTCACTAACACTACGTTGCACTGAGGCATCGGCAAGATTTTCCGCTGTCTGTTAAATGACAAGAATGAATGTGTGGGATGAGAAATCAATGTTAGAAACAGGAATAGATAACAATAGAGATGGGTTGGTGGTGCTGGTGGTGGTGGTCGTGGTATCATATAATACAACACCATTGCCAATTTGAAACTGTACTTTAATACTGTTTTAGTTGTAATGGGATTATTCTTTTTTTAATTAAAAATAATTTTACTTTATACTTTAATTAAGGTTTCACGATATTAAGCTTATGTAAAAGGAGTAAAGTATCTAGAATTTAATTCAATTCAATTGGGATTCTTTATTTAGCATTAATGTAAAGAGAAATTTAACAATATATATATTTAGAGTTTAGGATATATTTTCCTTTTCTACTTAAATATTAAATAACAATTTTTATAATTAATTTGCATTTTTATTAACACTGAAGATGGAGGCAAAAATTTTCAAAAAACCTTTGTTTTTTTTTTTAAGTAAGAGTATAAAATTTCGATGAGATCAGCTCATTAATATGAATGTACTCTGAGTCGCGACATCTGTTGTAAAAATTTGAAGTAAGCTTTTTAATGCGGGTGTTGACTAGTTCGACGTTGGCGACATTGTGTAACCGTTGGGTGGAATAATGCCAAGGCAAATTATGAATCATTTTTAACAGTTTATTTTGGGTTACTTGTAATTTTTTTATGTGACACTGTGCTGCAGAAGACCACAAAGGAGCAGCATAAGTCTAGAATTTAAATGTTGCTTTATACAGAGGTTTATCTAGAATTTTATCGTGGACTTATCATAAAACTGTATTTTTATACTATTTTATTTATAATTGGATTATTTTTAGACAAAAAATTATTGAACTTTTTATGTACTTTAATTGAGATTACAGATATTTATCTAGACTTCAGTCGTGATTATATAGATATTCTTCTTTCGATTTGAATCGTTGCTTTCCAAAAAAGCTTATATAGAATTTGAAGTTGGTTTTATAAAGAGTTTAATCGTGGATTTAAAAAGTCTTGTCTAGAAATAAATCGTAGTTTCACATAGAGAATGGGATTAGGGTTTTTAAAATGGATTACCTAGAATTTATTTGCGGCTTTAAAAAGCGGTTTTTCTAGAATTGTATAGGTTTTAAAAAGAGACTTTGTGGAATTTAGTAGTACTTTTCTGAAACTCTTTAATCGGGGTTTCATAAAATGACTTAAATAAAATTTAATCCTGGTGTCATGAAGAGATTTAACTAGAATTTCTTCGTCGTATTACAAAGAGATTTATCGAGAGTTTAATCATTTTATTACAAAGAAATTTTTTTGGAATTTAATGGTGGTTTTAAACAGGGTGCGAAGAACGATCAAAATACGATTGTTCTCACAACTAATTGCCACTAATAAACTTGTGCTTTGATTTTTTCATGAGTGAGAAGAAGACGCAGCAACCACAAGCATTTACGTTCTCTCACAAATAAAATCAATTTCGATAATATCAAAAAAGAAAAAAAAACTTCGCTGCAAGCATCGCCATGTCCGCTCTTTCGCAATCGTTCTTTTTTTACGAAGGATTGTTTTAATATTCAACAACTAGTGGATTGTGTGGCGCCTAGGCGCCCGTTTATTTTGACTTTAACAAACAAATTTTTTTTTCCATTTCAAAATTTTCCTATATTTTATATATTTAAAAAAAATTAATTTTAATGTTTTTAAAATTTAAAAAAAAAAAATAAAAATCGGAAAACAGTTGTAAAAAATACAAACCAAAAACTTCGATTTTCAAATGAAGTTTTGTAAAAGGTCCTTTTATGTATATTTTCGCATAAGTTTGCCAGTAGCCAACCTTTGCTTTATATTTTCTGCTTCTATACATAAGAAGTTTTCAATATTATATGATTTTAAAAAAATATTTTATTTTGATAGAAACTCGGTAATTTTAGTCTTAATAATTTAATTTATGTTTTATAACTTTTTAAAATGCATCAAAATAAGTAAACTTATTCAACTAAAAAAAGTTTTTAAACCTTTCGGACAAAACAAACAAAAAATACTACGGTTATAACGAACTTAGTCTATAACGAACTAATTTGGCCGGTCCCGCCGAGTTCGTTATAACCGAACTCCATTTTATTGTAGAAAAAATAGAATAGCATAGAAAAAAAAAACGTTTTAGAGCAAGGTTCCTAAAAGTTTCTTAAGGGGGGGGTTTTAAAGGTTTTAAAAGTTAATAATTATAATTAATTGCATAATTCTTTTTTGAAGACATGAATACACGTTATAGCATAACATTTAAAAAATCTTTGAAAAAATTTTCAACTAAAAATTTTAATAAATAAGTCCGTGACAGCCAATATCCGGAGGCGTTGTTGTTTTGCGGTGAACATCATAACTCGTTACCGGACCATGTGAAAAAAAAATCGAAATGCGTTTAAAAGGTGACATGTTTCCTGAAGTAGTGACGAAGAGTTTTTCAATTTTTTTTTTGCAGCATTTTGAAGTGAAAAACGATTTTTGCTATACAATTTCGGGAATTAAAAAATGGGGAAGAAAATGGAATTAAAAAAAAAAAGTTCGTTGTTACCTTATGATTTTTGTGTAGATATAGTGTCTAAAATTTCAAAAGAATCGGTCAAGAAGATGTTCACGGACTTCGAACATTTATTTGCGAGAAAATCGGTTTAAAGTTTTTTAAAAACTGATTTGTATACTAAATATATACCGTATGAGGCCGGTCGCTGGAAACGCTGTATCTTCTTAAGTTTTGCTCTGATTTACTTAAAATTTTGACACAACACTCTCGACATGTTGTGCATTCAGGAAGAGAAATGCAAAAAAAGGTTTTAAAACCTACCACCCCTTAAGGAAATGCAAACACCAATACACCAACGTACACAAAAAAGAAAAAAATATTTCATATTTCATCATACATGTAAACTGAAAAAAAAGAGAATTACGTTTTTTGCAAAGTTATCTATAAATCTAAAAAAGAAAAAATAAAAAATGCGCGCGTATTAATTTTACTTCAAAAAAAAAAAATCGCTTTTAATTCTTCCATTATAATTTCAATAAATTATTCAAATTAAAATCTTAAATATACCTTTTTACGTAATTTATGTTTGTCCAAATTTTTTTAAAAGCATATTATGCAAAAAATTAATATTATGAGTGAAAAAAAAAATTATTTTCCCACCTCTCTTCTAAAATTACAATGTAATTTAATTGTGCAAAGTTACAATAATTTAAATTTTAAACTTAATATTGCACTATTTTTTCAACGGCTTTTCAATACAGAGCTATAAACGAAATCATACGTTGGACAACAACAAAATCTACATTGAAGATCTCTTTTTTATCAAATATTTATCAAAAAAAGCATGCTCTTTGGTAAGTGCTGGCCATCAATGAACTGAGCGAAAGTACTCTTAACAATACAAAACAATTTTGAGATGAAAAACAAAACAGACAAACGAAGAAGTAAGTGTTGCCAATTTTGACAACTTATTGTAATTTCGACGATTTTGCAATTTTGCCAATTTTGACAACTTATTGTAATATAGACGATTTTGCAATTTGTTAAAATGATTTGTTAAATTTGTAAAAATGATGATTGAAGATTTAAAATTATCAGTAGTATAAAAATTACGATTTCAAGGGTTCAGTGTAAATGGAAATTACAAAGTATGTATAGATTTAATTCTGGGTCAAGTCGTTTCAAAGCGGAAATACCTTGAATAGCATCTCTATTTAAGATTAAAGTTTCAATTACGGCGATACTTTAAATCTATATTATATGTTTCAGCTATAGATACATGTCAATAAAATTATTTAGTTGATTGGTGTGTTAAATTTTTTTCGTTCAAAATTTCACCACTAATACATTAGAAATAACCAATGCTGTAATAATATTCGTAATATGAATGATATAAATAAATTTGATTGTTTCCTTTTGTAATATTTTGTAGAGTTTTATTTTTATTATCTTGATAATTTCTTGTTTAAAAAATGACGATTTTGGCGATTTAGTTTCCAAAATTGTCGATTTTCAGAAGATTTTATTAGCAGCACTGGTTGGTAACATAGAAGAGAGAAAATTGTGTGTGGGTTTGTATAAAATTAGAAAGATTAAATTTTGTTCGTGTATTTCGCATAGCTTTGTAGGGAGTGCTATGTGTATTATTTCAGCGTTACAGAATCAGTCAGTCAGTCAGTGAGTCAGGGATCAGCGTAAATATATATAAAAAAGAAGATAAATATTGAGAAGATTGAATTTTTAATCGTTTGTAATCGTTTGTTTTAGTGAACATTTTGTCAATAACTTTTATTTCCAAAAAAATACAAAAAGGTGCAAACCTTTCCATTTAAAAAAGATAAAACAAATATATATTGGAAAAATGAATTTAATTCATTGTTATTAATATTAAAATAAAATAAAAATGAAGGAAATAAATATGATATAAAAAAAAAAATTAAATAAAATAAAAAGGAAGGAAATATAAAGAAATTCAATAACGCAAGAGAAACAGCAACAGCAAATTAACATTTTCAAGTAAATTGTTATTTAGCTTAACTATTAATTATTGATGGTGTCACTATTTAATCTAGAACGCTGTTTTGTGATTATTGTAGATAGCGCGCTGAATGCTCTTTCTACGGAAACGTGACTAGATGGGACAGCTAAAATAACTTCAGCAAGCTTAAATAAATCCCTTTCTCTAATAGATAAGATTTTCCAATATTCGAGTATATCAGTAGTGAAAGGAACTCTTTGGCCGTATGCTAAATTGTGAAGTTTTTGTCGTACATTTGCAATATTTTGAGTTTTCCGTCTGCTACTGATAACAATATATAACTCCTCCTCTAAAATGTTAAATCGATCATTCCGTGACACTGATATATCTTCTTGATGTTCACTTTCTTCATTGTTAGAATTTTTTTCTCCATTCAATGAGTCAATAGTAGTAGTATTTGTTTTTAATATATGTACCTATAAATAAAATTAATTTCTATTATAACGTTTGGTAGTTAGATTTTTGTACTATATACCATTGCACTTTTCTTTTGGTCGTCACTAATATAAGGGGAATCCAGAATGTTAAATCTTGGATCAAGGTATAAACCAGAAAGGAATGCTTAATTTTCGAGTAGTTTTTCTTTCCTTTTTTACATAGATTCCAACAACTTCACTGCAAACGTGTTTTCTCCCATGTTTTTTAATTGGGCTTCACATACAAGCCAATCTCTATAAAAACCTCCGATTATGTATTGTTCTGCTTCAAGTTGCTTAGTACATTGTGCCATTGGAGTAAATATATTTACGAAGTTTTCTATAAAGTTCCAATCAATTTCAAAGTCAATAGAAAACTCCACCTCATTTGCGTTTTTAATTTCAAAAGCGATTTCACCATTTCAAATGTTGAGTTGCATCGGGTTATATTGTCAATCGGTGGCAAACGTATATCCGAAGAGTTACGACCGCTTCTTATATTAACTCTGACAATTTTTAAAATTTTTCTGCAGTCTTCCAGTTTATTTTGTATATCCCTAAAAGAATCATGAACAGCCAATTGGATTGTATGTGCAAAACATCTTACTACTGACAGTACGGAATTCAAATGATAGTGTACTAATTCGTAGTCAATATTCTCAATTTCAGAAATTGTTTCGACTTCATCATTTTGTAGCTCTAGCAAGTCCTGCTGTAAAAGTTTTGACGCTTTCAACATGTTAGCTCCGTTGTACGTTGTAGTTGAATATATATAAACAAGGTCAATATCATACTCATGCAAGCATTTCAAAATTTCATCTTTTAAAAAATTGGCTGTGTGTCTCTTTTTCAATTGAATCATTCCAATTGTGTTTATAACAATTTTGAAATCTTTAATGTATAGAATGTTTATTCCTAATATACTCTTACCCATTCTGGTAGCTACATCGACTTTTAGGCTTCGTTTTAATCTATTTTTTATGCTATTTGCGCACAGATGTATGTATTCGATAATATTTTTGGAACTTAAATTAATTTTATATTGCTTTTCATAAGGTTCAATTATTTGCTTAAAATAAAGCTCGTCAGCAAAAATGCGGAACTTTTATTTAATTTTGGACCGAATTGGTTAGAACTTCGCCGATTGGAAACGTTTTGGTCACTTGTGGGTGGAGCGATTTCATCAAAATTATGCTTGTGTACAACCTCATAATGTCTTCTAATATTTCCTAGTATGTACCCTTTAAGTTCTTTTTCACACACGAGGCACTATGAATAATTTTTTCTTTATTATAAGAAACAATGGTTTCCCTTATTAATATATGATATTCTAGCCATTTTTTTACTTAACAAAACACAAAACAAATTTAATTAGCAAAATATTTGATCACGCAAACGTAACAAACAATTGAAAATTCAATCTTCTCATGAAAAATTTGTTTTCGAACGAATTTTAAAATGATAAATACTTAAAGGATGAACCCTTAACAAACACATTGCTTTTGTTTTCATTCATGAGAGACTAAATCAGGGATTTTCATTTCTTTGCACAATTGTGTACACCACTACTAACACATATTTTTATACTCTTCAATTCAGTCGTCGATGTGACTTCGACAAGTGTACATGTCTAGCGGATGCTATATTATTTTGATTCAGCTTACACTCAAAAAACATTGTGCGGTTTTGACATTGAATACCACTACTAATACATATTTTTGTTTCAGGTTAACAGAAAAAACTTTATGATGGCACTTAAAAAATATTGTGCGGTCAAAAACGCTTTTGGTAACATCCAATGCCTTATATGCTATGCAACATTTAAGGAAGGAACGGAATATGTTATTAAACGGCATTGCGATCGTTTTCATAATAATATAAATAATTTAAATGATAAGGAAAGAGAAGACCTGTTTTATAAAAATAAAACAATTTTTTTAGAAAAATTGAAAAAATGGTTATTAGAAGATGAAATTTATGAACCAAAATCAGTTCCCAAATTGAAAAAGGAGATTTCAAGTTTATTAATGTTGGAAATTGTTAAGAAAGGAAGACCATTGTGGGATGGTGTTTTTATCAAGCAATTGCTGAAAAAAATTTGGGAAAGGCTTAATTTTAATACTAAATTTATAGAGTCTCTTCCCCTGTCCAGTCAAACTGTAGGCCGTCGTACTGTTCAATTAGGAACATGTGTAGAATCTGCAATTAGGGAAAAAGTAATTAATTGCGAATTTTTTTCAATTTGTTTAGACGAAAGCACTGACATAAATGATCTGTGTGAACTTGTAATAAAAAAAGTGCAGCTTTAAAATCAGCGACATTGAATTGGTAAAGAATTGCTACAAATTTTTTATCAACACAAAAAATTTTTAATTTTGTACCTTTGTGTTATACAACTTATAAAATATATTACTAACATCTTATTTCGGCTGTAAATGAATGCATTCTCTCAATTTCTTTACTCTCTGGTACTCACTACTACACAACCAAAAAATTTTTGGAAATACCTGGACTAAATGTAACAAGTATTTCAAATGCGCTCTATAGGTGTGAATACTCTCTTTGTATACTCTCTCGTTTGAAATATGTATTGGTAAAATCTTTGCATACAGTCTCTCATGAAAGATAACAAAAGCAATGTT
Organism: Cordilura impudica; assembly: GCA_963682025.1. Taxonomy (NCBI): domain Eukaryota; kingdom Metazoa; phylum Arthropoda; class Insecta; order Diptera; family Scathophagidae; genus Cordilura; species Cordilura impudica. Next base: position 165,364,434 of record OY821517.1, read on the forward strand.
TTTGTTAAATGTTAGTTCGTCAAGTATTTATCGTTTTAAAATTCGTTTGAAAACAACTTTTTCATGAGAAGATTGAATTTTCAAATGTTTGTTTGCGAATTTTTGCGCACCCTGGTTTCAAATAGACTTATCTAGAATTTAATCGTGGTATTATAAAGAGACTTATCTAAAATGTAATCGGGGTTTCATTAAATGACTTAACTAAAATTTAATCCCAGTTTTGTAATCGTTGTTTTATAAGGAGATTTACTTAGACTTAATTCGAGGTTTATTACATGAGATTTATTTCAAAGAGATTTATTTGAAGTTTAATCGTGGTTTTATAAAAGACGTATATAGATTTTTTTGTAGTTTTACGAAGACTTATCTAAAATTTAATGGTAGTTTCATAAAGTGTCCTATCAAGACTTAATTCGCGGTAAAGACTGACCCAATAAGAGTGCACGAGTCAAATTTGAAGCCGTTTTTTTTTTCTTGCAGGTTGCAGCTCTAAAATTTGACAACTGACTTCAACGGTTGTTCCGATTATTAGCAATGGAGCACTAACCGAGGGAACGTCAGTTACAAAACTATGAAGTAGTTACTGAAACCGCTCTCAAAATTCAAGGAATTTTCGGTAGTGGAAGTGCAGTTAATATGTCAACAATTCGAAGAGTGATCAATAAATTTGAAGAAACTGGGTCGAGTATGGACAGTAAGTCCTGTGCATCGTCATACCGATCGATCCCTCGAAAATATGGCTGCTGTAAACGATAGTGTTACCGAAAGCCTTAACCCTCACATGATTCAGCTCACTTTGGAGCTTTCCACACACAGCACAAGCGTTTCGTTCAATGGGTGACGGAGCAAAATAAAGTGAATGCCGATTTTTCGAAACAAATCGTCTTCACCGATAAGGCACAGTTCCACCTGACTGGGTTTCTCAACGAACAACGAACGATGAGAAACAAATGCACTCACAACGAGCAAATTTATTGATCTTACTTCTTTGAAAATGAGGCCGAAAATGCATGGACAGTAAATGGCATTCGTTGAAGGAACATGAAAACGAGTTCTTGTGGTATGTATCTGAGCGACATGTGGTTCCAGCAGGACGGCGTCAACTGTCTCACCGCACACACGATACAATCGATTTATTGGAGCAAAGATTTTCAGACTGAATCATCTGCCAAAATTCCGATGTCAATTGGCCGACAAGATCGTACAATTTCTTTCTTTGGGGGCTTTTTTTAAATCTCTGGTCTATATGAGCTCACGCGTCATCGGTGAGATAGAACCATATCTTTCTCAGAATGTCGTTGAAAAATTTATGAAATGAGCAAGGGCCTGTGTTCAGAGCCGCGGGGGAAATATGTCGAATATTTTATTCCATGTCTAATTTAGAATGTAATAAAAATATTATCACTCGCTCAAAAAATGTGTTTTATATTTTAATTAAATCGTGCAGTCTTATTGACCCACCCTTTATAATAAAATGATACAGTACCGGCACCAGGGAGCCGAACTGTAATCGGCTTCTTATATGTATACAGCCGAACGAAACAAAAACACCCACGAAAGAGTAAAAGTAAACAGAAATTCATGCCTTTTGAAATTCTCTCATTGTTTTTTTTAATAGGTACATGGAAAATATTTACAGCACCGTATTTGTTTCTTTTTTTTGTTTTATTAAAGCTTATATTTGTGGGATGAAGAATTGGAAAGTAGTTCTTTCTTTTGTATAACGCGCTAAATGAAGCAGAGAAGCTTACTTATTATTTAATCGTGGTTTTATAAAATGACTTATTTCGTGCTAATATATAAATCGTGGTAATATCAAGATTCTTATCTGGTATTTAAACGTGGAGAGACTTTATGAAATTGTTTATCCAAACTTTATAGCGAATGTATAAAATTAATTATTTAGAATTGAAGATACCAGCGACCGTAAATTTACAGTTATCCAGAAAATTTAAACTCAAAAATTCTCCATATTAAGGCCTAGTTACCCACACGTTGTTAAAATTTAACCGTATCGTATACTAACGTTGGCATTTTGTGCAATTATAGAACGTAAAAACTAGCATGTTGTTGTGTAAAATTAACCAAACTTTATAAGCTTTTCACTAATGTCACGTACAAACGTAGCAAAACTCTGAAATCAGCAGAAGCTAACGATACGATACGTTCAGCTTAAGTTGTGTAAGCACTTGCATAGGTTGAATCAGCTGATTCGCGCCGATACCGTTACGCGTGGCTAACTAGATCTTTAGTGTCGACGGAGACCTATACTGTCATATACCAATAGATTCTTATTGAAGTGATCTTTCAAAATCTATGGTGATCTTTAAAAAATGATCTCAACTCCACAGTTAAGAGTTATTTTTCAACGAAAAAATAAAACATCGGATAAAACTCTTAAAAAGAGTTTTATTTTGCCGTCATAAAATAAAATCCTTTTGAGGAGTTTTATTTGTTCCATCCAAAATTAAACTCATTTTGTTTATTTTCTTCTTTTTTTTTAGACTGTTTTTTATTGAGTCTCTCTGATATAAAATAAAATAAAACTGTTTTGAGGAGTTTTATTTTTTCCCTCTAATATAAAATTCATTCTGTTTATTTATAGTGTGTGTAGTAATTTAAATAAAATTTTATTTGGAAAGATTTGAACGCATTATTAAGGAAAGATTTGATCGCAGGTCGCTCAACACCAATTTAAGAGCGGATAATGCTCTTTCCACGCTTACCTTGGTTGCAGGAACACATTGTACAGTTTTGGCCATTTTATATAAATACGGATATTCAGCCCAATTCTAAACAAAAATTCTGCATGAAATTTCTCACTTCTCCCTTTTCCCCTATTATGAATAAGAACTCCTTCGGAAAAAAATTCAATGGGAAATAAGTAGTTATTCTCAATGCACTTGTATTTGGTTTTTTTCTTCAAAAAATTTCACTTGCAAAACAGGAGTTTATATAAAAATGTAAGAAGTATTTTGGTAAAACAAAATTTAAATAAAAAAATTAATATTTTATTAATATGGTAGGCTGAAGACCACAAATAAAGCGAAACTTCAACTTTTGTTAACTTGAATGAGAGCTAATTCAGGCGTTGATTGTTTTCCATAGATTCAGCCCGCAATTGGCTTCTAGCAATCCTTTAGCTATTTCGTTGTTGTTGTTCTTAAACACCAATTTCCTCCACGAGTGCTCGCATCATAGCTACTATTCATTTTTATTTAATTTTTCTTTAAAATAAATTTATTTTCGTCAACAAGCAAAACAACTGGCTTCGAAATTCGATGATGTCACTTATTATTTTTTTTGTTCACGCGGAATTTACAATTGGAGGATTTTTTTCTCGAGAAAAGTATTTTCCGTGAGAAAAAAAAATCCTTGAGAATATTCGTAATTGGGCTGATTGTATTTTTCCGCTTCCCAGAATTCAAAAAGAGGTTTAGCAATCAAAGGAGAAAAGTTATCGATTTCATAGAAAGCTTTTGTTCTCATCTTCGTTATCACTTTCTTCGCTTTCTTGTTCCCTATCTACTTTTAAGGAGTTCAAATGCAGCCCCAAAAGCGATGTATGAGATTGAGATACATCGCAAACATCCGGCAAAGATGGGAAAACATCCGGTGAAGATAGTAAAGCTTCCCTGCTTGTCGACGGTCGGTCGATCATTGCACTGATTATTATTTATTCAAAGACAGCAACTTATTTTTCAGTTTCTATTTTAACCAGCTTCTACAGTTTTCGTATGTTTCATTAACTAACTCAGTTATATTCCTGAACGTAACTGCTGCGATGCGAAGTCCACCACAGAGTTGATTTGTAATGACCTTGAAAGCATCTGAATTAAAAAAGGCAAACGGTAATTTTGCTGCTTTTGACTAAATCAATACACGCTATCTTCATTTCATCGGGAGAGATTGTTACCGGAAATATAACTTTTTTAATGGTACTTCACATTTATTCGCCTCTGTTTATGCTTGTTGATTAAATGACGCTTAAATTGGCCGGCATACATGTGAATTTTCAACTTTTTCAAAAAAAAAAAAATTGCGAAAGTAAAATTAATAATTAAACATTCAAAAAACTTACTATAGAAAACAATTTTGTATAGAAAATAAATTACATACTTTCTATTATTAGTTTTTAAGACTCAAAAACAAGCAATTCAGTAATACAAATAATACCTTTTATACCCTATACCAGCGGTCACCAACTACTTTCATTTGGGGTCCGTTTTTTTAAAAATCACGACCGTCGCGGTCCGGAAGGTAATAAACTGAACTATTTAAATAATATGTTTAGATACTGTATCAATGGCAAATAAAACGAATGGGTTTCGGTGCATTATTTTATTAAATAATAAACAAATGCTTTGAATAAAAAGAAGTAAGTACTAAGGGTTTTTACAATATTAATGAGAAAAATTACATTTTTTGTCTTGGACTATCCGTCTGAAGTTTGCAGTAAAGCTTGTTCAGGCTATTCTCATTAAATCTTGGAGATGTTCATCGGCAAGTCTGTTCCGGAATTTATTTTTAATGAAGTTCATCTTAGAAAATGCTGCTTCACAAACATATGTTGACCCAAACAAAGTGAGAAGTTTCAAGGCTAATTTTTTTAATGCTGGGTATTTAGTAGCACAAACAAATTTTATCCAAAACTCTTGACAAGAAACTTCCTGTTTTTGGTGTTTTAAAACTGTATTTTCTTGGAAATCGATCATTTCCATCTGGAGAGAAGCTTTATTACTCCCGAAAATATTTGCAGCTTCATTACTCCATGCATCCCCAGGATTCAGAGAGTAAATGTTACTGAGGATATCGACGACATTCCCAATTTTCTTAAAATCTGCGAATCTGTTTTCAAATTCCGATTTTAGATCCTCAATGAACGTCTTGTATTGGCCGACGTCAAGCTCGTTGTCATTGCAGATTTTTTTTAAATTAGGGAAGAGCAGGCGTTCATTATCCAGATCAATGTTGAAAAGATCGAGTTTTCGCAAAAAGCTTTTTACTTCTGTCAGGAGCTCCCATACAAGCTTTCCTTTGCCTTGAAGTTTAAGGTTCAGATCATTGATGTGTTTAAAAATATCTGATAAGAAAGCAATGGAAGTTACGTTTTCTTTATCGCTTAGAAAACTTAAGTAATCGTTTGTTGACGTTTGATCAGTTTTGAAAAGAAATGTCTTCAAGTCTTCTAAAATGGTGAAGAATCGTTGTAAAACGCAGCCTTTGCTTAACCATCTCACATTATTATGCAATAACAGATCGTCATATTGAGCATCCACTTCGTCAAGAAATATTTTTAATTCACGATGTTTCAGTGCTGATTTTGCCCGAAGAAAATTTATTATTTTCATCACTACTTGCATTGTTCTCTCGAGATTAAGATTGAGTTTGCAACAAAGCACAGTTTGGTGAATGATACAATGGTAAGAAATCAAATTTTCATAACATTTTGCACTGGTTCTCAATAGGTGAACTAGTCCTTTTTTAGCCCCAACCATCGCTGGTGCACCGTCGGTAGTTACTGATAAAAGCTTTTTTAAGTCTATTTCATTTTTAACGAAATAATCCATCACCGCGTCCATCATGTCTTCTCCTCGGGTTCTTCCTATTAACGGCAAAATAATTAATAGCTCCTCAACAAAAGTTTGTCTCATTTTGTCCAAGAAACGTACAAAAATAACCAATTGTGCTTTATCAGTGATGTCACATGATTCATCCATAGCCAAGGCGTAATAATTGGAATTATTTAACTGCCGTTTCACATCACAATAATTTTCTTCTGCCAGAACGTGTGTGTTTCTTGTGTTAGTACTCGCAGATAACGGAATCCGTCGAATAGTTTCAACAACATCTTTTCTGTTCTCAAACAAAACATTGCCTGCCTCGAGCATACATTCCTTGACTATGTCAGCATCAGTGAATGGTTTCATATGCTTAGCAAGAGTCCAAGAAATACGTAAAGAAGCTTCACCACATTTCTCCTGTTCAGTCAATGAACGACTCATGGTTTGAGTCGTCGATGCATAGCTTGACAATAAATTTGCTATTTTAGATTTACGCAGATTACTGCCCAGTGGAAAATTATCTGCAAATGATTTGTGTTTAGTCTCATAATGTCGTTTTATATTCGAGCTTTTAATTAACGCAACTGTTTGTTGACAAATCAAGCACATCGGTACTGTTCTAGCACGATTTGGCAGCGTGAAACAGTACAAATCGGTCCATTCTGGCAAAAACTGTCTGTTTTCGACTTCTACCTTTCTTTTTTTCGGTTCCATTATAAAAAAATAACTTGCAAATTTAATCAGGTACCTTAACACTTAGCGTAGCTAGGTAATAGTATTTAGAGCACTCCGAGTTGGCGTCCGTCACTCAATTAAAAACAAAACACTGAACTCATAAGCCTCAAATCATCAAATCATTCAAAAATACCAACAACCTTTGGTGATGATCCGTTAACTAACAATTAATAGGGAAACCTATGCAAAAAAAATGATAATTTGGGAGCGATGACACAAACAATTTCATTAGTAAAATTCATGTCATCAGTGAGATGCAACAAAATCTCATACATACACTCGTCGAACAACCTGTGTTGATAGTTTTGAATGATTTGATGAGCCTGTCCGACGAGTGTATGTGTGAGATTTTGTTGCATCTCGCTGATGACGACAATATTACTAATGAAATTGTTTGTGTAATCGCTCCCAAATTATCTTTTTTTTTTGCATAGGTTTCCCTATTACTTGTTAGTTAACGGATCATCACCAAAGGCTGATGTCGAGACGAAAATATCTCATGAATTTCTTGTTACATAATGTAAAATATTTTGTATTGTTAGCACAAGGTCCGCATAAAATCGGTCTACGGTCCGGATCCGGACCGCGGTCCGCCAGTTGGTGACCCCTGCCCTATACCACTTGTGGTGTGGGTATAATGACTTTGTGCTGCTGTTTGTAACTACCAAAAATATTTGACCTAGACCCATCTTTAATTATACCGATCGAATCAGAATCACTTTTTGAGTTGATTTAACAATGTCCGTCCGTCCGTCTGTCCGTCCGTCTGTGTGTCCATGTAAACCTTGTAATCAAACTGCAGGTCGCAAATATGAATATATTTTGATCAAATTTGGTATATACGCTACTACCGGCCGTCGGATGAACGCTATAGAAATTGGTGAGAATGGGTCCATGTTCAGACCTAGCCCCCATACAAATGACCCCTATAAAATCGACATAAATTGCCATAAGATCCAAATTGTCCTAATAAATCTTACACAAATTGGGTTTGTATGCATTTATTACATCCATTAATGAGTAGTCCAAAAATGATCCCTATGGGACAACTCTTAGTCATAGGCCCTATATAGAGCTGCTTCCCGCTCTTCACTTAAATCTATTAAAAAACAAAAATATTGCACTGATTCATCTGAAATTTTTTTTGTATATATTTTCGCAAAATACAAGAGACTTTACCAACCATGGTCAGGATCGGTCCATTTTTGGACCTAGTCCCCATATAGACATAGCATCCGATATGAACTTTTTCATATCTGCAGCCAAAAAAATTAATAAAAATCCCACTCAAAACTGGTTTATCCAATTAGTTGGGCCTAAGAGATAGGGTCTCTAAACGCATGGTATAGGGTATCGTATAGTCGGTCTAGACCCACTATAATTTTCTTACCTGTTTTATTTTGGTGTCAATTTATATAAAATTAGTTTTATTTTCTGACGAAAAAAAAACTCCTCAAAAGAGTTTTGTTTTATGTCGGCAAAATAAAACTATGTTTTTAAGAGTTTCATCCGGCCTTTTATTTTTACTTTGAAAAATAACTGTTTTTTTTTTTCTAAACTCACAAAATAACTTACATAAAAGAACTTATTTGAAACCACTTATAACCGTTACGGTCCCTGAAAGATACTTATGTAGACTTCAAACGACCAGGATTTAAATTTTGATCTGAAGTTTTTTTCGATATTATAAAATTTTGACCTAAATATGTTTGCAATATATTTTTTTAAACAGAAATCTGGAAAATGGTGTTCTAGCTGTGGCAAGGAGCTGTTGCTGATAGTAATGGAGTTTTAAGTGGTATTAAAACGCAAAAATAAAACCTTTGCAACACATTCAATTTTAGAATGTATAGAATTTCATATCGCCCATTCTCTGACTGTCTATTGTATTGGGATTACTTCTAACAAAAAAAGACCTCACGAATTGTGTGATGGTTGTGTGTATGTTCATATTATGTGAGTCTGTAGAGGAATTTCTTTTGTAAATTTTATTGTAATTGAAATGTTTGTGGCCATCAAATTGAAGTCGTAACTGGTGAGGAATACAGCAGCAAAATAAAAAAAAAAAAAAACAAGTGGAAAAGAAATATATTCCATGGTTTATGGCTGATGTTCGTGTGAAAATTAAGATTTCGTGATTTATGTCTGGCCTCCGCAAAAACCAGCATAAACGCACACACTCACAGAGACACATTCAAAAACATGCACATTAAAATTGAACGGTTAGTTGGTTTGGCTGTATTGCGAATTGAAGATGTATTTGTTTTTTTTCTTTTCTTTTTTTTTTTTTTTTGCAGCAGTAGAAATTACTGCCAAACTGACGAATAACGCCAACACACGTACCATTAAGAATGCATTGCATGTAAGTTTTGAATGTTTTTTTGTTTGTATTTAAAATTAATGTATTAGATTTTATACAATTTGGATTAAGGCCAAGAGAAAACAAGCAGTTGAGAGAATCTTATTTTGCAATGTCGAACTCTAAATGCCCTCCAGCTTTACTAATTTACTGTTAAGTTTTTTTTTTTTTTTTTGAAGAGAGCGAAAATGTTACTCCGCTCAGGAATTTTTTTACTTACTAAATAGAGAATATAGTGATTGTTAAATGAAAATAAGGTACCAATTGTCTTAAATGACTAACCAAACCAGGTTCCATACAATGGAATTTGGGCTAGACTTCAACTAAATCGTCTGAGTAGAGAAACATAGAGCATATAGTAATATCTAAGAGCTTCTCTAACAGCTACATTTCATCGTCGTTTTCCAATGTCTTTAGTCATAATTGCTTCCACATCTGGTGAGCTCAGTTTTTCTAAACAAGAATTGTTAAAGCATCAAAGCATTGGGAAATTAATTATATTGTGCAATGCGTGAAATGGAAGCATCTTGAAGTTTTTATTGGAAAATTGGATGAACATTTCACTCACAAAACTTTGTTATACTTTTTGAGTGCATGCACGAAAAAAAAAAGAAAACTTAAGGTTCAACTTATTTCAAATTCATACCATCAATTTCAGATGACTATGAATACACTTCTCACTGCAAGATGCAACAACACTTAACTGATACTTTGCTAATGTATTGTTTTAGCTGCTTTTCCCATAGTGGGTTTCGGTTAGGGCACCTCTTAATTCCATTGTTTTTCTTTCTTATATATTCAGCATGACAGACATTTGACCGGGTAACACATCTTAGAAAATATTCTTTGCCCGGACACGAACCCGTTTTATAGATTAAAAATTTGTATAACTTCTACAACTCATGTCCTCTAAAACATACCGAAGCTTAGGAGTACAAAAGCTTCAAGTCTGGCATATTAAACCGCCAATAATTCTTAGAAATAAAATTTAATACGTTTTTTTTTTTAATTAGCCAACACTCAGGGGATGCCCCCTACAAATGCAGTGTATTGTGTTGATTTCAGGAAAACATGTTATGGGAAGGAGGAGAGACGGAGTAGTGTTTGTGGATATTTAGTTTGTGGACTTTAGTTTTATTAGATTATAACTGTCAGGAAAGACCTCTGCGGGGAATTTATTCAACATATGGCTAGTTCGACTGATAAACGAATTCTCTCCGTAATGCGTTGTGGGGTCAACTGGACAATAGACTACTGGAGAAGCGTGTAGAGCGAACCGAAACTCGGGCACTTGGAATGAGTTCGCTAATCTCAGAAGTACATTTCCCATGGTAATATCTGTAGAACAGTGCTACACAACCCACATTCGACGATGTTCCAATGAATCCTTTTCACACGGTCCAGTAGCTCCAAAATAGACTTTAAAGCTCCTGCCCATATGTGGGAGTTGTATTCCATTTTCGGATGTAAGTGGTATAGATTTTAAGGAGATCAGAAGGAGTGAAGTAATTTTTAAACCGTCTTAGAAAACCAAGACACTTGAATGATTCTTTGGACACTTGAAAAACATGCTCGTTCCAACGAACATCACATTGAATTCTCTTGCCTAGAACATCAAGAGTATCTGATTCCTCAATGCCTATACCACCCATATATACAGATAAACATTATTGATTCCATGGCCCTATGGGTCAACATATAACACTGAGTCTTCAGAGCATTAAAATCAACCCTATTCGCTTTACCCCACTCGGAGATTGTTAACAGGTCTGGATTGAGTGTGTCACTCATTATCTGCCTTTTGCCCCCCAACTTCCAAGAGGCTTGGCCTACAATTAAAGGAAAACGAATGACAAATGCTGCTGTCATCTGCGAAAGCGTATATAGAGTTAAAAGTTTGACCAAGAAGGTCGTTCAGAAAGATAAGAAAAAGAGAAGGAGAAAGAACGGAAACTTGGGGTACCCCTGAATTAAGCTGAAACTCATTAGATGAGACCCCATCAATAACAACACATATTGTTCGGTCTCTTAGAAAACTCGATATAAATCGAGAGAAGCCATTACCGACCCCAAATGCAATAAGCTTTGATATCAATGCACCGTGCCCCACACGATCGAATGCCTTGGAAATATCCAGAGCAGCCACTTTACTTTCGCCAAAATTGCGAATGGATCGACCCCAGCGCTCAGGAAGTAGAGCGAACAGGTCTCCCGTAGAACGATTTCTACGGAAGCAATACTGTCGATCATTAAGAAGTGAGTTGGCCTCTACGTAGTTCACAAGATGGAAATTGATCATGCTCTCCATCACCTTTGAGAGCGCAAAGCAGATTTCAATTGAACGGTTATTTTTAGGGTTATTAGCCGCACCCTTTTTAGGGATTGGTTGCACATAAGCAACTTTCCAGCAAGAGGGAAAGGTTCCCGGACGGTACGAAAGGCTGAAAGGTTGGCCAATGGACTGGCTAGCATCGAAGAGCACTGTTTCAGCACCAGTGCTGGTATACCATCCGGTCCCGAAGACTTATTAATGTTGTGATCCGAAAGAACTTTTTAACTGCACGTGCTCGAAAGAATATTTTAAGCATAGTACAAGAAACACTTTCAACTTCGGGCGAGGTTGATCGCTATCCGGCAAAAACGAGTTTTTGTAAAAAGTTCAGCTAAAATGTTAGCCTTATCAACCGGTCCAGTGAATATTTGGTCATTCATTAAAATAGTTGGGATAGCAGAACTAGCATTGTTCTTTACCCTTTTAACAAATGACCAAAAGCTCTTACTATCCCGAGGAGCAGAGAGAACTTTAGCACGAAGACGCTGATCGTAAAGAAAATTTTGGCGCCTTAGTGTTTTGGCACATTCAGTTCTCGCCTGTTTGTGTTGCAGTTCAGTGACGAAATTTTTATTTTCACGCCAATATCTGAATGCTTCCTCTCTTGATCTGACTGCATCACTGCAAGTCTGATTAAACCACAATTTTTGATTAGGTTTTTCCTTCTACTTATCAGGGTGTGAAGTGAGAATCAGGGCGAGAGTATTTTGTCGTTGCCCTTCAATGCACGGAATGTGCGTTGGTTGATTCACTAGTTGTGCTAGATGGTTATGCGACGCGAAAAGCTCAACGTAACGGCCTTCGGGAGTTGTTTGACTCGAATGGTGAAGCCAAGTAGAGTTATGAATATTAATGTTGCCGGAAACAACGTTTTCACTATTCCGGGCAACTCTCTAGGATAACTTGATAAAGATTCAGAAAGGGCGTCGAAGCCATTATAGGTATGCTCCCTTTCTGTATTTAGGCTTCTATATAGAAACCCGTAGTGCAAAATGTGTGACCTGATTTTGAACTTAACCCAAAGTGAGTTAAATTCTGCATCATTTCAGTTCAGATGTTGTACATAGATAGAAGTTGATAACCTGGTATGTAAAAATACTGTGGATCAGCATCCCCACTTACCTGGGCCTCAAGGCGAAAACATCCGGCCTATGAAAGCAATACAGAGAAAAAATTCGATCTGAGTCCACGTATGTTGCAAAAGTCGATACGAAAAATACCTGACTTCAAATAAAATAAATATTAAGTCAATTTTCCTTACGATAGTACAAGAGGACTTGATACCTGCTTTATTGCTGAAACGATTAATTGTAATCAGTGCTATGCCTTCATCACTAATTAAACCAACAACAAAAGAGATATCAGCTGCTTGTACCACATAAAAAAAGGAAATAAACAACAACAATGACACTGATCGTCGTAAGCAAAAAATCAATTTGTTTGGTCATATTGCAGAGAAAAAAGAAGAGTATTTAAACAAACGGCATGTTGTTGAGAGAGTGATGAGAGTAATAATAATATGATTTTTTCCTGCGTGAGTTGGTTTGTTATTGTTCGTTTTTTTTTTTTTTGGGTATATTGTGTAGTTGTTTTTGTTTGGTTTGGTTGAAAGTTGAATTTTTTTTGCACTGTTTAGTTTGTTATTGTTGGATGTTTTCTAATTTTGTTATATGGTTTGTTTTGTTTGGTTTATGTATTATTTATATATTGGAGTGTTTCTTTTTCTTTTTTCTCTTTCTTTTAACTCATACTCTCTATCTGTCTGTCTGTCTGTCGTGGGTAAACCCCATTCCCCCTTATACAATTTAGTCACGCACAGTCACGCATAGTCACGGAGAGATTAAAACCTCGCTTCCCTTCATCCGATCGATCTGAAACTTGGTCCATACACTTGCTATGAAAAAAATATTAACTTTGACTTAGTCACGCACAGTCACGCACAGTCACGGAGAGATTAAAACCTCGCTTCCCTTCATCCGATCGATCTGAAACATTGTCCATAGACTTGTTGTCGCCAAAGATTAATTTAAAGATGGTCACACACGGTCACACATAGTCACGCACAGTCACGGAGTGATTTAAACCCCATTTCCCCTCATCCGATAGATCTGACCAAAGATTAATTTTAAAATAGTCACGCACAGTCACGGAGAGATTCAAAACTCATATGCATAAGGAAAGAAAGAGTTTTAATAAAAACTTCAGTTTTTATGGTTAGATTATTTTTAGATAGGTTTCTATTATTTTATTTGATTTAAATTTATTTTATTTTTGATTTATTTTTTTTTTTTTTAAATAAAGAAATCTTAATAAAAGACTAAATTTGTTTCGCGACACAAAAGAAGAGAACGGCACAAAAATTTGTTTTTATTTATTTACTTTTTTTTTAAAATAGTCTTACACGAAACAAGTAACATAAAACGTGGTTACAGCACGGTGGACAGAACAGCCTTTCTCGATTAGATTTGGACTTGTGAGTTGGAGCGGAAACTTCATGAATGTTCTACGGCTCATTAGCTTTACAACTTTTCCAAAACATTGCATTGGTGAACATTTGCTATAGTTTTGACCCTTTTCGATTCTTCAAGATTATAATTGCTTGGGAAATTATCACACTTTGAGGACTGTCGGAACGTTTATTTGGGGTATCAACCAACTTAACGACAGAGATATGGCAAAGTTTGTTTGGCCAGAGAAGTTTCTTAGACTAGTTTTCTTCTAGACTTAGACAATTATTTTTAGCACTTATCCGTTAGGGAAACAGTACTAACAGAACATTAGCTAGAGTTTATTTATAATTGTAGAACTGGAGAACTTTTGTTAAATTTGATAAATTTTGAAAAAAAAAAAAATATTAAATACGTTCAAAGAGTGTTGTTTAATATTTGTCTGATTCCAATATTTTGCCTACAGAATCACCGGAAATCTAACAACGCTTAAGAAAAGTTAATAAAAAAAAATAATTTCCAATAAACTTGAAAAAAAAAAACCTAGATATGACACATAACTTGTATGTATATCAGATTTTATCAATTGATTCTTATTTCTCAATTCTTTCTTTTAACTTATACTGTTTGTCTGTCTGTTTCTCTGCCTGTCTGTCGTGGATCAACCCCATTCCCCCTTATCCAATTGATCTGAAACTTGGTCCATAGTCTTGATGTAAAAAAAGATTAATTTTAGAGTAGTCAGGCACAGTCACGCATAGTTACGCACAGTCATGGAGTGATCTAAATGTCATTTCCCCTCATCCAATCCATCCACAGTCACGGAGAGACTTAAAACGGATTTCGCCTCATCCAATCATTCTGAAACTTGATAGGTATACTTGCTGTAAAGAAATATTAACTTCGACATAGTCACGTATAAATTTCCATTACCAAGAATAGATGATATTCTCGACCAACTTGGTCGAACCAAATATTTTTCTTGCCTTGATTTAACATCCGGATTTCATCAAATTGAATTAGATGAAGAATCCAGAGATATTACATCATTCTCAACGGATAAGGGTTCATTTCGTTTTAAACGCTTACCGTACGGGCTTAAAATAGCTCCAAATTCATTTCAGAGAATGATGACCATAGCATTTGCTGGACTATCACCAGCACAAGCTTTTCTGTATATGGATGATTTGGTTGTATTAGGTCGTTCTGAAAAGCATATGTTAAAAAATTTAACAGATGTTTTCGAAACATGCCGTAAATATAATCTTAAATTGCATCCAGAAAAGTGCTCATTTTTTGGTCACGAGGTGACTTATTTAGGTCATAAATGTACAAACAAAGGCATTCTTCCAGACGATAGCAAATTCAAGATAATTCAAGACTATCCAACACCTAAAAATGCCGATGAAACTAAACGATTTGTTGCATTTTGCAATTATTATAGACGTTTTGTTCCAAATTTTGCGGAACACGCTCGCCTTTCAACGAGGCTATGTAGGAAAAATGTAAAATTCGAGTGGAGCGAAGACTGCGAAAAAGCATTCGAATATTTAAAGGATTCATTAATGAGTCCAAGGATACTGCAATATCCAAATTTTAATGAAAAATTTTGCATTACAACCGATGCAAGCAAATATGCATGCGGTGCCGTACTAAGCCAAGAGTATGACGGGCTACAACTCCCTATAGCATATGCTTCAAGGTCATTCACCAAAGGTGAATCAAATAAGTCTACTATCGAACAAGAACTAGCGGCTATACACTGGGCAATTACGTATTTCAGACCATATATTTATGGCACTAAATTCATTGTAAGAAGTGATCATCGACCACTGTACTTGTTTTCAATGAAGAACCCTTCTTCAAAATTGACGCGAATGAGGTTAGAATTAGAAGAATATGATTTTACCGTAGAGTACTTGAGGGGAAAAGATAACCACGCTGCAGATGCTTTATCTAGAATAGACTTCAATGACATAAAGAATATAAGAAATGTCTATATGGTAAAGACAAGATCGAGATCTAAGGCAGCGATGGGAACAAAGACAAAGAAAAAAAAATAATAGTATAACGGAAACTCCAAAGATATATGAAACATTGACCATAAAGGAGGTCAGGAAAATAGTTCGCCTAAAGTTTGACCTACAAGGTAGCACACTAAGGTGTTACCTTAGAAAAGGAAAAACAACTTTAGAAAAAATAATTATTAATGACCTTGTTGTTAATGGGAAAATTGATTTAGGTCAATTCTTCTCTAGGTTGGAAAATAAAGGCATTGATAAATTGCAAATCACATTAGATGATGAGATATTTAAAGGGATCCCAATTAATGAATTTAAGAGTACAACGAACAAAGAACTCAAAAATTTTATAATACCGTTAACGCCAAGAAGAATTAAAATAACTGCTGACGAGCAGAAACATGAAATATTGGAGAAATATCAAAACGATCCGTTATACGGCGGTCATCCGGGAATAGCAAGGATGACGGCAAAATTAAGGGAAAAATATTTCTGGAACGGAATGTCTAGAGACATCCGTAATTACATAAGGAAATGTAAACAGTGCCAGACTAATAAGACCCAACCTAAAACAAAGGCATCAATGACAATAACAGAGACGCCAGCCCGGGCATTTGACATCATTGTTATAGACACAATTGGACCTTTTATAAGATCAAATAATGGCAGCGAATAAGCTGTAACCATTATATGCGACCTGACTAAATACTTAGTCACTATACCTATTCCTGATAAGCAGGCAAAGACCGTTGCTAAAGCAATTTTTGAAAATTTTATTTTAATTTAAGGTCCTATGCATAGGATTCTAACTGATATGGGAACTGAATACAAAAATCAGACCCTGCAAGAACTTTGTCAGCTGTTGAACATTGAGTATGTCACATCAACAGCTTACCATCACCAAACTCTGGGTACAATAGAAAGATCTCACAGAAAATTCAATGAGTATGTTAGGTCATATATTTCATTGAACAGAACAGATTGGGATGAGTGGCTAAAATACTTCACGTATTGCTTCAATACGACGCCATCCACTGTTCATGGTTATTGTCCATATGAGTTGGTGTTTGGTAAGAACAGTCCTGATCTAAAATTTGTTAATTCGAATGTAGTAGACCCACTGTATAACATAGAAGCATATGAGAAAGAAGTAAAGTATAGACTTCAGCAGGCGCAACAGCGCGCCAAAAGCTTATTGGATAATGAAAACGTTAACAGTAAGTCACAATACGACAGGGTTACAAGACCAATTGATATTCGAATAGGAGATTTAGTCCTGACGGAAAACAGTGCAGGTCATAAATTGGATAAGTTATTTACAGGCCCATACTCAGTTAGGGAAATCGACAATTTAGGCAACTGCACATTATCCATAAGCGATAATAAAACGGTCAAGGTACATAGGAATAGACTAAGAAAATTTTGTAAATAATGTAAATGATTATATACATATAAACTAAACTAAAATCTAGATGAACATTTTTAAATAGTTTTGAAAAAAAAAAAAAAAGATAAATATTTGTACTAAAATATAAAATATAATTAATTAAACAATTAAACAATTAAACAATTAGATTAATTAAATAAAACCATATATAGAACCTAACACCTTAATTTAACCTTCCTTAATTACAAATTTTATAACTATAAATTTTAAATTAATCTTTAGTTTACGGAAATTTTTTTTTAATAATAATAATAATAAAAAATTAAAATAACATAATATAGTTTTTTTTTAACATTAAAATTAATATTTAAATAAAAACAATTAATTATAAATACATTAATATTGATAATGTCAATTTTTTATTTAATTTTGTAAAATTATAAATAAAATTCTTTAAATTGTAATTAAAATCATAATTAATTAAATCAAAAATCTAAATTTAAGAAAGTATAAATTTAAAATTTAAAATGTATAAACTAAATAATAATTTGAGATAAAATTTAAAATCAAAATTTTTTTTGCAGACGATTGACTGGCCAGCATTCGCCTGCAAAAGAAATTAAACAACAAAAATTTTCAAAATTATAAATACATATTATATATCATTAAATTAAAATTGTTAATATTCAAATAAAAAAAATATAAAAAAAAAAAAAAACTTTAACATTAAATTTGATCATTTTAAATTTTAATTATAACAGCACTAAAGAATGGTCAATCGATTATTGATCATTCTTTCTCTGAAAAAGGGAGGTGTAGTGTGTTTGATATGTCTTAGTTACCATACCTTCAGTACGGTAACTAAATGGTAACATTAAACCATTTTAATTAACGGCAACAATATCCACACACACCGAACTTTAGCGTGAGAAACATTTATTTCTCAAACTGCAATACAATACAGTTATGTTTAGTTTATTTGATTCACCTGTGTGGAAATCTGCTGTGCTTGCAGATTCCCACACACATTTAATTGTATTCTAGCGTAAGTCAGAATTTAAGTATAATTTGTAAACACAATTAATAAAGTACTCCATAACAGAACAATCGCACAAGAATAACACTTTTTCTACTCTAATAATATAAATGTTTAATACAAATTTTTTCGCACAACCAAATTACTATTCACAACCTGGCACACTATATTATCATTTTCTACCGGATCTACAGTTGCTAATTATCATGTGCCTTAAACTTTTTATAGTACGATTTTTTTCGTATTGGATTTATGTATTCCGAAATAAATTTATAATAAACTTTCCGGTCCTCCATTTAGCTAAAGCCCAATATTGTTCAATCGGTCGGAGTTGTGGGTAATTTGGAGGAGTAGCTTCCTTTGGTACAAATATAATACCATTTGTTTAGTACCACTCAATAATTTTTTTACTATAATGGCAAGTGGCGAGGTCAGACCAAAAGAATGAGGACTCGTTGGGTGTTCCTAGAAATGAAGGCACTCTTTTATGTAGACATCTGTATTTATCGAACTCAAGGTTATGAATGAACGGCTTCTTTGACCACAAGTACAAATGGCTTGCCAGACCAGAAACTTTTTTAGAAATTTTGATTTGTTTGAACTCGTTAATCTTCTGGGGCATTCCCTCTTGCATTTGCGACATAGAATTTCTGACCAGGCAGGTGTAAGCTTCGTCATCCATAACACAACATTCAAAATTGGGGATAAAATTCGTTTGCAAAACTTTTGCTCTCTTTTTTGCCTCAAAAAAAATTTTTTTTTTTTTTGGAATTTCTATCTGAGACTTTTTGTACTTTGTACGTCTTTAGGTCAGCCTCTTTTTTAATTTTTCTTACGGAAGTCTCCGAACATTTTGCCATTTTGGCCATTTTTCTTCCAGAAATTATTGGGTTCTTGGCGAAAATACTTACTACTTTCCCAGCTGTCTTACGGTCTGTAAATCCACTTTTTCTATCACAGCCATCCTTTCTTTTGATATCAGCTTCTTATAATTTTTTATCACCCGAGAAACATTCTGCCGGACTACCCCTGCTTGTTTTATACGAACGGCATGGGTATTCGTTAAAAAATTTAATAATGCGTTCGCGTACTTTTTGTTGATTGTCCATTGTTGAAAATGTATGCCCTTATTATGAGTTGTATTCGATCTTCGATCTTCGCTGGCTATCGAACATCGACTATCGAATGTCAAATTCGTATTATGAGCTGGCAGCACGGTCGAAAAGTTCGTTGTACAACGAATTTTCAATTGAACACAATTTTGCTTTCGATGCTGGATGGCAATTAGTAAAACTTATTGAAAATATGTTGTACATTTTTTTAATTTCATGAGATTGATCTGCTTTGTGTGCATTGCCGCAGCAGTTCATCTGCAGTAGACAGCAATTTCATAAACGCCTCCTTGCAGTCGAAAATTTGCTATAGATCTGCAAACAAATGGTACCCTTGTTAAAACCTCGCATACTCACGTAGTGGAATCCATTTCCAAAATATTGGAAGCATCTCTCATGACGAAGCATTTATATTCATCAGACCATCATAGAGCCAAAATTCCATGTTAATAAATAATTAATTATTTTTTTCTTCAAACAAACAATGTTTATTTATAGTGTCAGCTGATAAATATGAACTATTGTGAATAATCCAATAGAGTGAAATTCACAATAGCGCTATTTTATCGAATGTTCGGCATAATACCAAAAGAAAATTCGTTCGATCAGTTAATTCGACCACAATCGAAAATCGAAAGTTGATCTTAATAGCCACCTATGATAGCAATGAAGCTAAGATTTAGCATGTGGTTTTTGACAATAATGACAAGTCTAAACAAATTAACGGTATCCATTTTTTTTTCTTTTAACTCATACTCTCTGTCTGTCTGCCATTCCCCCTTACACCATTGATCTTCAACTTGGCCCATAGTCTTGTCGTGACTATAGATTAATTTTGGCGTAGTCACGCACAATCACGGTTGGTAACGCACAGTCACGGAGTGACCTAAATGTCATTTCTCCTCATCCGATCGATCTCAATCGTGGTACATACACTTGCTGTGAAAAAAGATTAACTTTGACTTAGTCACGCGCAGTCACGCATGGTCACGCACAGTCACGGTGTGATCTAAATGTGATTTTCCCTCATCCGATCGATCTGAAACTTGGTCCATACACTTGCTGTGAAAAAAGATTAACTTTGACTTAGTCACGCACAGTCACGCATGGTCACGCGCAGTCACGGAGTGATCTAAATGTCATTTACCCTCATCCGATGGATCTGAAACTTTGTCCATAGACTTGTTGTGGCCAAAGATTAATTTTAACATAGTCACACACAGTTACGGAAAGAAAGAGTTTTAATAAAAACTTTGTTTTTATGGGTTAGATTATTTGGAATCAAAAAGTTGACTAAGCCCAAAAGTATGTTATATTTATTTCACGTGCACTCCTTATATTGCAACACCACCTCCACCTCCAGTCAATCTATCGGATCTAAATATCTAATAGCCTTGTAAAGATATAAGTCCATCCGGGGTTGACTTATGTAATCACATGTGCAAGACACAGACAATTCAACATTCAAGTTCTCAAAGGTCCATCTGAATTCATCAATTTTAGGCTTTAAACTCGGAGCATTTAAGTGGCAAATTTGAACACCTTTTCTCTGCTTGGCAAGTATTTTCACCATGTTAATTGTTCGCTTTTAAAGTGTTTCGATTATTCATTTGAATAAAATATAAAATTAAAGTCACCATAAAATCCGTTAAGTCACCTTGAAATAAGATAACAGATAAGGCAGGACGTTTTCAACTCCACGCTTCATTAAAAGATAATTAAATTTTTTCCTTGAAGATGAACAGCGAAGCTGTTCGAAATATCGAAAATATAATAAATAATTAATAATTAAAAATAAAACATTTAAATTTGAATTTTATTTTTAATTGATGACCTTAAGCCTACCCAAGAAAACCCCATCAAAAATTAATAATAACGTAAATATAAAAGATTAAAAAATTGAGAATATAAGAAATAATAAGAATGTAAGAAAATATTATAATAAAAATTAAAAAATTGACATTGCACAGAGGTTAACAGTTTACGTAGCACAGTGGTTCAAAACCAAAAAAAAAGTGGTAATAAGTCTGGAACTTCTAAACTATTGGTTGGATTGGAATAGTATATTCTAGGCGATTGTAGTCAAGGATATAGGCTTTCAAAATATTTATTTTTGAGATACCCTGTTGTAACACAGGGTGAGCTACAGGGTGCCAAAGTCGACCACCTCGAGGTGGAAAATGTTTTCAAAGCTTGTAACTTTTATAAATATGAAGTGATTTTTATGTTTTTTAAATTTTTCCAATAACCATTAACTCATTAACAAAAAACATGCCTATACTACCTAGTTATCGCTTATGGTTTAAAAAATATTTGATTTTAAAAATCAACATTTGAACTTTTCATCAAATTCTTTCTTGGTTTTTCGCAAATAACATTTTTATTAAAATAGATAAAAAAAATCTAAAAATATGTGGCGATAGCCAGTACTTTTTAAAAATATATGTTGAAGTATTTTTTGAAGTATTTCAAACCGTTTAGTGAGCACAAAATCTTAAAGTCGACTTTTTGAATCAGGTTCTAAAAATTGCAAATTTTAGCCAAAAAATACCCTTCATTCTTTCACTTTTTTCTCACAACCTTGGTAAAACATGTATATATTTTTCTACATATTTTAAAAGAATATGTTTCAAGAATGGTAGTAAGCGAAATTTTTAGTATTTTTGGACATGCACCCTACGTCCAGCATTGGACGAAATTGGGCAATTTAAAAAAAAAACTAAGTTTTAAAAGTTAATACAAAAATATCCGCTCGTTTTCTTCAAATATTTCACCGCAGTATTAAAGCTCCAAATATTTTTATTTACTTGCCGCAATAAAATTCACCGCCGTTACATAAACGTGGTCAGGAGGGCTTAAATGGTGAAAAAAGTCAAATTTTCATACGAATTTTTTTTGTTAACATAAAAAACATATTAAGATAAGTTATTTTAATATTTTGTTTATTGATTCAGAGCGGCATTTAAATTATCTAAAACACTTCAAGAAATCATTTTGATAACGTTAATAGTTTTTGAGATATTTATATTCAAATTTCAGAAAAAAATATAGAAAAACTATGGTTTTTCGTTTTTTTTGGTTTTTTTGGTAAAGTGTTCCCAAAATTTTTGAATTTTACTTATTATTATATATATTGTTAAAGAAGACATATTTATCTATTCAACGATATATAACATGTCTATCAAATATATTCCAACATGCTGAAATAATGACCCCAAACCACACTCCACAGGCAAAAATTTAGCTATTTCTCTATTTGTTCATATAAATGGTCATTTACATAGTGAATGACATATTTTTTTATTGTTTTTTGGTAAAGGGTTGCATACGTTTTTATAACTTCAAATAATTTTATATATCTTTTCAAAGAAGGTATAATTATAAGTTAATGGTGTATGAAATATTTACCTAATGAGTTTCAACTGATCATATAATTGCCCGAAACTCTGATGCTGATTTTATACAAAAAAAAAACAGGTAAAAAGCCAATGCCTAAGATATTTTCATTATTAAATAACAAATATAACTAAATTTTTTTTAATGAGTATTTTTTATTTGTTTTATAATAGGCTTAAAATTACATAACAATTGTCTGCTTGTTTACTAGTTATTTTCTACAAAACAATCAGAAATATCAAAAGATAAAAGATGTTTTATATCCATAGCTTCGGAATCATCATTTTCTATTTCAAGACTTATTTTTGGTAACCATTTTGTTCTTATGGAGTATATTACTAGATCTGATGATATCAATAAATATTCCATTAAATCGGAATTTTGGGCTTCTTTGCTAAATTTTCTTGTATTAAAAAGTCTAAAGTGTTTGACATCTCTGTTTCTAGCTTCTTGTGCTTCTTCAGTCAGTTCTCCCAAGGGCAGGATGCTATTTTGTATTATTTCTTTCCCATGAGCTAATACTTTGTGTACAGTTGGTGTCATTGGCCTCCAAGGATATAAGTTCATGATTAATTCCTTAGTTCCACTAGCATATATTTTCAATTTCTCCGCATTAATTTGTTGTTTACTATTAATGACAGCTAATATTATTTTAAACCGTGCGATTAAAGCCGTGTCAATGCCAGTAATCAAAGAAGTAGTTTCGGGATCTTCAAAGAAACGTCTTGCTGGATTACCATCATTTGAACTTCCATAGCCACAAAGAGGCTTATCGACAATTAGACCAATTTGCATTTTAAATTCATCCAGAATTCTTTTCTTCTCAGTTTTTCGTATGGCGTGTAGATCAGTATTATTTTTAACTGGTATATTTTCTTGTCCTGGAATTTGCTGGTATTTTAGATCATATGCGAGATGCAAGCAATATTCCATATTTCATATTCTTGCATGAAGTGGTGATATTCCAAATTTTAAAGCATTTTCATTAATAGGAATTTCATCACAACTGTTATGAAATTCTGAACTTTTCTTTCCACATATATTACATTTCCAAGTAGATGTTATATCTGTAACGGCATTGGCTACTTTCCCATCAATCATTGTAAAAAGTGGTTGAAATGACACTTTAATGACACTTCCAGATATTTCCACAAAAACTGGAGACAATCTCGAAATTTCCTGATTTATTGAACTCACTAAGCTTTGTGTTGTAATTTTGTCTTCCTTTGTGTACTCAAATCGGATTGGCCGACATAGAAACTTAGATCCGGGTGTCCATATGTCCTGATATTCTCTCTCACTAGAAGAAGAACTTGTCTCATTATACAGCCTCATTTTTAATGGTACTAATGATGTCATAAAAATTGCTGAAAAATCTATTTCTGAATTGCTTCCACTTGGTTGTCTATACTCAGAAAATCCAGATGTTCCATCGCATCCCCATTTACATATTAACGTAACTTCTGAATTGTTGCATATTTCTATTTCTTCTTTGCTAAATGTGGATATTATTCTAGATGCAGTCTTTTCAAGCAGTTCCGCTAATCCAACATTTGCACTTTCAGTATTGGATTTCACATTAGATGGTAGAATTTTATTTTTTGTTTCCTTTATGGCTCTGCTGGTAGGAAAAATATCAAATCCTTTTTCTTTGAGAGCTTTTCTCAAAATACCATATTTATTTCTTGTCAATCCCAAATTTAAAATAGGACCTAACGCATCCTCTTCTGTAAATGATATTGACGATTTTGGCGTTGAAATACTTTGCACCATACGCTTCAACCGCTTAGGAGATGCAGTTGGTAACACATCTACAATTTTAGAAGCTTCCTTTAGTTGCGTGCGTGTTAAGGCTGATTTAAAAGAATCCTTAATTTCATTAGGCGAACGGTTACTAATGATTTCTTCTTGTTTTTTCTTTTTTGTCCTTGATTGAACATTTTCGTAGTCCTTTTTACATCGACCAAATGCCTTTTTCTCAATTTGTACTGTGAGGCCCGTTTTCAACCATTCTTCATTTTTAGTTTTTTGAAAAGATATTAAAATTATTTGAAGTAATAAAAACGTATGTAACCCTTTACCAAAAAACAATAAAAAAAATATGTCATTCACTATGTAAATGACCATTTATATGAACAAATAGAGAAATAGCTAAATTTTTGCCTGTGGAGTGTGGTTTGGGGTCATTATTTCAGCATATTGGAATATATGTGATAGACATGTTATATATCGTTGAATAGTTAAATATGTCTTCTTTAACAATATATATAATAATAAGTAAAATTCAAAAATTTTGGGAACACTTTACCAAAAAAACCAAAAAAAAACGAAAAACCATAGTTTTTCTATATTTTTTTCTGAAATTTGAATATAAATATCTCAAAAACTATTAACGTTATCAAAATGATTTTTTGAAGTGTTTTAGATAATTTAAATGCCGCTCTGAATCAATAAACAAAATATAAAAATAACTTATCTTAATATGTTTTTTATGTTAACAAAAAAAATTCGTATGAAAATTTGACTTTTTTCACCATTTAAGCCCTCCTGACCACGTTTATGTAATGGCGGTGAATTTTATTGCGGCAAGTAAATAAAAATATTTGGAGCTTTAATACTGCGGTGAAATATTTGAAGAAATCGAGCGGATATTTTTGTATTAACTTTTAAAACTTAGTTTTTTTTTTTTAAATTGCCCAAATTCGTCCAATGCTGGACGTAGGGTGCATGTCCAAAAATATTAAAAATTTCGCTTACAACCATTCTTGAAACATATTCTTTTAAAATATGTAGAAAAATATATACATGTTTTACCAAGGTTGTGAGAAAAAAGTGAAAGAATGAAGGGTATTTTTTGGCTAAAATTTGCAATTTTTAGAACCTGATTCAAAAAGTCAACTTTAAGATTTTGTGCTCACTAAACGGTTTGAAATAATTCAAAAAATACTTCAACATGTTTTTTTAAAAAGTACTGGCTATCGCCACATATTTTTAGATTTTTTTTTATCTATTTTAATAAAAATGTTATTTGCGAAAAACCAAGAAAGAATTTGGTGAAAAGTTCAAATGTTGATTTTTAAAATCAAATATTTTTTAAACCATAAGCGATAACTAGATAGTATGAGCATGTTTTTTGTTAACAATTTAATGGTTATTGGAAAAATTTAAAAAACGTAAAAATCACTTCATATTTATAAAAGTTACAAGCTTTGAAAGCATTTTCCACCTCGTGGTGGTCGACTTTGGCACCCTGTAGCTCACCCTGTGTTACAACAGGGTATCTCAAAAATAAATATTTTGAAAGCCTATATCCTTGACTACAATCGCCTAGAATATACTATTCCAATCCAACCAATAGTTTAGAAGTTCCAGACTTATTACCACTTTTTTTTGGTTTTGAACCACAGTGCGTAGGAGCATTATTAAGTAGGACTTCATCATCTTCATTAGCGCGAAAAAAATTATTTTGGTTAGGTTAGGTTAGGTTAGGTTGATAAGAGGAGCTATATAAATACATAGCTCATATCCGGTGTGTCCGGATATACACCTAAGCCAGTAGGTCGGCTTTTTGTGTGCTCTACATCTCTACGTTCATCTGGTTATCTACCCCTCTACTAACTTAGAAATTCGGTTTCATCAGCAAATTTCCTGAGTGTTTTCCAGCTTATCCCCTAAGACCCGTTAGGCCTGGTAGGATGTCGTTGGATAGATATCTGACCCTTGTTCTCGCAAATGCAGGTCAGTAACAGAGGTAGTATTCTAGGGTTTCGTCATCCTCTCCGCAAGCTCTACAAGTGGCCGATTCCGCCCGTCCTATACGGTATAGGTGAGCTCTCAGCTCAGAGTGTCCAGTGAGGATGCCAATTATCCTACTAAGGTTTCCCCTACTAAGAATAAGGATTACCTTAGTTTTCGTAGTGTTCGGAGTACCCCATAGTATCTTTGGAACCTTACCCACGTCAGTCTCCTCCCAAATTGATACATGCGAACTGGTTGCCCGTTCTGCCAGTCCCAATTTGAGAGAATTGAAAGGTATTGGGTTTTGCAAATTGACTCTTTCCAGGAAAGAACCTTTCCTGGCCAGTTCGTCAGCAATTTCGTTTCCCACTATACCACTGTGTCCTGGGTTTCAAACGATTTCAAGTCTGCCTCTTCCGGAGAAATTTGCAATCTCTTCCTTACACTCGAGGATAGTCCTTTATCTAGTTTTGTCCGCGGATATCGATTTGATGGCCGCTAGACTGTCCGTAAATATTTTCACGTCTTCGGGAATTGGGGAATCCCGTGCGCTAATAGACCTAATACATTCCGTAATCGTGACCAATTCAGCCTGAAAGACAGAGTTGTGGTCCGGTAGACGGAAGTGTGTCCCTGTCGAATGGTCCTCATCATAGAAACCTATGCCAGTCTTACCATGCAGACTAGATGCGTCCGTATAGTAGTGTAGAATATTCCCGTTCATCCAACTTGCCCTGTCTGGTATCCGTATATTTAGGGCATCAAGGTTTTCAATTCAAAACGGTTTACCAGTACTCAAACGCTTAACATATAAAGTCCCCGAAAGGAGTAAGCCGATTGCAGTAGTTTCTGTTTCTTCAGGGTAGATGCTTCTCTGGGAATTTTGTAGTTCCCGTCAGTTAGATTTTCATGTATAAAAAAGTAAGGGTTTTTTATCTGGATGGAACCCAAGCAACGTTAACAATAAATTTTTGTGTTTCTTTTTATATTCTATGCTTTTAGAACAAAATTTTTATCATACGGGGATTGATTAGTGTTATGAGACTTTATTCTTCACAACAAGATATTCCACTTTATATCCAGCTGGGTAGAGTTTCTAAAGCTGGAAACCATGATTTCTTTTGTTTGAGCAACTCAACCGAATCTCCACTATTATTTGCATGTACCTTCGCGAAATGTTCTTGCAAATTTGCAGGTCTTTTTGGGCATAAAAAGCATTGAGGTTTTTCAGTTTTATCCCGATCTATCGAACACGTAAACTCAAAAATATTCTTCACTATATTCGCGTTTTAAATTTTAAATAAACTCTTATTATGTTACCAACGTTCAACTTATTTCCAACTAAGCTTAAAAACTAAGTTACACGTATTGTTAATACAACACATATTTCCTATATTTTCCAATACTACTAGGTTTTAAAAAAGCAAATTTAAAAACGATTATATTTGAATATACTTATATAAGTAACTATAAATATATTTTGCACTTTACAAAGGTTTTAGAAAATTAACAACGACTTAACTTGAATATCATAGGTATATATAAGTATAAATAAGAAAATATAATAAGATTTTCGAAATATACTTATAATTTTTTTCTAATAATATGTTTTACTCGTACCTCCCTGAAGCCACCTTCACACGTCCCCTGGGGAGGTACACCTAACAGCTTGAAAACCTCCGTCTTATACCTTACCCAATGACATGTAAATGATAAGTAAAAATTTTTGTTGTTATAATCAAAAATGATTATTCTAGAGAACACATTTGAGGAGTAACCGTAGTTCAACGTGCATGAAAAAAATTTCACATTGTCATCTTAATGTTACAAAAGAAATTTAAATTCTTAAAAATTTTATTTAATGTCACCATTCCATATATTTTACATTTGTTGCATGAAGTTCCAAATTTAATGTACAAAATTTTGTAATTTCGATTAACATTAAAATGTCTTCTAAACAACAAAAACAAACCTATTAATCGATTTAGTATTTTCCTCACAATTATGCGTTTGTACGAAATATTTACAAAATAATTGTAAAATTAATTACCACCACAGCCATTAGTGCATTCAAGTTTTCGTACTCACCTGTTCGCGATAAAGTAGACATACAATTTCTAAACAATGCAAATGAAATTGATTTTCATCCGTTGATGAGATTATAAACAACACCAAGTCCAAAATACCCGACTGATGCAGTGCCCAAATAACTTGATCATGTACACTGGCATCATTATCGGCACGACACTCAGCCTCCGGATTTGATGGCACTTGAAGCACGTTTCGTATCAACACCAAAATACGTTCAATTAAAAGACTTTGCTCTTCGCTACGTAATGCCCAATCCTAGAAAGAAAATAGAATGAATATTGAATAAAAACTATACAAAAAAACACAAAAAAGCAACAGCAAATGAAAATGAAAACGAAAGCCTTTGTTCATTGAAACAATGACAACAAGAAAGCCAGTTGAAAATTAAATTACATTTTAGATGTAGTAAAACATTAACTAAATCCATGCTGGATTTTTTTTTTTTTTTTTGTATTTTTAGAAACAAAAAAAAAAACAACAACAAAATAACAAACTTATGCAAATCCTGAGAATTACAACAAAATAAATGAATGAATAAATGACTGGAATATATAAAAACAAACAACTTGTGTAAAAGTTGCTACAGTGGATTGCTTTAAAAAATCAATGTTTAGTAAATGTTTAAAAAAATTAATATCAACTTCCTGATTAGCATCCAAATATGTGCAATAATTTTTCTTCGCTCCCAGCTCATTTTCGGATAGATATGAAAATTGAAGGTAGAAAAGAAAGTATAGCGGAGTTTACCATTATTTTAACACGGAAAGCTGTAGATCAGCCCACGCAGTACTAATTTCAGTCATAAACTTCTTAACTGTGGCACTTTGGTGATTATACACATAAACTCTTCTTAATAGGATTCATCAGATATTTTCAATCGGATTTAAATCCGCGGACCATACTGGCTCCATCATAGTTTCAACCAAGCAGTCTCCAAGGTAGCGCTGTGTTTCCCCGCCAATATGTATTCGAGCATTGTCTTGTTGAAAAACAAATGGCTTTTCCCTATTTTCTTCAAAGAATGGCAAAAGGCAATTTTCAAGAACCATAGCGTAAACCTTGTAATCAAACAGGTTGCAAATATGAATATATTTTAATGAAACTTGGAACATAAGCTTTTATTGGCCATAGGATGAACGCTATTGAAATTGGTGAAATTAGGTCCATGTTCAGACCTAAATTGCCATAAAATCCAAATTATCAAATAGATCTCAGTCAAACTGAGGTGGAGTGTGTTTATTACATCCATAAATCAGTAGTCCAAAATCCCTATAGGACAATTCTTAGTCATAGGCCCCATATAGAGCTGCTTCCCGATCTTCATTTAAATCTATCAAAAAACAAAAATATTGCACGGATTTTTCTCAAATTTGGTTTGTATATATTTTTTTTATATAAGTTACTTTACCAAATATGGTCAGAATCGGTCCATATTTCGACCTAGTCCCCATATAAATATAGCATCCGATATGAACTTTTTCATATCTGCAGCAAAAAAAAAATTAATAACAATGCCACTCAAATTTGGTTTATGCTTATTTTCTATATCCACTTAGTTGCACCGATGAAGGTATCGTATAGTGGGTCCAGACCGACTATAATTTTCTTACTTGATTTTGATTGCTTGATGTATGGACATCTTTTTAGAGTACGCCAAATTGTAGTCGTGGAGACTTTATTTTTCACCAACGAATCCAAAAATATGCAGGAAGCCATCGATTTTGATTCATTTTTAAAATTATCCCCCTTTTACGCTCAGTAGTTTTCTGAGCGTTTCACACTGTTACATTTTCCAAGATTTCTTAAAAAATTTGTAATAACACATCAAATTCTATTTATTTTTTGGACAGTTTCTTCAAATTCAGTTCTATATTCAGGCCTACATTGTCCCTTTTTCTGCTTCAGATAGCCAAGTTCCACAAGGAATGTTTGCAAAAATTTTAAGGTTTTAAATAATTTGAATTGAAAAATATTTGAATATACCCAACCACTCTCATTAAATAGTGTGTTTGGACCAGTGCCTTTTAATTATGAAACAATAAAATAGCTGCGAAAAGGACAAAAAAAATTCCAAATAATCAAGGTCAGCAAAATCAATGGAATATTGGAAAATTTTACTGTGGACCTTTTTTTGTCTTAGAAATATAACATAATTAAAGTGTCTTTTAATTATGAAACGTACCTTATTTGTTTAAGATCTAAAATCGGATATTTCCTAGTTGAATAAGGTGAAACATTTGTAAAACATTTATATGAACTCTGAGGTTTTTGTGGATAATCATTTTGGTGCTTATTTTCGTTTTTGCTATAGCGCATGTTCTTCATTTTTTAGCTCATGAAGTTCTTTGCCCTCAATCTGGAAGTTAGATCTTTCGAATTCGCTGAAAGAGCTGAGTTCCTTACTATCACACAGCTCCCACGATTCTTTACATGTAACTTGGTCTATGAAAGGTAGGCTTAGGTGAGTGAAATCACAGGGGAGATGTGTAAACATCTAGTAATTAAAGATTTTATTTTTATTATTATTTCAACCGGTTAATTTTTAATTTTTCGTTTTTTATTCTTCATTCTTCATTTTTCGATTTTCATTTTCCATTTTTCATTCTTTATTTTTAATTTTTTATTTTTCATTTTTTATTTTTTATTTCTCCTTTTTCACTTTTTATTTTTCATTTTTGATATTTAATTTTTTATTTTTATTTTTCGTTTTTCATTTTTTATTTTTTAATTTTCATTTTTTATTTTTAATTTTTCATATTTCCTTTTTTATTTTTTATTTTTCGTTTTCATTTTTTATTTTTCATTTTTTATTTTTCATTTTTTAATTTTTATTTTTTATTTTTCATTTTCAAACAGGTTAATTCATATCATAATTTTTTCACCAATACAATCATAAGTCACACCGATTTTGTCTTACGGCTCACATGTTACGCTGTTTTTGTGATTGTATTGTGAAATAGAAATTTACCCCCCCTGCGCGTATAGATGTTTACACCTCAAAAACATTTTTCACTTTTTTACTGATTCGGATAGAGTATGAGACGCTCATCCGCATGATGAAAACCAGAAAGTCATACTTTGTGGAAAAAGTTTCTAAAAATTAATTGAAAGGAGAGTACAAATACGAAAAAAAAATTAAAAAAAAGAAAATTTTCAAGATACAAAAAAACATTATTATATGCCAGAAACACATTATTAAGAAGTTTTAGTATTTTTCTTCTTCGTCGTCTTTCTTGAGACGATTTTACGTTAATGGAACCATACGTTTCTTCGATGCCAATTCTTTTTTTGATGATGCAGCCTCACCCTTTTTTTCGATACCAACTGCGGTTTTGGTAATGGAGCCACAATATGTGCTTTACTTATATCAACTCAACGAGATTAACTGGGATAATATTCCGCGCAGAACCAACACTTGACGTCCTCGTATATAGTTAGACAACAGGCAACGCAAATAAAACGAAAAAGCTAACGCGAAACTGACGCAACAAGTTTTTTACCTTCAACAACTGTTTTCCCGATAACTCGTTTTAGCACGTAAGACCCCTTTTCATAGACTAGGTCACATATACATTAGAGAGTCTGACTAAATTATTCGGTGATGGTAGTTATATCTCTCAGTAGTTATATCTCTAGTAAGATCATTATGTTCGGAAAGTGAAAGACTGTAGTTGTAATTCCGTCGATTATAACTCGCTATAGCTATAATATTAATAGGCAAGGTGATTTCTAATGATCCCTTCTACGCTTTTATTTATCAACCGATTTTGACAAAAAATATAGCATTTGAAAGGTATTTCTTTGCAGATGTGCATCATCTTTACAGATGTAGACCATCAGGTACATTTTTTTGAAATAATAATCATTAAAAGTTGTTACTAACACATACATAAACCACATATTTATGCTTCAAATAAAAAACTATAGAATGCAGTGTGTGTGTTTATGAGTTGGCTGAATTTGACTAGCATGCGTTTGGGCTCTTATGAAATTATTTATTAACAAACCCATTTGTATACCTTCTGAGTGTTCAACAAATATTTATAACGAAATTTTATGATTTTATTTAAAAATTCACAATTTAATTAATTTTATTTAAATATTTATAAATTTTTTTATATATATAGATTTAAAAAAAATTGAAAGAATTTCGAGTGCTAGGCTCTGCTACTTTTAAACAATAGCATTACCAATTTAATTTGAGATGATAATGATTAATATCGGTCTTCTTCTTTCCCAGCCTCTTACTTACAGTTGCTCGAAAATTAGACATTTCATGATATATCTTAAAAAATATGGATCTCATAAGTGATTGGAATCGACTGTCTCATGGCCAAAAAAGAGATGATCAAGAAGGAACATTCCCAGAAAACTGGGAACCATTGAAGATATTTCCACGGTTGTTAAATTCATCCACTGATAAGTGACCTTAATACTGTATAACGATGGGAGAACTAATCATGACGGACTAATATATTTTTCCAAAGAATTATAAGGCAGATCTGGATATAGCAAAATCAACAGCGAAGATGTCAACGAACGTATTTTCCAGAAATCAAAGGATTTTGAAAGCCGGCGGTGTATAGATGTAGAGGCAGTGGAATGTGTTTTCAAATACCGTTAGAAGGCTCTATGCTGGAGTTTGTTAAGTAATGCAACAGGTTTCTGAATCGGTGCGGTTTGGAAGCTAAAGCCAATCAACATTCGTTTAACAAACTTAAGCTTAATTCGCTTGGCAACAATAAAGCGAATTTTAAGTTGAATCATAGCGACAGCACACGTGCTCTTTGTTTTGAAGGGCACTGTTACCCGTCCAATAAATATTGAACACGATCAAAATATCACAATATATATTGAACATGTGGCATGCAGTATTAATGGATCGCGATCCATTTCAATGGATTTCAGAATAGAAGGCTATTCTGACAATACAAATTTAATGCCCTAACATTTATCATAATAAAATTTTTTGGAAATTTTTTTTCGAAAAAATATTGATACAAATCACCCACTGTACACATTGTAAACAAATATACATTCAATTTACTTTCATTGTAAATAATGTTGAAAAAATTTAAATTTATTTATATTTTCGAATGTTTATACAGTCACTAATACTCTCTAAGGAAGGCAGCTTTCAATGCAAGGAACATTGACAGGCATAAACATGCTTGGGGTATTAGGCGGCAAAAACCAATGAAAAAGCAATCCTCAATTAATGTTTGTAACAAAAGTAACTGTAATTGCTATAAATCTAATACCGAAAGAGGGAAAAAAATCAATTTGACTTTTCGACATGGCAACACAC